>JAFMOD010000457.1:252288-376457 GCA_019802435.1 Corydoras maculifer
ACCACCCCAGTCACAAGATTCATTCTCCACCCAAATCATACCTGGTCCTGATCAACAGTGAACAGAGTAAAGAGAAAATGATGGACTACAGTCTGTAAAGTCCATCTGTATGGACAGTGGAGCTGATAAAGTGAACAGTGAAGCTAATGAACTGTATCTGATGAGTTTTGGTTGTCTACTTATACACGGTGTGTAGTATTAATAAATGGTTAATTAAGGTAGAAATAATGCAGTATTTAAGGGGTCAGGCTTTTGTACAACTACATAATTAAAGTTTTGTTTTGCTGAAAATCACAGTTGTTATGAAACTTTACAAGTGTATCTGATGCTTTGATTATTATTATCATTTCATCGGAAAAAAAAAATCATGTTTCAATATGATAACTTTTTTTTTCTTCTATAAAGTATTATGATAAATGGTCCAGATGTAAAATCTGAAGTAGTTCATATGTTTCAGACCACCTGACATGTTGTGCATACCCCGATTTGGCAGTGCTAAATTGTATGGATGTGATGACAGTGTTTCGATATGTAAGGGAGTAGACACTATGGAAATCCTTAAGACTCCTATCATCAAAAACTATCAATTCTACATAGAAATAAATGGAAACTATGTGTCTCTCATGTGTCTCTCATGTGTCTCTTCCTCTGTCTCTCATGTGTACAGGGCTGATATTGGTGCGCTGATTAACCAAATTCAGAGCAAAGCAGATCAGGTTCAGCTAAATGTAGATCGTGCTGAAGAGCTCCTGAACGAGGTAACTCACAGGACTGTCTGAATAAACCTGGGGATTGCAACCTGTGTGGCAACAGCGCACATATCCGGGGGGAGGTTGGGGGTGATGTACGGGAAGTATCTTTCGGCTGTCCTAGAAGTCGCTAAATGATGTCATCGCCTAATTTGCATATAATAAACTATGTGTTAGAGAAAAAAAGTGGGGGAAAAAAACACCCTAAATATGTTAAAACTACAAATGAGCTCTAAATAATAAAACTCTTTTGCCTCAGAAATAAGCCGTCACTTAATAACTTTAAAACATGGACTAGACCCACATTACATTTATTTTATTTATATTACATAAATCAATTTTATTTATGTTGCTAGATCTTTAGCGTGAACGAAGTCCGTGACTGACACTATGTAAGAGACATGCATTTGTATTTTCATCCCGCTCTGTAATTGGGGGCGGTTCAGTGGCAGATTTCAGATGTTCAGTTGCAGTGTGGACGTGGAGCGATGCAGGTCTGCTCTGATTGTGAGCCTGAGCACTGAGAGTGTTGTGAAACGGGGCTCACAGCCGAACTAAGGACATAAACTGAAGAACATGCGTGTCTCCAAAAGTCTACAGAAAACAACAGAAAATACTGCCGAATGTGTCACTTTTGGAAAAAAATTAATCATTTTAAGGATCCGAGGATCTGAAGTCACTAAATATAGCGACAAAGTCATTAAGTTGGCAACTGTGCTATGTGCTGTGTCTGATGTTGACGCACGGCTGTCTCGGGTGTGTTTGCAAAAACCAGCACAGCTGTCTGCAGTTGTGTGTATGAAATGCATAACGTTAATTATAATATTTTAGTTTTTGTGATGAGCATTGATGTAGTTTGTGAGAGAGTGTACCTTCAGAGTACACACATTGGGGGGGGGCTGAAAGGTCGGAAACCCCTGTACTGAATTGTTTTCATTGAAATTCTACGTTTTTATTAGAATTTTTTATTTATTTATTTATTTTTTTTGTAGGACCTTCAGAAAGGGAAACGTGGATTGACTTTAAATCGGCGGCTCGAAATAGCAGACAATCTGAGTGGGGCTGAGTTACTGCTGAAGGATCTTTTTCTGGAGGTGGACAATGTGAAGAAACTTCAGCATCCACAGGCCACAGAAATCGAGCAAGAGTGAGCAACCACAATTTAGGAAATAAAGTTTGGGAATACAGTAGTAGTGGTCCATTGGTGACTGGCAAAGTACACTGCAGCTAAATGTTGTGCTCTTATCAAAACCATCAGCCTACATGTCCCAAAACACATCTGATCCACGGTCCACATGACACTGCTACCCACATAAAAAAAAAATAATCATGGTCCAGATTTTCTAAAACAGATATGGTGGAGAATGGTACCTATTGTGGAGAATAGGCAGTGCTCCCTATAAAAGCCACATGGGTTGATGTGTGGCGCTACTCTGGTGCCTTTGTAGCCCACATCTTGCATCACTGTCATCATCTGATGGGGCAGGAGGGACTGAAGGAAATGGGTGAATTAAGGCAGAATAATTTTGCCATCTCAGCACCAAGTTGTTTAATGTGCTTATAAAAAATCTAAGTAACCTTTAATCAACCAACAGCTTGATTATTATATAATGTTAATGTTTAATGTTTTGGAGGTTAATCAGCTAAATAAATATGGCCTCTGACAAATCCAGATTTATCATGTAGAAAGCAATAGGATCTGACGTTGGGTTGTGTTTTAGACTTTTATGTGTTCGCTGGCCATAGCAGTCCAACACTCCCGTTGAACAGTGCTGTATTGATGTTACCTTTAGTGGAAGTTGATGTTTTACTTTTCTGAGTTTTTTTTTAAATCCGTATGGTTTGGCTTTTACATATTTGTTACATATTTGTGCTCTGTTTCCAACTCAGTGTGCTTAACCTGAATGACCGCTGGTCTCATTGCGTCAGTATGTATCGGGACGTGTACAACCAGAGTTTGGACCTGGATCGCTCTTCCAATGTCAACTGGGTTCAACAGCTCGCCAAGAAATTGGTAAATCTCTCTCTCTCTCTCACACACATACACACACACATCCCCCTGCTGTATTAATACCCAAACAAGTTTAAAGTCTGAAAAATATATATAAAATCTAATTGATTTTGTTCTTCTCATGATCCAGCAAAGTGCTTATGGCCCAAGTCTGTCTGATGTGGAAAAGCAAATGGCTTCTCATAAAATCCTGCACAGTGAGATCGAGTCCTACGCCTCTCAGCCGGACTCAGCGGTGAGTGGATGTCAGCGTGGCTACGTATTACATAATTAAATGCAAAGCATAATTTCTAAAGTAAACGTACACACAATTATGACAAATCCCATCAGTGTGCAATAAAGCACTCCATTTGTCCAGCATCCCAAAACCAAAGCACTTCTAATGAAATCTGCTCTGTTTCAACAGGAGATGAAGAAACAGTACAGTCATCTCATGGTTAGTTTACATTGTTCTTGTTCTATAAACCTTTAAATCAGCCGAGTAGCATCTATGGTCCTATGCAAATGATTGGCTCCATAATTAAACTCCATGTTTGATGACGTTCTAATAAAGTCAAACACGGTCAGCAAGACGTTTGCACGAGACTCCTCATGTGCTGCTCGCTCGTTTGTCACCACGCTGCGTGCAATCGTTTATCTCTCTCTATTTCATTTTGTTTTTCGCAGGAGGAGTCTCTGAGTCGTAGACAATATCTATCTGGACTGTATGACTTCGTTTCCCGCTGTAACAAGGAGATCGGCTACCTGACCGAGCAGCAGAATCGCATCCGCAAAACTGACTGGAGCGACTTGATTAGAGATTTGCCTGGAGTGCTTTCAGACTTTGAGGTACGAGGAAGATTTAGGAGATTTATAAACTGATAAGGGTGGCACGGTGGCTTAGTGGTTTAGCATGTTCTCCTCTCAGCGCTGGGAATTCCCGGTTCGAATCCCCATCTGGGTGGAGTTTCCATGTTCTCCCCGTGTCCGCGTGGGTTTCCTCCGGGTTCTCCGGTTTCCTCCCACAGTCCAAAAACAAGGATCAATTCAATTGAGTTTTCCAAAATTGCCCCATGTAGAGTGTGTGTGTGAGTGTGTGCCCAGTAATAGATTGGCGCCCTGTCCTGGGTGTATCTGCCCAGCGCTCGAAATATTCTCCCCTGGATGGGCATGCAGAACCCCACCCACGACCCCAATATAGGATAAAGCGGAAGATAATGACTGAATGAATAAACTGAAAAAGTGATGTATTTATCATACAATGCTTACACAAAAGAGGAATTAGTCCTCCAAATTTTAACCCATGCATGCAATGAAACACACACACACACACACACACACACACATTCACTGAGTAAAGTTCAGGTAGCTCAAGTTCAGGGGGCGTGGTTACTCAGTTGGGCAATCGATCTGAAGGTTTTCGGTTCAAATTCCAGGTCCACTAAAGTTAGTGTACAAGCCCCTCACCCTCATTGCTTCAGGGACGCTGTGGCCAACCCCGTGCTTGCTTTGTAAGTCGCTTTGGATAAAAGCGTCTGCTAAATGACCAAATGTAAATGCAAGTGAGCAAACATGTCCAGAGCAGTGGCTGTATACAGCACCTGAGGCGCATCCCATTCTTGGTGGGAATTGAACCGAGGACCTTTAGGTTTTGCATTAACCTCAAGCCTTCGACTGGCCCTGTGTGTGTTGGGTTACACCGAGGAGCTTGAGTGTTCCCACAGATTATTATCTTTCTAGACATTTAGGTTTATCGGCTCTATATTCCAAAATAAATTATAAATGAAACCTTTACAAGTCCAAGTTCCTGACGTTCTGTCCTGCTGAAGCTGCAGCTTTTTATAAACAAAGCCTTGATGTTCATAAGCCGTTCACTTTTCGTATTCATTCAAACAACACCTCAGACTCCTCATACCTGCGCAGGTGAGCACCGCGCAGTCGACCTGCTACGCCCGTAAACTTTAGCCCACAAAACCTGTCTGTCTGTACTCAGAAACAAATATTCACATAAATAGAGTCACAAATATTCAAATAAAAGCTTTCGGAAACAAGTCCATGTTGTCGAGGTTGAATGAGCGGCGTTTCAGGATTACATCAGACAGGAAGTTCCAGAGTTCATCTGGTTAAAGTTTCAGCTGGTTCTTTTAGGATCACATTCAGTCTGAACTGCATTGTGGTGGACATGCTGTAGTCTCCACACACCCCGAGTCTCAGCAGTCTGGTGGATTGGCCTATAAAGCTCATTGACAAAAGTATATAGACACCTCCTCTGTCATTTTGAGTTCAGCCGAAGTTTGTTTTGTTTGTAGGATTATTTTGCTCGAAATAGAGCCCTCAGACATGACACAGAACTTTGGAGGACAGAGAATTGCCCCAAAACTTATCCACTAAGCTACTGTTCCACTACTGTTAAAAAACAGTGTTTATTCTCATATACACATCTTTTGACCAAATGGAATGACATATTTATGGTCCTGTTGAATGCTGTACAGCTGATCTCTACATCGCGTCCTCTTACAGCTGACAGAGGAAGAGATGGTTTAAAAAGGTCACTGCAGGTCCTGGTTCTCCAGATCTGTCTGTTGTAGATAATGCTGCTTACTGAAGGTGATTTGTTTTGCAGCGGTTAAAGACCACCAGCATACCGTCTCACGAGAGAGAAGTGTTAAAACTACGGGACGAAGCAGAGGATCTGCTGAACTTAAGACATCCAGGTTTAAAAACCATCAGGGTGAGTTCACAATCATCCACAATAAAAAAAAAAAAACACTCTAAAAATCTTAAATGGATGGATGGATGGAGGGACAAATCATTTAAAAGGCACCAGTTAAAAATGGAAATCCAATGGCCCTTCATTTGATTTGATCATTCATTCATTCATTCATTCATTCATTTATTTTCTAGAATTATTTATTCATTTGACTCTTAATATAATTACAAAATAAGATGCAATGGTTTAAATGAGCTATATCATTTATTCATTTATTAATTCCTTAAACAAACATTTAGTGCTCAAACATGTGACTCATTTGTTGTTTTCTTTGATCCCCGTGAAATAATTTTAAAAACTTTTTTGAAAACTGAAATTATGAGTTGCGTGGTCAGAATAGAATAGGAAATTATCAATTCATTTAAATAATATTTAGAACTAATTTTGTCAGTGCTTTTGCATTTTATGTTAGACCCTCTATTCATGTACACAAATACATATGTTTATACTTTATATACTTTATTTTCACACATTGATACCTGAACGTTACTGATGTATAATCTATTTTGCAGAAATATAATGAGGAGGTGTTGAATGAATGGCAACGTTTCGTCAACCTCTGTGACTGCCAGGAGACTCATCTAAACAACGTGGACCTTTATAGGAAGGTACAGTGATCAGTCACTCATTTTTCATAAGCTATATGTTCTAATTAACTGTTTATTGTTAGTGTATTGATGTATTTATGTGATTGTAGCTGAATCTGTGGCATTAACGACGCTTTGTTGATTCTCTGACAGTTCCAGCTGGATTCTGAGATGATCGCTGAGTCTCTGAAACGAGTCAACAGCACCATGGAGCCATCGCTGCTGTCCAGCATGAGCAACTCACAGATCCTGATGCAGCTGGAGGTGAGACTGAGCCAATGGGTCAGCAAAGTCCGACTGATGTGCACAGAATTAATATATATTCTGTGTGTGTGTGGTGTGTGTGTGTGTGGTGTGTAGGGAGAAGACCGAGCAATTCAGAGGAATGAGCGCAGACTTAGCGAGCTCAAAGACCGCTGTATGAAGGTTTGCCCTCTGCCCCTGCGGAGAACTCAGAACACGCGCAGCTCCGTGGTGGCCTTGTGCGATTGGACTGAGGATGAGGTACCTGCACACATCGCATACGGAAATAAGTTCGGCCTCGGTACCATCAGCTGTACGTGGACGTCCATGTTTCCTGTTTGCAGAGCACGGTGCATCATGAAGAGAAGTGCACTCTGATGTCCAACCCGAGAGAAGAGCTCTGGGAAGTTAAGGACAACCATGGGGGGACTAAACTCATTCCCGGGGCCTGCTTCCTCATTCCTCCTCCTGACGTCAACGCGATTGAAAGACTGGAGGGGTGAGAGACTTTAACATCAGAATAGAATTCAAGTTGAAACGGTACTTTGGCAAAACAGTTGCTATGGATACCGTTAATTCGATTTCACTTCTCTGCAGTCGTCACAATGAGCTTTGTGCATTGTTCTCATTCGCACTTACAACTTCATGGACTGCCTCTTGCATGGGTCATCATGGTGTTGGCCTCCCAATTTATCAAAAAAATGTATTCATTAAAAAAAATCACAGATCCAGCACCAAGAGCAATTAAGCTGACATTAATGGTGTGCAGGCGTGCACGGTGGTGCTCTTCACACTGCATGGCGATGCAGACTGTCCTGGTTGTAATTGGCAGCCCAATGCAGGGTCTCTGACCTTCAATATGGCTGCTGAGCCAATAAATCCACGAGGCAGACGTGATTGTGCAGTCGTCATAGCATCATACAGTGTATGGTGATCCACATTTGCATTTCATTACATTTGGTCATTTATTGGACGCTTTTATCCAAAGCAACTTAAAAGGTGAGCACAGGGTTAATCACAACATCCCTGGAGCAATGAAGGTTAAGGGTCCTACTCAAGGACCCACATTGGTAACTTCAGTAGACCTGGGATTTGAACCCACAACCTTCAGATTGATAGCCCAACACCCTCAGGGCTCAAAGTTCCCAAAGCCAATTTAAAGTTGATGTCTTTATGTTCTTTACACTTCATCTGTGTAGCCTAGAACAAGACTTTGCAAGTCTGAAGAGACGAAGAACATCCCTTCTGGCCTCTGTGGGAACCTCCACTCAGGAAGTAGTGCACGTCACCAGGACTGGTACAGACCAATTTTCTCTCTCCCTCTGTAGCTACATTCATAATTAAACCCAACGTGGTGGTAAAAACCGTCCTGATTATTGTGTGCAGTGACTACATCCACTGTTCCCGATAGTCCGCGTGGAAGTGTGCTAAACACTCGCCTTGATCAGCTCATTGCAGACCTCCTGCAGCTGGAGAAGGATGTCCTCGGGAGACTAAGAACTCCTCTGAATCGAGCCGATCACACTGGAGATCTGGCGAGCCGAATCCGAGCACATGAGGTAAGAGGGATTGGGTTTAGGCCTGTTCTCCGTGACGTAGCTGGTGGCCCTAAATCTGACCCTGGACCTGTTGCGCAGTTAAAGGGGCAACGCCATTACAAAAGCGCTTTCTCTGTAAAAGACAGAGGGAGGCCGAGCCATAAGCCTTGTAAGTGAACAGGCTCTCAGTATGGTGGTGTTACAGTCTCCATGCAAACCCAGTGCATCAACTCCCAGGAGCATTTTTATTTTTTATATTATATTATTTTATATTTTTATATTATTTATTTAATTTTTTTTGCAATTTGCCCTTTTTCTGGGTTGTTTGTAAAGAATTTGTGCTGTTTTATTCACAGGATGGTAGTGTTTTGTTTCCAATGTTTACATTTAACAAAAGTAATATTTACTATAGGGTGGCCTATTGTTTAGCATGTTCTCCTCTCAGCGCTAGGGATTCCTGGTTCGAATCCCCATCTGGCTGAAGTTTCCATGTTCTCCCCGTGTCCATGTGGGTTTCCCCTGGGTTCTCCAGTTTCCTCCCACAGTCCTAAAAACATGGATCAAGGTCAATTGAGTTCTCCAAATTGCCCCATATAGAGTGTGTGTGTGAGTGAGTGTGTGCCCAGCGACAGATTGGCACCCGTCCTGGGTGTATATGCCCTGAATGGGCATGGAGACATTCACCCCCCCCCTGCGACCCTAATATAGGGTAAAGCGGAAGATACTGGATGGAATATTAACTATAAGCAATATTTGGTCAGTGGGGCATTTTTCTTGGCCCACATGCCTTCAAACGGCCCTGCAGTTTTCCTTGCTAGTGCTGCTGTATGGTCTGAGGTGTAGCGTGCAATGATTGGCTGCAGGGAACCAAGGTATTGTTGCACCATGCACTACGGTATTAATGTTTTAATATTATATGGTTTCTTTGATAAACTCTATTCTATGTCTCATGCGGTTGGATCTGTTTCCCTGGAAACGAACCATCTTGTCACCAATGCTTCTTATAAAGTCTGCAATGGCAGCAGAAGTGGATTTTGACTAATTCCTTATCATTTGTCTGCTCCAGAAAGCTGTCACCACTCTGAGGAATCTAGACGCAGAAAAAAAGTCCATCCAAAAAGAAATCGAGTCCGCATCGTCCCGCTCATCGAGGAGTCCTGACACCTCCCTCCCTCCCAAACTCAGCTTTGCTCAAAACAAAATCGAGGACCTCAACACTCTCACTGACCTCTACGGAAAAAAGTAAGCTGATGGCAATAGATAACAACCACGTGGCGCAACCGCGTACTTCTTACACTAACTGTTATATAACTTTAACTAATAATTGTGTGGTTTTTTTTAGGACCAAAAATGTAATGTCTTTGGAAAAGCAAATTGACCTTGTGGATTTGACTTTAAATGAACTTGAGGAAGATCTGTCCAGAGACACTGTCATCTTTGATAAGCCATATACCATTGTAAACCACAAGGGCATGCTGGAGGTAAAGAGGTGTTTAATGATATAGTTGTTAGTGATGTTGTATAAAATGACTGACTCTGGAGGTTGTAGTTTTAAAATGGCCTTCACTGATCTCTTAGAATATCAAAAGAGAGGTGGAAGAAAAGAAGGCCATCATCCAGAAGCTAAACAACGATCTAGAGCTTACCGAACAATTGTGTGGTCATCTGCAAAAAGGTTTCCAAGAGTACTGTCCCGACATCCAACGGCAGGAGGACGAGGTCAGAAAACTGAGAAATCGTTTTGCCAGCATCTACAACCAGCTTCAGCAAAGGTGAAACTGAATTCCACCAAGTTTTCATTTAATACAATTTAAGAAACAAATGTATAACTTTATTAACAACACTGCAGACTGAACTGCTCAGGTGTGTGTGGGGGGGTCAACTGAAGGATCACGGGGGTGGGGTGGGAGGTCGACTAAGCAATTTGTGCATTTTAATTAGATGTTCTATCCATTCATCCATTATCTTCCGCTTTATCCTCTATTAGGGTCGCAGGGGGGGGGGGGTCCCCATGCCCAAGCCCATCTAGGGGAAAACGTCTCGGCAGATACACCCAGGACAGGGCGCCAATCTATCGCTGGGCACATACTCACTCTCACAGACATGTACACTCTATATGGGACAATTTTCAAAAATTCAATTGACTTCATCCATGTTTTTGGACTGTGGGAGGAAACCCGAGAACCCAGAGGAAACCCACGCGGACACGGGGAGAACATGGAAACTACACCCAGATTGGGATTTGAACCGGGAATCCCTAGCGCTGAGAGGAGAACATGCCAACCACTAAGCCACCGTGCCTCCTTAGATGTTCTAAATAAATGAATTAATTCACTACCCTCTTTTAGACAAGTTTTTGTGCATGCTGTATCTAATTATGTTAATTTTTTTTATAGTTGCTGCTGGTCTCACTGAGAGATACCAAACAGAGTTTTGTTGTATAACTACAATGACAATAAAGACTTGATCTCTATCTTGATCTCACATCTTTGCTGTTGTTACATTTGAGAGCATTGCAGTAACCAGCTGGTCATCCTTTCAGGTTGGATCTGGTGAAAGAGGTAGAGCATAAGTACCAGAGTTTCCAAAGCAGTGTCAGCTCAATGAACATATTCCTAAACGACATCCCAGACAACAAAATACATTCTGGAGACACCATGAGTGAAATCAACATCAAGCAGGCATCACAGAAGGTCTGTCTGAGCCACACACACACCTCTCACATTATAGTTCTCCAGGAACAGGATCATAGCTCCAAAGATCAATCAGATTTCCAGGTTGCAGGTTAAAATCAAAGTGCTGCTGTTGGACCTCTGAGCAAGAAACCGAAATCTTCACTCTATCTAAAGAAAACAGGGTGCAGGGTTCTGCGAGGACATTATTATTTACTTCTGTGAAATGTGTGAATAAACATGCTATCGGTTAAAAGCCGAGGTCTTGAGCATCGTTGTCCTTCCGTTTCAGCGCATCGTTGAGGAACTCAAGCGAAAGTCGTATGACATAGACCGAATTCTGGGACTTTCTCGTGAGCTGCAGATCATTCTCAAAGCAAGTTTTTCTTTCTCTGTTTTTAAAATCATGATACTCTGAAAACTTCAGTTCCACTACAATGACTCCCCCCATTTTCTCTGTTAATAGGAATACGAAGCCATCACCTATAAATACCGCACCTCCATCACTGAAGCTGATGTAAAGAAATGGCAGAACCTCACTTTTGCTGAAGCAATACACAACAAGGTATGTTAACATATGACGCATGCAAAAAATAAATAAATAAATAAATAAATAAAAAAAGATTTTTATATGACATTGCAATATGTTTTCATTTGCAGGAAAGAAATATTGTGAATCTGTATCATGAGGTGTTGGGAGAGAACATCCAGCTTTATGACCAAATGAGGCTCAGCAGGACTCTGGTTAATAAGGTACGAAATACAAAATGCCAGAACATGAAGAGTGAGGAGAACATGCTAAAGCGTAACATGCATGATTACAGATTATCATAATGTTTTTAAACTGGTAACATTATAAATGACAAGTTTTCCCCCCTACACCATGGACAAGAGATCCCATTTTGAGTTGGCTCCTCCCCCTTTTTTACTTTTCAAGGAAACCTTTCTAGACTATTGTAACTTTGCGTGGGAAAGGACATTTTGCGTTTTATACGTTTATTTTGTTTGTACATCAGATAGTTACATGCTACTAGTGCAAAGTATATAAAGTACATGTTTTGTATCTTATTATAAATAGCTTTAAAACACCTTAAATGCATTTATTAACTATACATATCATCTATAATAAGCTGATGGACATTAAATAAATGAATTATGTGTGATTTTATTTATTCATTATCTTCCGCTTTATCCTTTAATAGGGTCGCGGGGGGGGGGGTTCCCCCATGCCCATGCCCATGCCCATGCCCATGCCATGCCCATGCCCATCCAGGGGAGAAAGTTTTGGGCGCTGGGCAGATAAAGCCAGGACCGGGGGGGCAATCTATCACTGGGCATGCACTCACTTACACAGACACATTCTATATGGGGCAATTTGGGGAGAATTCAATTGACCTTGATCCATGTTTTTGGACTGTGGGAGGAAACCGGAGAACCCGGAGGAAACATACGGGGAGAACATGAAAACTCCACCCAGATTGGGATTCGAACCGGGAATCCCTAGTGCTGAGAGGCGAACGTGCCAACCACTAAGCCACTGTGCCGCCCTAATAATAATAATAATAATAATAATAATCATAATAAAAATAATTATTATTATTGTTATTATTATTTTCTTTAATTATATATTTTGTTAAGTATCCTGACCTGTGTTAATTCTTTTCTCTTTCGTTTTGCAGCAAGAAACGGTGGTTAACCGTGTAGTGGTCTACCAGCAGACGGAGCGAGAAGATTTGGAGAGCCTGAAAAAAGAGTTGTCCGACGAGATCTCGCGTCGCATTCACGTTGAGAATGACTTGGAAACTTACAGAAGCAGGATGATGTCGCTGAGAAGCCGGAGAGGAGTGGAGCGGGTGGAGGAGAAAGAGACGGTACAATACTACCGTGATTCCAAACTAGAGGCTGATCTCGAGATAATGTGGAGGAAGACCGAGGAGGAAACCTTAAAACACGCTGGAATCCAAGTTGAAATCGAACAAGTCAACAAAAAGATTATAAATCTGGAGCATGAAGTAATCACCATCACGCCCAAGCTGATCACCAAAGTGAGCACCGAGTTCTCAAGGGATCCCAAACTGGAAAAAGAGGAGGTGTTCATCCGAGAGGAGATGCGCCGGTTACATGAGGAGATCCGTATCCGGAAATCCGAAATACTGCAGTTCACCGGTGAAATCACCATCTTGGAGAAAAAGAAGCAGGTGATCAAAGAGCGGGTGGTGTACAAGGAGGTGGTGAGACTTGAGAAGGATCCGGAAATGCTGAGAGCCGTCATCAAGTTCAAGGAAGAGCTCTCGGCCATCACGATCTCCACCAAGAGCCTGAGTGATGAGATCTTCCATTTACGAAGCCAGATCAACTCACTGGAGAGAATCATACTCACAATTCAACCGAAGGTCGTCATACAGGAGGTGAGGAAGGTGGAGCAAGATGCAGAGCTGCTACGTGAAGCCAGTATCCTCCGAAGCAGCCTGGAAGAAATAAGACAAGAAATCACGATCCTGTTGAAGGAGATCAGCAGTCTTCAGGTCAGTTTCACCCACATGCAGAAGATCACACAGAAGATCGAGGTCCGGGAGACGGTAAACGAGATCTTTAGGATCGACCCTGACACTGAGCAAGAGATCCGGCGCCTGAGGACAGAGATTAAACGATGGCTTACGCTGCGTGACGAGTATGAGCAGAAGATAAGCGTAGTGGTAATAGATGTGAAGACCTTGCGCGTAGAAAAGCCCAGAGTGGAGATACAGGAAAGTGTTCATGAAATTATAAAAGAGGAGAGTAGTCCAGAAGTTATTAGAGAATTAGCCCGACTGAAAGAACAGCTGATCCAAATCCAGGCCTCGTACAGCTCCACGTTCAACAAGCTGACCGTTCTACGCAAAGAGCGAGACGAGTGGAAGGTCGAGAGGTCCAGGGTCGAGACGAAGATCGTCACCAAGGAGTTCATCACGCACGTGAAAGATCCCCTTCTTGAAAAGGAAGTTGAGAAGCTCAGGCTAGCGTTACAGGAGGAGCTACGACTCACGAGGATCGTGGAGGTAACTATTCATGATCTCCGGCAAAAATTCGTCACGCTGGAGACCCAGAAACATCAAGAGAAGATTGTCTACAAGGAAGTCGTCGTCCTTCAGAAGGACCAGAATCAGATTATCGAGCATGAAAGGCTCTCCAGGAGGCTCCAGGAGGAGACCAAGGCCCGTCACGCAATCGAAATTGAAGTCCAGAAGTTGAGAACCCTGATCCTGGAGATGGAAAAGAGCCTGAACCTTACTGAGGTCCGGAAGCAGAAGGTCGTCATTGAATCGGAGATTAAGTCGATCAGGTCTCGGATCCTCGAAATTGAGAGCGCTCCTGCGAAGGAGAAGATTATAATTGAGGAGGTCACCAAGGTGGAGAGGGATCCCAATATTGACAAGCAAATTAGCAGCCTTCAGATTGAGATCCAGAATGAGAGCAAGAGGATGGCTACGCTGAAGCAAGAGTTACACAACCTCAAGATCAAAATTGAGTTCCTGAGCAAGGAGAAGTCCATCGAGAGGATCGTTTACAAGGAGGTGATCCGGTATGAGAAAGATCACAGCTTGGATGCTGAGATAAGGCGTCTGAGGGAGCAGCTAACACAGATGACCGTTATCAGAAAGAGTAAAGAGGAAGAAATCCAGCGTGTCCAATCCAAAGTCACCCACATCCACACCACAGTGACCAGCTACACGCATGAGGAGACCACCATAACCAGAAATCTGACTCTCCTCAAAAAGGAACGGGATGAGCTCCTCGTCCAGCTGAGGAGGCTAGAAACCGAATTGCAGGAAATCAAAATCAAATTCCAGCACGAGTCCCAGCTGATAGTTGAAATGAGCCAGTCCAACAAACAGCGATACTTAAAGATGGAAACTGAAATCCAGAGTCTCGAGAGGAGCATCCTCATCGAGAAAGAGAGCATCAAGAAAAAAGAGATCATCATCATTGAGCTGCAAAATAGCCTGAAGAAAGAGGAGCAGACCAGGGAAACCACTAAGTCCAAAAGATTTGCCATTTTTGATCTGGAGACTGGCAGAGATCTGTCACCCTATGATGCTTATGTGCAAGGCCTCATTGACAAAAACCAGTACCTCCATCTGCAGACCCTGGAATGCAGCTGGGAGGAAATCACAACTACTGGGACTGATGGGGAGAAAACTGTCCTGTTGGACCGCAAGAGTGGGAAGACATTTTCCCTCGAAGAGGCGCTGCTGCATGGACGGCTGACCCAATACGATGTGGAGCAGTACAGGGCAGGAAAGATCTCCATCTATGAGTTTGCCCTCATGGTCGCGGGAGAGAAGAGCGTAAGAGCGTCTGAATCGTTTATCCTGCCTCCGTCCACACCCACGAGGAAAAGCTCATCGTCGTCCCTCTTCAACTACGGCTCTTCGTCCCGCTCCAACATTAAGAGATCGTATTCGATTGAAAGCATCAACTCGAGCAGCACGCTGTATGGCGCTGCAGATGAGACCTTCCCCATCTGTGGTGTTCTGGATACTACCACGAAAAGTCGCATGTCTGTGCGGAGCGCCACGACCCGCAATCTGATCGACCCAGGCACGGCCCAGAAGCTGCTGGAGGCACAAGCGGCCACCGGGGGGATTGTGGACATCACCAAAAGGGAGCGCTACTCCATTCACAAGGCAGTCGAGCGAGGTCTCATCGACTCCAAACAGATATCCAAGCTCATTGGTGCACAGAAGGCCTTCACGGGGTTCGAGAACCCCGCGAGCAATGATCTGAACAAAGATCGTCTGTCGGTGTGGCAGGCGGCACAGAGGAGTTTAATCTCCAAAGAGAACGCAAAGCGCTACCTGGAAGTGCAGTACCTCACCGGTGGCCTGGTGGACCCCAACCAGCCCGGTCGGTTGACCCTGCAAGGTGCCGTCAATCAGAAGATTATCGATCAACAAACCGCCAACGAGCTGGAAGACAGTCACAAATCACCGAAGGATCTGATCGACCCTGCCACCAAATCCGAGCTCACGTACAAGCAGGCCATGGCTCTCTGCAAGAAAGATGAGTCTACCGGCCTCCTCCTGCTCCCCGTGGCCTCTAACGACACCATTGATAGCCTTTCCTCCTACAAAACCTCCTCCTCCTCTTATTCCTACTCCTACTCCGCCTCATCACTGCCCCGTTAAGAAAAAGCCCCGCTGACCAAACATCAGAAATGATGCCAAGTTTAAAGAGATTTAGTTTGTGCTGTAGACAGAACGTCCAGTGAAATGAAGGATCTCTGGTTCTTTTGTTGAATCCCCGTGTGTGTCACTCTTTTTTTGGTGTTTAAATGATATATATTTTTGGAAAAATGGTGCATAATGTGATACTCATCACATTTTTGGTGCATAATTGTGATACTCATTACTTCTTATTTCTTCTTTGACTTGTCCTTCTAACTGCCTGTATTTTACTCATACTAAAATGTTTTTAACTGATATGAAGAACTAACCACAAAATAAAAACTAACAATGTAAACTGCATTTTGTTCATCATTTTTTTTTATTATCATAGTTTATGTGCATTTTTTGGACTATTAAAAAAAAAAAAAAAAAAAAAAAAAAAAAAAAAATATATATATATATATATATATATATATATATATATATATATATATATATATATATATATATATATATGTGTGTGTGTGTGTGTGTGTGTGTGTGTGTGTGTGTGTGTGTGTGTGTGTATTTTACTAATCTATTGAACTCCCAATACAAAGAAATTAAATTTAATTAGTTTTATATATAAAAGCCCAAATATGCTCAATGAATCATTTTTAAAGACTAAAAATAAAACCTGTAGTAATTAAATCAATTAATGGTAATTTAAGGATTAATTACCATCCATTCAGACGCTGGGCTGATACATCCAGGACAGGGTACACACTTACTCACAATTTAGAACAGCAAATTCTTGAATCTATGTTTTTGGGCTGTGAGAGGAAACCCACACAGACACGGGGAGAAAAACTCGCACGGTGGCTTAGTGATCAGCGCGTTCGTGGCTCAGCACTAGGGATTCCCGGTTCGAATCCCCATCTGGGTGGAGTTTCCATGTTCTCCCCGTGTCTGCGTGGGTTTCCTCCGGATTCTCCGGTTTCCTCCCACAGTCTAAAAACATGGATCAAGTCAATTGAGTTCTCCAAATTGCCCCATATAGTGTGTGTGTGTCTGTGTGAGTGAGTGTGTGCCCAGCAATGGATTGGCGCCCTGTCCTGGGTCTATCTGCCCAGCGCCTGAAACGTTCTCCTCTGGATGGGCCACCGGGGGGATTGTGGACCGGGGGGATTGTGGACCCCCCCCCCCACCCCGAAGACCCTAATAGAGGACAAAGCGGAAGATAATGAATGAATAAATGTGATAAAATTGAAATAATTTTTTTATTAAGATTTATTTGTTTTATTATTTTACTTTAAAGCTATGTAACTCTTCAGTCTGTTAACATTTATACAGAGAGCTTCAACAGAGTGTGAGAATCATAAGCGTCGCAGAAATAATGAACAATAAAAAGGTCAATTCCAGGCGAAGATAAAATAAATTCTCTTTTCGCCCACATGGCGGCAGCAAAACGCGCTTTTACCACTCAGTCTGCTGCTCCACACCTGCCTGATCAAAGGAGTCGATTCCGCTTGTTAAACTGATTCGAACACTTTTTTTTTATTTCTTCATGAGAAATGAAAAGTGCAGCAGCGCGAGTCCATCTCACACTGAGGACGTTCATCCAGGTGCAATTACTGTTATTTTAATCTGTTATTATAATTAATATGTTGGCATTAAAAAATTACATTCAATTAGTCTGATGCTTACAATCAGAAACTTCTCTTCGAATCGACAGCTGTATTTAACAGGCCGTTTATTTATTACATTATAGTTATATTTATGCTGCAACTCCTGGAGCACTGAGGTTCTGCACTGTGGTTCTGCATTGTGGTTCTGCATGGAACCTGGGGTTATTTATCATTTCTAGAGCCATGCAGACCCCACGCATGTTTTTGGACTGTGGGAGGAACCCACTCTCTCCACTCAGTAAAGACTCAGACCTTCTGTGACCTTCAGCAGACAAACATCTGAGATCATGGAAAGCACTGCGAACTCTGTCCACTAGAGGGCACCCTAAACCCTCAGTTCAGGCTCTGCTGTAATAATCAATGTAAATATAAGCTTGTATATTATAAACAGAACAGATCTAAATAAAACCTCTTCAGTGAGGTTGGATTTTATTTGATAAATCCAAAGACAGTTTTATTTTTCTGAATTTTATTTTTCCTAACCCTAACCCTTTATTGCCTGGAAATTGGAAAACTACAATTTAACTGATTTACATATGCATAGACTGTTCATACATTTATACTATATATATATATATATATATATATATATATATATATATATATATATATATAATTTTGTTTAACAGAAACCAAAACCAAGCACAATAAACATGAATAAAATTATTTGTCTATAAGCAAAATAATTTCACTGAAATGTAATGCTCTTTTAATGATAGGGCTGCAGCACGGTGGTTCTCTCAGCGCTGGGGGTCCAAGTTCAAATCTCCGTCTGGGTGGAGTTTCCATGTTTCCAGGTTTTCTACGGGTTCTCCGATTTCCTCCCAAAAGGTGAGTGTGTGCCCAGATTGTCCTGATGTCCTGATGAAGTTTAATGATGGTTAAAAGGCCATCAGTCAAAAAATATTGAACTCTGTGCAATTTTAGTAAATACATACCACTGTGAAAAAATTAATCAAAAAAAAGTTTAATGATTATACTAATCATTAAATTAATAATAAAATGAAACTCAACAATATAAACTCTTCAAACTTCTTTCATTTAGGTTTATTATAATTGTAATAATTGTTGTTAATATTGTTATGGTGCTATTAAAATTCTGATTATTTAAAAGATCAATCCTCAGTAGAAGGCATACAGTGGAAGTGGACAGCTAAATTTGTAAGCGTCAGAAGAAAAAACCTTGTTTGTTGCTTTCCGTTTTTTTGGAGAAAATCCACCAAATGGTTTAAAATTCAGTGCAGGATTGAATCCATTTTATTTGGGTCCAAATGAACTGTTTGTGCTTTGTGATGTCTTACGATCTATAATTTAATCACCTTGGTTTATTAATGTTCTTTACACTCAGTACCCCAGTTTGTGCTTTGTGGTGTTGATTTTATTGCCGGAAAATGTTTTGCACCCATCTCTAAACCACGTCAAAGCTTTACATCCATCAGCATCTATTACCTGAGATCATCCTGAGATTAATCTGGCAAATCCCCTGTGCACCTGAATTTGTATTGGTCCATGCTCCACCTGCTCTCCATCGATGGTCAGGACCCCGGACCTCACGTTCGGCTCGAGTCTGAGTGCCCTGACCCGACGGTACACGAGGTGTGGGCTCTCAGAGGTCAGGTGTGTCCCTTTCTCCATGGATAAGATCAGCTTGGCCAGCGCTGGGCGCGATATGCCGGCCGTTACGTAAAGCAGGTGGATGTGTCCGTCGTCAGGCCGAGCTTCTGGAGCTGCCATCATTTCCTCTGCCAGATGAGAGTGACACACGGCCAAAACCAGAACAAAGTCTTCCTCTTTTTCGACAATCCAATCTGCCGGCACTGGATCTTCAAGAGGGGGTAAGAGGTCATCGAGCGGCCCGTCATGCCCCGAGTCACCTTCAGAGAATCGGGAAGATTGATTGGCTGGGTCCGTGATGGTGTTTTTACCTCCATTTGAGGGTTGATGGCTGTTTAAGCATTTCGCGGAGGATTCCGATTGAACAGGGGGGCAGAAAAAAGGTTCAGTGTTTAAAGAAGACGGTGTTGAAGGTGATGACAAACTTTCCTGAGCCGGTAGAAAAGACAGTCGTCCCTGGTAGGTGCGTAAAGTCGCAAGACGCCAAACGGTCCCTATGAGGAAGCGCACGGCTCCGACCAGGCGGAATCTCTCGCTCTCGATGTCGACGTCCGCCACGAAACCCCAGGCCAGGGACAGGAAGGAAAAGAGGCGCTGGCCTGAGGACAGCCGCACGGAAACGATATCCAGAGGACACACCAGGCCTTTACAGAGCACGAAACCGCAGCTCAGTAACAAGTCGTCACCCTCTGCAGAGCCAGCTCTGAAAATAAAAATACACACAGGTCAAGGTTTCATCTAGTTCTACTTCAGTTCATTATCAATGTTACAGCAACACTAACCTCCGGATGGCACCTCACACAGGTCTGCAGTCCGTCACAGAGCAGACACACAGTCACATTCACACAACAGGGAATTTAGCGTTTATTCATCTATCCACAACATGTTTTTGGACTGTAATAGAAACTGAAGAAACCCAGAGGTAACTCGTACAAGCCTGGGGAGAACATGCCAAATTCACTCTAAGGACTTATTCTAGAAAATAGAATCCAGGACTTTAGGAAAGAGTGCAAACCACTGCACACCACACCTCCATGCTGAGGCGATCTGAGAACATCCTGAAGGTCGGAAACCTTTGTGTCAGCATTTGATTTGAGTTGGTTATGAGTTTGCGTGTCTGATTGGTTAGAGCTGGGTATTAAAGCCGACCTCATCCTCTCACTGGACGACGCCGGTTTTGTCATCTGCTTCTCTTTATTGGTTTTGTCTGTTTTTTTCGAGGTATCATCAGCTCGTTATCCGTAACGCTGCCAGATCACCATGGCAACAACAATTAACTGGACAGAACCTGAAATTCAGTAGGTTTTTAATGGCGTCGCAGTCCTGAAGGACGGCCTCACTGAACTGATATTCTTTCATTATCTTCCGCTTTATCCTCTATTAGGGTCGTGGGGGGGTTTCCCCCATACCCATCCAGGGGAGAACGTTTCGGGCGCTGGGCAGACACACCCAGGCAGGATGCCAATCTATTGCTGGACACACACACTCACACAGACACACTCTATATGGGGCAATTTGAAGAACTCAATTGACCTTGATCCATGTTTTTTGGACTGTGGGAGGAAACCGAAGAACCTGGAGGAAGCCCATGTGGACACGGGGAGAACATGGAAACTCCACACAGATTGGGATTCGAACCGGGAATCCCTAGTGCTGAGAGGAGAACATGCCAACCACTAAGCCACCGTGCCGCCCTTGAACTGATATCGTTTTTCAAAGTTTTGGAAATGGAAGCCTGATCACGGCACTGTACATGAGTGTCCTGCACTGGTAATGCTGCCCCCCCCACCACACACACACACACACACAAAGTGTAAAGTGGGGAGTCCCTAAAAACCAAATTAGAAGGTTTTAGAGTTTTTTTCTTGCCACTGTTGCTTTGGCTCGCTCTTTGGGGTTTAAAGCTCTGAACTCTGTAAAGCTGCTTTGTGATGATGTCGTGTCATAAGAAGCACTTTATAAACTTAATTAACTTGAACTTGAGTAAGACTGTCTCCACTGGAGGTTTATTGTTCAGGTTCTTTAGACTTCCTGTTTGTTAGTGTCTAGTCTTTTTAGCTTTGTAATTCTTTTTGGTTTTCTGTGTTGAGTTGCTTATTTAAATGGAGGACCTCACATTTCATCGATTTGTCAAGGTTTGGTCATGGTGTGACTTTTACATCATATTGGCGCATAATAACCTAAATTATGGAAGAGAACATCGTCCACTCGCCACTTTGGAACTTTTACATCAATTTTCTTTAATCCATTTTTTTTTATTGTGTTGCATCACTGAATCTTAACTCCAGCCTCAGTAATTAAAACTCTTAAGCCACTCTGTCATCAAGACCCGCCATTATTCCCTGCATCCTTCACTGCAGGCTGTTCTCAGATGTGTGTCTGAAGCCTTTGCACGTTTATAGTGATAAATAGCCTCTATACTTTGATTTCTGGTGTCTCATGCATACAAATGAGCTGATTAGAGCTCCGAGTCTGGATCTTTATACACGTCAGCACATATCCTGCACACAGTGAGCTGAAACGGCGCTGAAGTAAAGAACAGAGAACGTTTACAGCTGCTGATCTGATTCTCTGAGTGGAATTCTCTTATCTTCCAGTTAAAATTCAATCAGAGACGTTTGTTTCTGTAAGATTAGTGCTGTTTCACGAAACTGTAAGTCATGAGGTCATCAATCTTTCTTTAACGTTTGGGCAACACAGAGGCCTCCACCCCATTACATGAATGAGAAGAATCAGAACATCGACTATAGATTTTCTCACTTAACATCTATATCCTTCCTCACACTGCATCTTTCTTTCTTTATTCATTCATCTTTATCTTCCGCTTTATCCTATATTAGGGTCGCGGGGAGGGTGGTCCCCCATGCCCATCCAGGGGAGAACGTTTCGGGCGCTGGGCAGATACACCCAGCACAGGGTGCCAATCCATCGCTGGGCACACACTCACACATACACACTCTAAATGGGGCAATTTGGAGAACTCAATTGACTTGATTCATGTTTTTGGACTGTGGGAGGAAACCGAAGAACACGGAGGAAACCCACGCGGACACGGGGAGAACATGGAAACTCCACCCAGATGGGGATTCGAACCGGGAATCCCTAGTGCTGAAAGGCGAATGTGCTAAACCACTAAGCCACCGTGCTGCCTCTTTAAGACTGTATTAAGAGATTGTTCCTTTAGTAACATTACGGCTACGTTTATACCACACTTTTGATGCGATCCGTTCTTACTGGGTGTAGTGATGCACTGATGCTGCAAGAGCGTTCCCAGATCCTCCAGGCAAAATGCCCAGGGGCGTGCGGATGGCCTCCCGCCAGTCCTCCCTCTCCATTAACCCGTTAATCACCTACGGGACACACAGAAAAATATTCAGACCTCACAAGTGCAGCGGGCTGTACCACACAAACACACCATATACACCTCAAACAGAAGTCCATCCCCCGACAGAATGACCACGGCGCTCCACTGGGATAGGTCTGCATTTCTCACCAGCTCACGGGCATGGTTCCGATGCTCTGCAGAAAGAGAAGCTGGTTTTGAAAAGAGTTTGAAATCATTCTAATTAATAACTCAAATTGATTTGTATTCCAGCAATAGATTGCCCCCCTGTCCTGGGTGTATCTGCCCAGCGCCCGAAATTTTCTCCCCTGGATGGGCATGGGAAACCCCACCGCGACCCTAATATAGGATAAAGCGGAAGATAATGAATGAATGAATGAATGATTTGTATTCGTAATACACTGTGATGTCTCATGGTGGGACACTATAAGGAACGGAGACATGATTTATCAGTTATATTCACGTATTTACGTCAAATCCACGCTGGTTGGCCTCATTGTCACCGAGCTCGTGGTCCTGTCGCTGCTGCTCACTCTATTCATGCTCAGCATCTCATTAGCAGAACCTCCAGCAGGTGCCTCAGTTACCTTCCCCACCCGCTCTCGGATGAAGCAGCCCAAGGAGTTATCACGAGTCCAGACCTTTATTAATTAGCTCCAGCCATGACTCGGGTTGTTTGTATGAGTCTGAGAGGTTTAGTTCAGATAGTTCTTGATTTTTACAGCTTTTTAGCTCAATAAATACATCGTTTAGTCGTGAGCGGCAGCCAGGTCTGGATCCTCTTGTAGATTTCCTAAATCCACCCAAAGTTGAAACTCAACCTAATAAAAACCTTATGCACGTGCACGTTGTCAAAAATTAAACAATTATTTATTGCATGTGCAGAAAACAGGGTTCTGTAACATCTGCACGGCATCGAATCATCACTGGAGCCTGAGAAGCTATCCCCTTCCACACCCCCACCCTCACAAAAAAAAACAATGCATGAATAAAGGGCTGAGAGAAGGGAGTCAGTGAGTGAATGAAGTGTGTGTGTCTGAATATGGGTCAGTGTGTTCGGTTGCTGCAGTTTAATGCTGCAGTGCTGTGTAATTATTCAAGCACATCTGTCTTAGGAGATTAAACCACTGAACCACACACACACACACATTATATGATTACAGCAGTATGTACTGTATATTATTTTACAATTTGCCATATAATTCTGAATTTATTCTTCGTTGATAAGGTCAAACTGCTCTGGTCCAGATGCAATGAAACCGTCAGAACCATAAAACTACCACCACCATGTTTCACTGATGGGATATGTTTCATTATGGTGAAATGCATTAACATTTAATGGTTTATTATAAATTTCTTTGCAGTTAAAATGAGGTTTTGGTGTGTTGGATCTCTTTTGCAGTTTGGAATGGATCAGGATGTAAGGTCCGATCAGAGGTCAGCTGCGACTGTTGCTTGGAAGCAATGAAATTTAATGTCATATTTTAGTGGCTCAGTATATAAAGATATTTAAACCCAGAAAATCCCATCTAATTGTGTATGTAATTATCTAAGTGTATGAGGTATTTTGGTATGATGTGTGTATAGGTATTTTAATGTGCCTCTGTCTGGATTTCTCTAAATTGTGGCTTTGATCAGAATAATTATCACAAAGTGAATCCTCATGATTTTGATCCACGTCTTCCATCCTTCTGAGCTACAGCGCCAAAATAATACAGGCCTAAAAGTGGCCTCGGCTAAAAATACTGCATCTGCAGAGAACTCCAGACGGCGCAGAGTCGCTGCTCCTGAAGGATAGGGACTGATTGATGTTTTTTCTGCTTCAGGAGACTCTTCATTGGTAAATAAGTAGTTTTAGTTGCTTCCTGGCTCAAAAATACAATGAGTTCATTACACAACTAGCACCAAACAAGGTTATCGCTTCACTACTTCTGTCACAGGTTACGATTTCAATCTCAAAATAACGACAGAAGGTACAACAAACCGGCATCTGCAGAAAAGCTTGCAGGGTGTGTGGATCCATAATGTCATTACTTGGTGGACTGTCATCTTCTTTTATTTTTCTAAGCTCAAAATTTTGTTGCTAAAATGGAACCAACATAACTTTTGAGGGTGAAAGGACCTATAGCTACTGTTTTGGAGGGATTATAATGAATGTGGCAACTGATTACGGTAGTTATAGCAACATTGGTGCATGGTAGCTCAGTGGTTAGGGTTTTAGGCTAGCAATCTAAAGGTTGCCGGTTCAAATCCCAGGTCCAATGAAGTTACCACTGTAGTTCCTTGAGCAAGGCCTTGACCCTAATTGCTCCAGGAGGCTGTGGCCAAGCCTGTGCTCGCTTTGTGAGTCACTTTGGATAAAGGTGTCTGCTAACTGACCAAATTGAGTGATTATGGTAGACGTGGCAACCAATCTATAAGAGGATTATGATGTGTAGATGGGTAGATGTGGCATCAGTGAGTATCAAAGACACAATACAAAACCCATTTTAGGTAAATAGAGGCTGTGGTGCCTAAATGTGGGAGGAGCCTCCTCCCTTTATTATGGTTTGATTGTTCAGAGTTGTGATGGTTCAATTTTCACAGACCTGTGGTGATGAGCGTGTGAGCGACGGCAGCCTCAGTGAGCATGCTCTGTACAGTTCCTGTATACAGCTCCATTGCACGGCCTCTTCCACTCAGAGGATTCACCAACAGCATCACGCGTCTGTGCGGCGATAGCCTTCTGTACGCAACACCTAACACACAGAGGAACAGATTAACACACTAAAGAGCATATGGTGAAGGAAATAAAAGACTGAATTTGTAACATAAATAACATTCTGTAGTTCGTTTCATTTTCGTATTTGTCACTTCGTCTCTAAGCAGGATTTTCCACATCGTTATCCTCACCCTCTTCATGTTCTGTAGTCAATAATGTGTTCATATTTTAATATTCTTGGCAAAACTCTCGAGTGGTGGTGGTTTGTAGGTAAGTTAAACAAAACCCTATCTATTGACATTTCCAGTCTGTACCGTGTTGTAGGTGTGAGAGCAGTTCAGAAGTAGAACTGTTATCTGATTACGGTTCATAAAAAGCGAGTGAAACTGAAATCTGATTTGAGAATTTCAGCTTGGTGTCTAAAAGAGGCCATCGTTCCTGCGGACTAATGGAAGCTGAACCTGGATCAGATTTCCTGCCGGCTGATTCATAATTCATAAAGGAGA
The DNA here is from genome assembly GCA_019802435.1 of Corydoras maculifer. Lineage (NCBI taxonomy): Eukaryota > Metazoa > Chordata > Actinopteri > Siluriformes > Callichthyidae > Corydoras > Corydoras maculifer. The sequence goes on from JAFMOD010000457.1 coordinate 277,816, forward strand.
GATCAGGACTGCAGTGACTTTGGGCTGAAGGATAAGAGCGCAGGGATTCCCAAAAGATGCAAACAAATGCACGAGGAGACAGGTATACACACACACACACTCAGGTCACTAAGGTTCACAGACCAAACCTACTTCTCAGATCTGGGTCTGAATAATTCTTGCTATCTGGTTGTTATTTAAATATTTGATTCCCAATCAATTGATTAAACACTAAACACGTTTTGTAAATTGTGGAGATGTTGGTCTCCTCTCATGTCTCATGCTTTATTAGTTATACTGAGTTCTGTATTGCACAACACTTTCATCCGGTGTAAAGATCTATACTTATCTGTCTGCCCCACAGCTGTCCATCTCCTCTTTTTTTTACCCCTCGCCTCCCCCCACCACACACATCTCTCTCTCTGCAATGACTAAGGATTTCACCATTGCATGATTTTCCCATCTTCATCTCTTCCTGTGTATCTGGCCCACATGTCAGTTCTGCACATTGGACATCTTCCAACTGCTGCAGCAACTATAAACTCACAGCTGCCAACAAACCAGTTTTATTACATCATTATTTATTTGTTTTTAAGTATATGTATATACATACTGTTTTATTTTAGCCTTACGCATCATAGATTCTTCTGTTAAAGAACTCTTTGCTTAATGGGTCATTGGTCTTTGGGTGGAAACCATAGTAACCCACTCAGGTGGACATTTGAATCCCACCCAGAAAGTACTTTGATTTACCCAACTGAGACTTGAACCTGGGAGGCAGAGGCACTGCTGCACTCTGTCGCCTCTGTCTGTTGTTAAAAGCACAAAAAAAATTGCAAAAAAAATGTTAATTCAAAATGCCCCCGAATTTAACTCCTTTATGCTGCAGTACAACTGTATCCTAGCTGCTGAGACTGAATATTATTAGTAAATGTACACAGAGCTTCACGTAGAGCTGACGTGTGAGGAGACATCTGCTGTCCTGTCTGCTGGGACGAGCCAATCTGAGTGCGTTAATGTGAGAAGCTTTAGGTAATGAGTTCTTCTGATTCGCTTTCTAATTAATGTCGTTCACCAGCACACTCATCATGATCATCCCTTCATTTTGTGGAAAAAGGGATTTGCTGCAGAGCCTAACTTTAGCCCTAAGACATAAAATCCAGTGTACATCAAAAGTTTGTGAATATTCCTCCAAAATATTAAGTTTAAATAGAATAAAGCTCTCTGTAAACTTCGTTTGATGCTTTGTCTTAAGCAGGGCCGAAAACCTGGCCGGGTATCTGCAGATACAACCGATGATGACTGATGGGTCGGAGGACAGAGTGTGGGTTCCTCACAGCTGATTTGCTGGGAAAGTGACTCTGGAAATGGAGTTTTTCCTGCACAAGAAACATTCTATAGAGTCAAGCTTCTTGGAAAAACAGAAATGGTGATTTGCAAAACAATGGTGAGTCTGAAACGTGCTGTGCAATCCTCTCCACTCTGTTCATCTAGGTTAGATCCAGGACCAGATCCATGATTGGATGTGAGGAAAGCAGGGAGCTCTGCAGACATTCTGAGCACTTCATGCCATTAACTTAGATACGCTCAACGCTGGATTAATCCGTTCCCTCTGTTAAGGGGTAACAACTTTTAGGAATGACCTCGATAAGAAATAATTGCTATTTTATCAAGAACAAAATGATCAGTTGTGAGAAGCTCAAGCACTGAGCCATGACTTCAGCATACAGACGTACAGAGAGGAAAAGGCTAGAAGACAAAGAAAAGGATAAAAATTGACTGAAAACTGAGGAACTGATGAAGAAGGCTTAGAGATTTATGGTGTTTGAGCAGAAATGAGATGCATTGGACAGGTCATTAAACGGAGGGGGAAAAAATTGACCTTTAAATCATGAAAAGCAAGTGTAATTACAATTCCAGCCACATGCTTCAGTCTGAACAAGTGACATTTACTGACATAGGACTTAGTGGAAATCACTGCCCTATAGAACCTAACCACCCTGAAAAAAAACCCTATCAACATCCGTCAACCATCAACATCAGGTTGACTGCTCTAAATTGCTGCTATATAGTCTTTGTGAGTGTGTTCCCAGTAAGAGCTTGGTTCCCTGTCCTGTGTGTATCTGCCCGAAACGTTCTCCCCGGGATGGGCAAGAGGAACTAGTAGTGGATTAAGTGGAAGATGATTAATAAAATGTTATATATGTGACTTAAATTAATTTTAATCGTAAAAATGTAAAGGACGCTGTTTTTTGCAGGCGCGAGGATGAACAGACACCGCAGGGACAGGAATCTGGCGTCATGGCAGCTACACCAGCCAGAACTTTGTATGTAATGCAGTTTGTTATACCTTCTATGTCTAGCTTCATCTTGTATAGCTGCACAGTGAGCATTGACCTCAGACAGGTGCATTTATTATCTTTAATTGCTTTAATCAAGAAGTGACCGATTACGCATGAAATAACGTCTACACTGTTTGCAGGAAATGTCCGGGCCGAAAAAGGGCCAGTATAAATATATTCATTTATTCATTATCTCCCGCTTTATCCTCTAGTAGGGTCACGGTGGGGTTCCCCATGGCCATCCAGGGGAGAACGTCTCGGGCGCTGGGCAGATAGACCAAGGACAGGGCGCCAATCCATCGCTGGGCACACACTCACTCACACAGACACACTCTATATGGGGCAATTTTTTGAGAATTCAGTTGACTTGATCCATGTTTTTGGACTGTGGGAGGAAACCGGAGAACCCAGAGGAAACCCACGCAGACACGGGGAGAACATGGAAACTTCACCCAGATGGGGATTCGAACCGGGAATCCCTAGCGCTGAGAGACCCAGTGGCTTAGTGGCCGCTTAGTGCCGCCCAGTATAAATATATACTGCAGTTAAATATCACAGCACGGCAAGAATAGGTTCTCCTGCGGTACATCAGAGAAAGCAGGAGGGTACGTAGCCCTCAGCTTGAGGATAAAACTTTAATTTAGTGAAAAAAATGACAAAGTCATGAAACATGAAGATTAGAGGCCCACCGGCCCAAAGAAGGGGGCATCAGATCAAATTAATGCTGCAGGCTGCAGTGACCTTTAGACTGATTGGTGGTTCGCCAGGGAACAAAAGGTCCAAGATCAGGCCAGATGTTTGATATGCAGATGTTATGGGGACACATGGCCAAAGCTTAGAGGAACCTATAATCCAGCGCTAAGCCATCTGCTGGATTTGCAAAGAGCCATTTACTCATTTAGCTTGAGTCGCTTGTTTGCCTGATGCTAACTCATTTAAAATACATGCACGCTCTTAAACGCTGCATTATCGGCTCCTCTGGATCACGCGTGCAAAAATGAGCTTATGCATTCAGCATATGTGTTCCGTGTGTTTGTAGAAACCCGGTACGAGTCATTCAGGGTGAACCCGCAGACATTTGCCGTTATCGAAAAATAAAACAATTTGCTCTGTGTTTAATTAATTCATCAATTTCTGATATTTTAGCTGTATTCACACATACAGTACCAGTCCAGAGTTTGGACACGCCCCTTTCTTGCACCATTGTGTTACCTCCACTTACCATATAGATGGACTTTGTAGTTTTACAATTACAGACTGTAGTTCATTCGTGTTCTTTGTTTTTTTTAATTCCCCCGTTGGTTTTTTGTTCTTTATTGGTCAGGACCATCACAAAACAGGTATCATTTGGGTGTTATTTATTATGTTATTACAGCGCCGCTGTAGTTTCATTTCTCCACACTTCATTACTGACACTGCTGGGATAGGAAAAATGCACAGACCAAATAACCCCTGCTCTATGGTGGTACTTTTGGGGTTCTGACCATTAGAGAACAGAGTGAAGGGTGACGGGTCAAGACAGTACTGTAGGCCACAAACAGATGGACTACAGTCTGGAATTGTAGAACTACAAAGTCCATCTTTACAGGAAGTGGAACTGAGAACGTGGACAATAAGTGGAGCAGAAAGGAGGTGAGTCCTAACATTTGACTGATTCTGTATATGAGGGAAAAATCCAGATCTCATCAACAAATTTGTACAAAACAACCTTTGAGACTGTAAATCTTCCTAAATACTAATGTGGAAAAACACATCAGTAAAAGTTAATGTTAAATATTTAAAGGTATGTATGGAAAGGTAAATTCCGGTATCGACTGAATATAGTCATTTTGTTAAGTTCTAATAATTCAGCACTGTTCCTGCTTCCCCTGCACTGTTGATCCTTTTTCATAAATATAAAAGGCAATTGTTCTAAAACATGGTTCTCGTGGAAAGTTTCTGCTCACCGTCTCGGAGGTGAGGCAGGTGGCGGGAGCAGCGCTCCTTCACTGCCCGCTCCCAGCGCTCTGCCTCCGCCAGATTGCTTTCAGCGTCCCGGCTGGAGGCGAGGCGGAACCGGTGTTCCTGCCTCTGTCGGCCGGTAGGAGTCCTGGTCCAGCTTGTTTTACCTGGGTAAAAATACAGGGATAAATACACCACCGCTTCAGCCCCTTCCCGAGACGCTCGGCATCCCACACAGTCCCCGAGGCTGAGCTCCAGCGCGGGTTCCTGCCGGGAGGGCGACCCGCCGGTCTTCCTGACAGACACACAGCTGTCCGTTAAAGTCACCGAGAATTTCAGTCTGCCGGTCGCCGCGTCTGTGAACTCCCCGCACAGCTGCGCGCCCGGGTCCTCCGCCTCGCCGTGCATCCTGTCCGGGAGAAGTTCAGGCTCTGCGCCTGGGACCGCTCTCGGGACGGAGGGTAGCAAGGTGTCGGTGTGATGCTGCTGCTGCTGCTGCGGGACTGCTGGAGTTAAACAGCTGGATAACATCAGCAGCAAAGCTCTCTCTAGTGACGAGAGCGCGACATGACACCGAGATTAAGTGCCTGCTTCATTCTTTAAAAGGAATATTATAATATCTTCTCAGATTGTTGATGGATGGTGTAATTAGGGCAGTTAATTCTTTTGTAGTAGTTTCCTTCTTAAAACAAATTCTATTGTTTTTTAGATCGTTTTTTTCTGCTTTTCCGTCCAAAATAATGTGAAGTATAAAAACTGTTATAACCCACATTTTATCCTTCTCCATCAATAGGTGGATGAACAGGGACCGGAGCACAAGGAGATCTGAAACCGAATTATTATCCTAATTAATCCCAAACGTGTTCAGTTTGGGGTCCAAGAATTCAGGATTTGTAGAGCTCTCAAACCCTTCACATCAAATTCCCAACTAAATTAGTAAGTAATTAATTGTTATTCATATTTTTTATTTAATCACCACACAATCATAAGTTATACCCAGCAAAATAATTCTGACCCACACGATGGATGGATTGAAGACACTTGAGTGGACATGATGCAAGATGTGAACCATGCTTCGGCCAAAATTAAAAAGATGTAAGGTTTACCAACCAAGGTTACCCAAGCTTTATCAGATGTGAATCAGATGTTTTACGGAACATGTGGGCCATTGATTTTTTTATATGTGGGCCAAGTATGACTCTTACATATCTAGGTAGCAGCACCACATCGTGAATCAGATGTGTTTTAAGACATATGGGCCATAATTCATTCATTCATTCTCTCCCGCTTATCCTTTATTAGGGTCGCGGTGGGGTTCCCCATGCCCATCTCGGGCGCTGGGCAGATAGACCCAGGACAGGGCGCCAATCCATCGCTGGGCACACTCACTCACACAGACACACTCTAAACGGGGCAATTTTGAGAATTCAATTAACTTGATCCATGTTTTTGGAGGGACCCGGAGGAAACCCACGCAGACACGGGGAGAACATGGAAACTCCACCCAGGGAATCCCTAGCGCTGAGAGGCGAATGTGCTAACCACTAAGCCACCGTGCCGCCGTGGGCCATAATAATGTTTCAAAATTAGGGCCACCTTTGGCTTACATGCAGTTCGCCAGAGCGCCAGCAGGGCCATATCCGATCCAGAAGTGGCTGCTTCTGTGTGCTATCTGGGTATCATCTCTATTCTTATAATTTTTAAAAATTATAACTGTGTATACATGCCTGACGCTGATTTTCCCATACTTAGTTCACAATGTTGGTCTAGAGCTTTACCTTTAACACATGTCTGGAAAATCGTAAAGCTTTTTGTTGCTGTTGTTAGGTTCGCATTATAGGTTTATACCATTTGACTAAACCGATTGTTTTAAATGATAATGTGCGAAACCGATAATACGATGTTTACCCGACGTTTAAATGTTATAGCTACCAAACAGATTGCCTTCAGCGCCAACCAGAAGACTCTGAGCGATCACGTGACCTGTGATGTTTAACATGCTATAAATACAGGCTCCTGCTCAGGGTGTCGGTCTTTTCGTCGTTGCTGTTCTTCAGGCGAGGTTCGTGTGCTTTGTTATTATATTTGTTTTAGGATTTAGATTTATAACGCAATACCCTTTTGTGAATAAGTACGTTTTTTTTGTTTTTTTTTTAAATACGGCGTTACATTCACATTTTTATTTAAACTAACTTTACACGTGATAATCGGTTAGCCATTGTTTGCTATTTGGGGGAGACGTTCCTGCTAAAATCCCGATATTTGTTGATCTAGATCAACAGCAAATTGATATATAATTTAAATGGGTTTATTAAAATGTCTAAATTCGTGGTGCAGCATTGGTTAGCTTAGATTTTTCAACGTTACAAAAGATTTGTTTCAGATCAATACCGCAAATAAACTTGATGCATTATCAGATCCAGAAACAGTTAATGTGTTTACACTGCAGTTTAGGTGATAAAAGTCCGATTGGTTGTCTTTAATCCTCCGTTGCGGTATTACTTTTTGACTGAAGACGCCTCATGCTTTAATAACTGGAGCACGTGGTTGAAGGGCTTGGTGTCGATCAGCTCTCTGCATTTTAGCATTAAAACTGCTCCAGGACTCCTGTTAACGGGACAAGAAGGCCCAGCATGACTGTTTATAACCAGTATATGAAATAAAAATTTATCAGAATACATTATTATTATGGTTCAGAGTTGAAGCAGACTGTACTTCGAGCTTCTCTTCTCATTTGATGCATTTCGATGCAAGTTTGGTTTCAAAGCTTCTATTTTTTTTTCTTTAAAGTGTTATCTTACTGAAAACCTTGCACTTTACAGTTACGGGTGAAATAAGTGTGCTTGGCGAAAAATGTGGATTGTTTAGTTATGTCCATTTCAAACCTTTCCTCCCATTCTATTTTAATAAGACCAATTTTTTTCCCCCCCTTGCAGAATCCCAAGATCAGTGACTATGATGCCTGATTCACCGTGGTTGGAACTATGCTTCCAAAAGGGCTCAGAGATAAAATTGTGGAAAAGCACTAGTTGGGAATTGGTTACAAAAATATTTCGGAGGCCTTACTGATGCCTCTTGGTACTGTTCAGAGTGTTAAGAAGTGGAAGGTCTATGGGACCACAAGCACCTTGCCTAAATCCGGGTGACCTTCAAAACTGGACTTGATCCAGTCTATTTTTAATAGTCAATATTTGCCTAGAAAATGAACTTTATCTCCCAAAACACATTTCAACTTAATTGTAGCCCTGCCTTAAAAGGACCAGCTAACATCATTTCAGTGATTGCTTCATTAACACAGGTGTGGGTGTTGATGAGGACAGGACTGGAGATCAATCTGTCATGATTAAGTAAGAATGACACCACTGGAAACTTTCAAAGGAGGCTGGTGCTTGGCATCATTGTCTCTCTTCTGTTAACCATGGTTATCTCTACAGAAACACATGCAGTCATCATTGCACTGCACAAAAATGGCCTAACAGGGAAGCGTATCGCAGCTAAAGATATTGCACCTCAGTCAACAATCTAACGCATCAAGAACTACAAGGAGAGGGGTTCCATTGTTGCCAAAAAGGCTTCAGGGTGCCCAAGAAAGACCAGCAAGCGCCAGGACCGTCTCTTAAATGTTTCAGCTGTGGGATCAGGCTACCAGCAGTGCAGAGTTTGCTCAGGAATGGCAGCAGTCAGGTGTGAGTGCATCTGCACGCACTGTAAGGCGGAGACTCTTGGAGCAAGGCCTGGTTTCAAGAAGGGCAGCAAAAAAGCCACTTATCTCCAAAAAAAAAACATCAGGGACAGACTGATATTCTGCAAAAGGTACAGGGACTGGACTGCTGAGGACTGGGGTAAAGTCATTTTCTCTGATGAATCCCCTTTCCGATTGAGACATCTGGAAAACAGTTCATTCGGAGAACATGAGGTGAGCGCTGCCACCAGTCTTGTCTCATACCAACTGTAAAGCATCCTGAAAACATTCATGTGTGGGGTTGCTTCTCAGCCAAGGGAATCGGCTCTCTCACGGTCTTTCCTAAAAACACAGCCATGAATAAAGAATTCATGTAATTAAATGTAATGTAATTACATGTAATTAAAGCACATTCTATTAACCTTGGTAATTTTTTTTTCTGGGGTGCATGTCCTATTAACCTTGGTAATTGCTTTCTGGGGTGCATTTCCATGATGTGTTTAAAAACACCTGTCGAGTTTGTGGGCTGGGTTAAGGCCATTTAGACTCTTAAATGGCTCTTAACTTCAGAAGGTGCTGGATCTCCATCTGTGAGGAGTGAAACCTGTGTAAATATTTGCATACTGAACATGAACTTTTATGCTTCAACTGAAATTTTTAAGATGTGACTGACGTGAGCAGAAATGTTATAAATGATTTTAGGGTCTAAATACTTATTTTTGTTAATGACACATATAGATGAAATTCTTACCTCTGAGGACAGCAGCCTCCAGCAGAGGGAGTCCTGGTCATGGCTTAATCCTGTGCTTTCACACCTAAAAGACATAAAAGGTTAGTGATGGTTCTGTGAAATGTTGGTGTCTCTCCCCCCCCCGCCCTCTCGCATCACTTAACACACATGGTTCATGCTTGTTTGTACTTGACAAACGCACAACTGTTTGGATTTTAATATAAATGCACCAAGTACCTTGTTTAAATATTATTTCACATATAGGACTCCCAAAAGAAAATTTGAGACATGCGTCTCGAACCACAAAAGAGCTGTCTATCTAATATCCAAATAACTGCACTTCTGCACAGAGAGGCTTTTCTCTAAAAGATGCTCTGTATAATGGCCTTTTTAAAGGTTTAAAATTAAAATCTGTGGTCTGTTCTCAGGTTTCTATAATTGTGTGATAAGGATGAGTGCCTCACTGGTAATAAATGTTTATCTTTGTTCTGTTCCAGGTGTTGCATTTGGGATCTCGCTCATTTTGAACACCGCTGCAGTCTGTGGATCTGAACCCGTAGGTAATATCAGTGGACTGAATGTTCATTAGTGTATGTCCTTTGATGAAAATGTAACGTAGGAAGTGCCGTCTGATTCGATAACTGACGATGTTTTAACAGCTGAACTGATCTGAGGATTAATGCCATGTGTACTGTTGACTCTTATTTTTGCTGCAGCTAATTGTGCTTTTAATCTACAGGTCGTCACTGGCGCTGAAACGGCTCTGATCAACTGATAGGTATCTGCTTTTACAGTTTTTGTTTAATGTGTAGCAGAACTAGAGCAGGAGTCCACTGTGGTTTCTTTGCCTTCAAATACACAGACTATGTAAATAAGGTTAAATACCACCACCCTGGTCTCGCCTCGGGGCTTTGACCCGTTGCAGATACGGATGTAGATGGTATGGTCTCGCACTGCACTCCTGCACTAGTGACTGTTCTTGTAGCCAGTGATGAAAAAAAGTTATCCCTGTCTGAAATAATAGTGTGGAGACATGGTAACCTGAGGCTCAGCTAGCACATGTTAGGTCATGCTGCTTAAGGTTCAAACACTGATTGTTTTGTACTGTTTCAGGTCTTGTGACATGAAGCTGTGCACATCTGGCTCCACATCAGCAGTCCATGTGATCATGCTACCTGATCCTTGATTAGATTTAAATTTTTATGTTTAACTTCATTTCAGTGTTTGTTGTATGGTTGTAAATGAATGATTTCACTCAAACTACTGAAATACAATAAAATACTGTGACTTCAGATCTGTTCTCATTCTTTTAGTTTATAGCTGAGCATTTTTAATGGTTTCAGCACTTTAGATGCATTTTATTCCCTGTGACTGCAGCTTGACATGATTTCATACAGCAGCCATAAATAAGCCATTCAGTTCCTTAATGGTTAATCTGACGTGTTAAATATTTGTATGTGTCTTTGGAAGCCATGAGAAGTGTTTTAACTAACAAAACTGCTCTCATCCTTTTGAATTATTCATACGGAAGCTCACGTTGTTTTGGACACTGGTACCTGCAATGTGCTGTGTGTTTAACTATCAGTTGGATCATTAGTAGCTATCAGCTATGTTTTCAATAGCCAATGGCATGTATGTGAACAGTCAATCATAACCAGGATGTTTGGGAATGATTGGTTGGTGGTATTAAGGTGCTGGTTACTGCTGTGCAGGGGTGTAAAGAGATGGTGAAATACTCTGTTTTTTATAAGTGTGTGTGTACATATGTGGTAAGGAAACTTCCACTGAAATAAATGTAATGAGTGATGTGCTTAAATCTTTGTCTCTTGCAGACGTGGACAATAATGTTCCAGAATGTGTTCTCACATTAAAGCAGAATTGAAACAAGGTTGGTGGTCTGGTGTAACTGGGGAGATTTTGCATAATTCATTAAATAAATATCTTTTTCCTACCTAAACCTGAAGACACGAAATGCTTTCTGGATTCTCCTGACTGCTGCTCCTTTGTCTGGCAATATCTGAGGACACACATACACTCAAAAGCACTGGGTTAGTTTGATATTTAATATTGTATTTATCTTTACTATTATGATATGGTAGAATATATTTATTGCCACAATCTCGTCTGGACAATCCTCCAGGTTTCTGTAAAAGACAATAAGAGCATGAGGAAAGACAGATTTACTTTGAGTCCTGTGATAGCTGCCTGTGGTGGCTCACATGGTGCCTGGATTGTTGTGTCTTACCTGAACATAGCAACTACTCTGTAAACCACTGGAATGAGCGGAGGTCCTGAAAAGTTGGTCGGCACTCTGCGTTCATATGTAGACAGTTCACGATCAGATTGCCGCAGACTTCGTGTGCATGAAAGGATGAAGATGTATGTTTTAATACAGAGTGTTAAACTCGATGTTTTAGACACAATTGTTTCTTCTTACCGTCAGACAGATGGAATGGAAATGAAATGTCATTCAAATCGATCTCCTCCTGGTTCTTGAAAGGATATTTACCAAATATGATATAATACAGAAATATCCCGAGACCCCAGACACAATGGGCCTCAATGTCTGGTGGATCTGAATCCGCAAATTCGGGAGGAGCAAATGGTTCTGCATTGAACACAGTAAAGAAAATATATAAATACATACCATTACGATCTGATGTGAGTGATTACATAAATATTTATCTGTAAAGTTACCCGAAATCATCTTGATTTCCGCTGGGGTCCAGTCCTCAAAGTCAATCAATTTAATCTCCATTGTTTTGCGATCAATAAGGATGTTAGATAGCCTGATAGTGCCACGTAGAACCCTCTGTAAAGCACAGCTTTCAGAAGCTGCGATAAACTGCCAAATTATTTTTCTTACCATCTTCCTAGAAAGGAATGACTTGGCCATAAGGTCGAGGGGCACAAATTTATCCAGCGGCTCCGTGACAAGGACAAAGTGATTTAGCCATATGAATGACTCATGGAGCTTAATGACATGAAAACACTGAGGTGGTATAGATGCTCTCTTAATCAGGTCCACATTTAGAGAAGCACTGAAGCGTTTGTCCTGATGAAACCAGAGGGAATGCAATTAGTATGAGGTTCGAAACTTACTTTGGGGCAGCAGGCAGAGAGAAAATGTTTTACTTTATATTAAAGGCCACTGGTTTAAAGTGGGATCTGATGATCAGGTTTCTACAGAACTTGTTTTTTTTTATAGAAGATTCATAAATTATTTTGGTCTGAATCATGGTTCTTCTTTTACTTACCAAGGGGAGCCTTAGTGTCTCATTCTTCATGTGTATAATCTTAATAACAACCTATTTACACATAAAAAAAACTAAATTAGTAAATATATCCAGCTTAATTTCTGTGATAAATATTGAGCAAAAAATCATGAGATTATTAAAAAGTGCATTGAAGCTTTGGATCCAAGATGCAATAGACATTTTAAACAAATTAAAGATGTAATAATAGGTGGTTGATTCTCATGAGAACGTTTCGGGTGCTGGGCAGATACACCCAGGACAGGGCGCCAATCTATCGCTGGGCACACACTCACTCAGACACGCACGCAATTTGGAGAACTCAATTGACTTGATCCATGTTTTTGGACTGTGGGAGAACATGGTATATAAGAAAAAGATGAGGGTGAGTCACCTGATGTACAGTTTGGTATTTTTAGTAGAAAATCTCAGTTAGATTCATTATAGAATCACCATATAGAGTACTGACTACTAAATAGGCTTTCATATTTAATGGCCAGTTAGCTACCTAATACACTTAACTATTGTTTCATAAATCCTGATATCAGCCTTGTTCTTTTTTTTTATTTTTATTTTTTAGAAACACCCCGTTGTGGTGATAAAGGACCTGCGCCCGTGTTACATCATACACAGTGCAAACAGCAAGCACCAATTCTCCTTCTGGGTGATAACAACAAAAAAGTGAGTTCAGTTCTTTATGTATCAAAATCAAATAATCCCAGCTTTAGATACACATTTGGGGCAGTCATAGGCTTGTGGTTAAGGAACCAGCCCTGCGACCCAAAGGGCTCTGGGTCCATTCTCGGTCTCACAAGGTACTCTGGCTGAAGTGCTCTTATGCAAGGCATCTAACCCCAATTGCTCCCCGGGTGCCTTATACAAGGCTGCCCACTGCTCCAGGCATGAGATCATTAAATCATGGGATTATTATAAAGTGCATTGGAGCTTTGGATCCAAGATGCAATAGATATTTTAAACAAATTAAAGATGTAATAATCGGTGGTTGATTTTCATGTTACTGCATTTGTGATGAACTCAGAGAGATTCATTCATTAATTTATTATCTTCCGCTTTATCCTCTATTAGGGTCACGGTGGGGTTCCCCATGCCCATCCAGGGGAGAACGTTTTGGGTGCTGGGCAGATACACCCAGGACAGGACGCCAATCTATCGCTGGGCACACACTCACTCACACAGACACGCATGCAATTTGGAGAACTCAATTGACTTGATCCATGTTTTTGGACTGTGGGAGAACATGGAAACTCCACCCAGATGGGGATTCGAACCGGAAATCCCTAGTGCTGAGAGGCGAACATGCCAACCACTAAGCCACCGTGCCGCCAACTCAGAGAGATAATTATCTTAATTATCAAACCCCAATCTCAAGCCTCTTTGCTGATGTTTACCTTCTTTCCATCTTCGTTCCTTGTTCCCTTAAAGACAGATCTCTGGCCTTTTTTATCCAACACCATATTAAGGTGATACCGCTTATTCGGAGATTCTGAAATAAAGCAGGTTCATTTAAACATTAAAACCTTTTTAAAGATACTTTCACAGTCTTAACCTCTGAACTCATTTCCAATTAAGAATGTAATGACTGGACTGAATAATTAATGGCTCGACAATTCTAGTTTTTAGGTATTAGATTCTATAGTTAAAAGTATAAATGTCTATCCAAAAATTATTTAAAAGTTTCCAGTCATGAATACAGTCTACATTAAACAACACCTCAAACTTACCTGCTCTGGAGCCTGTTCCACCGATGGAAGCTTTTATATTACTCCTGAAAGAGAGAGAGAGAAAAAAAGAGAATGTGAACGTGTGAGAGAGCAAAAAAAAATCTTACTCACAGCATAAACTGATCATTAATGTTTAATTAATTAACCTGTGATAATAAAGTTTTTGTGTGTGTGTGCGCGCTCACCTTGGCTTGGAGCAATTCATGCTGCTCATAAGGGCCCTAATAATAGCAGTGTTTATGGTCTGGATCCAAAGCTTCTTTGACACCTGTGAACTCGCCTGCAACAAAAGTGCCCTACACACACATCACACACAGTAACGTATGGAGTTAGTTTGTTAATATTCTTTCACGTCTAAATTTTAATGTTCATAAGTGATGATGTGTTTATGAACTGATCTATTTATCCTACAGTGCTTACACACAGAAAAGTGTGTCCTCTACATGTAACGTATCCATGCAGTGAAACACACACACAAACACACATACTCACACTGAGTTAAGTGAGCACACATGCCCGGAGCAGTGGACAGCCTTGTATAAGGCACCCGGGGTGCAATTGGGGTTAGGTGCCTTGCTTAAGGGCACTTCAGCCAGAGTACCTTGTGAGGCCGAGAATGGAGCCAGAGCCCTTTGGGTTGCAAGGCTGGTTCCTTAACCACAAGCCTATGACTGCCCCAAATGTGTATCTAAAGCTGGGATTATTTGATTTTGATACATAAAGAACTGAACTCACCTTTTTGTTGTAATCACCCAGAAGGAGAATTGGTGCTTGCTGTTTGCACTGTGTATGATGTAACACGGGCGCAGGTCCTTTATCACCACAACGGGGTGTTTCTAAAATAAAAAAATAAAAAAAAAGAACAAGGCTGATATCAAGATTTATGAAACAATAGTTAAGTGTATTAGGTAGCTAACTGTCCGTTAAATATGAAAGCCTATTTAGTAGTCAGTACTCTATATGGTGATTCTACAGTATAATGAAGAGATTTTCTGTTGTTGCTGTATGAGATTTTCTACTAAAAATACCAAACTGTACATCAGGGGACTCACCCTCATCTTTTTCTTATATACCAGCTGGTTATTTTGAAGAATAAACCAACGCCTGCGAGAGAGGAACAAAATCAAATGTATGTGAAATAAACAATTTTCAAGGTGATTTTTTTTTCTTTTCTGTGCGTGTTTGTGCATATCTCTCTCTCTTTCTCTCTCTCTCTCTCTGTGTGTGTGTGTGTGTGTGTGTGTGTGTGTGTGTGTGTGTGTGTTGTAGCAGAGACTTAAAAACACTACACAACCCGTTTTAAAATCCAACCAGATTAAATTAAAATCTGGAAAGATCCTCATTGTTAAAGCTCTTTACAAACCTGTTCCATGTTTTAAAGTGGTTATTATTCTGTTTGTATAAATAACCCTGTAGATCTATATTTTTCTCGAGGTCTCCACACGGGGGGTCGTCGCTTTGTGGCTCTGCCTCTAACAGATTTCTGAAAAACCACATTCTCTTTGCCCTCCGTTTGTCGCTGAACCGCCGCTGAATGAACAAGAGACGAAACCTCAACACGCTAAAGTCAATCTTATATAAATGATTTCAGAATAGTTACCATGGAGCCAAAGAAAACGTCACAGTGCACGGTGAACGCTCCTTTAGCTTTAGTCTGCATATTGTTATTAGTATATATAGTTATAGCATTTATTCAAAGAAAACATCAAACTGTTAGTTTAGATCATTTATTAACATGTTTAGTGATTGAAGTCACTTATTTTAATCTAAACGCAGCTTGAGCAGGGCATTAGGGAGGGAGAACAAAAATAAAAAAAAAATCAAATTTGATGCCATATATCAATAAATATCTCAATAAAATACTTTAAACAAATCATAATTTTAAACACTTTGTAAAAAAATGAATTTAAAAGTACGGTTTTTAACTTAAGATACCAAATAAATATTCTATGCACAAGTGAATTTGGGGATTTATAATCACTATCAATTACTGATATTTGCACTCTGCACTTTATTATGGACAATTCACACTTATTTGAGCCATATTTACATCAATACTTACGTCACTTGCACATCATTTGTTCTTGTGACTTTGGTGTTATAATGGCGCTGTTTTTTTATTTTCTTTTTTATTTAATGTATATATTCTGTAGTACATTGCGGCACGGTGGCTTAGTGGTTAGCACGTTCGCCTCTCAGCGCTAGGGATTCCCGGTTCGAATCCCCATCTGGGTGGGTTTCCTCCGGGTTCTCCGGTTTCCTCCCACAGTCCAAAAACATGGATCAAGTCAATTGAATTCTCCAAATTGCCCCCTATAGAGTGTGTTTGTGTGAGTGAGTGTGTTCCCAGCGATGGATTGGCGCCCTGTCCTGGGTCAATCTGCCCAGCGCCTGAGACGTTCTCCCCTGGATGGGCATGGGGAACCCCACCGCGACCCTAATAGAGGATAAGCGGGAGATAATGAATGAATGAATGAATGAATGAATTCTGTAGTACCACCGTAAGGGATTGGGCATTAATGTGACAATAAAGGATTTGATTTGATTTGCTTTCCACGCAGCGCGATCGATGACTACAATACCCATAGTGCATTGCAGTAAACAGGAAGTCTTTCACCATAAGCCTCTGGATTCCAAACTGTATTTGTAGCGCAGAAGAACACAAGTGTGAGTTACGTTTAAATAAGAACTTACAGATGTGAATGATCATTTAGATGTTACTCTATATGCCTTTAAGTGCTTTACTAAAGGTCTGTTTGGAAAATACAAAGCAATTTTTGTGGAAATGAAGCCGAGCGATATGCAGTAACCCATAGCAACTTGATCGTCATGTTTATCCGAATCTGATTTGATTAATCATGGTGAGTAACGGGATCTCTTCTATATCTAATAAATTAAATATATATATTTATATATAGAATAAATACAAACTCAGCGACTTCACGTCTGAGTGTATAAAATGTTCTGTGTGAATAAGATCCATTACAAAATGTTTGTGGACGCCTTTTCGAACAAGTGGTCGCTTTAGCCACGCCCCCTGTCCATTAGGAAACGTTCATTCATATTTCATTCATTCATTCATTCATTCATTCATTATCTTCCACTTTATCCTCTATTAGGGCGCCAATCTATCGCTGGGCACACACTCACTCACACAGACACACTCTATATGGGGCGATTTGGAGAACTCAATTGACTTGATCCATGTTTTTGGACTGTGGGAGGAAACCGTAGAACCCGGAGGAAACCCACGTGAACACGGGGAGAACATGGAAACTCCACCCAGATGGGGATTCGAACCGGGAAATGAGAGGAGAACATGCTAAATCACTAAGAGAGCGTGCCACCCCATATTTCATTCTTTTATCCATTATTTTCCCATTAATCCTCTACCAAGGGGTTCCCCATGCTCATTCAGGGGAGAAAGTTGCGGGCACTGGGCAGTTACACCCAGGACAGGGTTACCTATCACTGAGGACACACTCACTCACACAGACACTCTATGGGGCAATTAAGAGCATTTGATTTACCTTTAATTCATGTTTTTGATCTATGGGAGGAAACCAGAAAACTTGGAAGAAACCCACACAGACACTGGGAGAACATGGAAGCTCTAACCAGATTGGGATTTGAACCTGGAACATGTTAATGGAGAACATGTTAACCACTAAGCCACTGCACCGGCCTCATTCATATGTATTAAATTATTTAAAACATAAACATTACTGATTACAGCCTTTTTTACATGTGTTGTTCATAGATTGTGTAGTTTGGGAACATAAATCCTCTGGATTAGTTCTTTGCGCTTTGCTTTAATCATCCCTTTCTTTAATCCTAGACCTCAAGACAGAAGAAAGGAAAGAGGAGTGAGTAGATTCATTCACCATTTTAAACTGATAAAAATGTAAAATGTCAAACAATTATGGGTTGATTACGGTCACGTCTTTTGAGTGTCATTTTAGAGTGATAATAAAAAAACTAATCCCATCAGGTTTGTGCTAAACTTTATTACACGAACAAATGTTTGTGTTCGGCTCTACAGTTAAAGTTATACAGACATACAAGCCCTACTTAACCTGCTAAATTATATACTTTATAAAAATGCAATAAAACTATGTAACGTTTTAATCACTTTATCATTTAACAGATAAAAGGACAAATACATTTTTAGTGTTTTCTGTGACTTACTTAGTTCCACCTAAAAGCAGCCCCTTTCCTTAATATTGCCACAGTAAGATCAAGCAGGTGGATTGTAGCTGCAGTGACCCACATGTTTCAGGAGATACTGGAGATGGTCCCTGTTTCTTTAATTGTACTGAGTCAGCATAATTTCTTAAAACAAAAAACATAATGGAATTGTATTGAACTGCTCCATAGTTGGGGGTCACTTGTCTGTTTTTACGCATTTTAACTAGTTTACATACAACCAAGTAAAACTCACACACTGAAAAATGTCTCTGTTCTCAGTCTTAAGAGCTGTAGAAAGAAAAGTTAGAACAATAATTATCTAGCAACATTAGAATAACAATAATGATGTTATCACCCAGTGTCCTGGGATGTGATGTTACATATGGTTTAGTTGCAGGCTCAAAAGATGACGTGTTGGGAGATCTGCTGGGAGACGACAGTGATGGTATGACTGTAATATCACATTAATACATTTTATTTTCTATTATTCTGTTGGGGTTAAGGGGCTTCGATTATTTTTATTTATTTAACCACTTATTTATCAAGCTATTAAGCACTCAGTTAGGGGTTGCACTGTGACATTTGCTTTACCCTTTGCCCTAAAACTAGAGCCTTTAAACATATATATTATAATTATGTATTAAAATTAATTAATTCTATATTAATTTATCAATATATAAAAAAGGCGGCACGGTGGCTTAGTGGTTTAGCACGTTCACCTCTCAGCGCTAGGGATTCCCGGTTCGAATCCTAATCTGGGTGGAGTTTCCATGTTCTCCCCGTGTCCGCGTGGGTTTCCTCCGGGTTCTCCGGTTTCCTCCCACAGTCCAAAAACATGGATCAAATCAATTGAATTCTCCAAAGTTGCCCCATATAGAGTGTGTCTGTGTGAATGAGTGTGTGCCCAGCGATAGATTAGCGCCCTGTACTGGGTGTATCTGCCCAGTGCCCGAAACATTCTCCCCTGGATGGGCATGGGGAACCCCACCGCGACCCTGGATGGATGGAATATATATGGATGGAATGGATAGAATATATAAAAAAGGATATATATAAAAATAAGATGTATTAATGTGTCACTAGAGAGGACTACATTAAATTAGGAATGAAGTAGGTGATGCTGAAATGAAACTGCACAATCTGACTTGATGATTTATAATAGCAACTGATTTTTTTTTTTAACTGATTTGTTTCCAAAAAAATTGAATTATTTTTCTTTTTACATAGCTGTACTGTGTTCTGTGCCTAATCTGAATATGTGTCTGATGTGCGGCGCATCTTAGGTCTTTCAGCTAAACCTAGATCCCCAGCTGCTGGACTCGGCAGACCCACAGAACTTCAGCGAACTCAAAGTGGGAAGAGGTGCGAGCTCAGATATCGCTGCCACAGTGAACAGTACCGTGAGAATGTATAGTTAATTATAGTTAAGATTTTAAATGTACACCTTCAGGAATCTGCTTGATGACGATTTCTTCAGTAAACTGGCTGAGGAAGCGGAGAAAGATGGTGAGGTGAGACACAGCCAAATGTTTTTGTAAAGTGGCCAATTAGGCCGCTCACATCACCTGACACTCAAACTCATCACTTTTGGGGTCCTCTGTCAACCACTGCACCACTTATGCACAAGTTGCATTAAAATAATATTTTTTAATATAACTTCATATGTTCAGATAGGAAGTACATCATCAGTAGGCGTCTGTTTGGATAGTTTCTCTCCTCTAACTCAGCAGTCGAGAGTGTGTTGTATTTGAACTTGTGGCTTATGATTTATGATCTAAAATTTAAAGTCATAATACTTTTAAAGAATCTTTTTCTCTTTCCGCTCATTCACAGAGCTCTGATGTTTCTGAGGCTGATCCAATGGCTTTGCTGGAGAGCATGAAGGTTTGAGTTTTGTTTATTTGTACTTTGTAGATTAAAACCTAAGTTAACATTCATTCATTCATTCATTATCTTCCGCTTATCCTCCATTAGGGTCGCGGTGGGGTTCCCCATGCCCATCCAGGGGAGAACGTCTCGGGCGCTGGGCAGACAGACCCAGGACAGGGCGCCAATCCATCGCTGGGCACACACTCACTCACACAGACACACTCTAAACGGGGCAATTTTGAGAATTCAATTAACTTGATCCATGTTTTTGGACTGTGGGAGGAAACCGGAGAACCCGGAGGAAACCCACGCAGACACGGGGAGAACATGGAAACTCCACCCCCCCCCCCCCCCCCCCCCCCCCCCCCCCCCCCCCCCCCCCCCCCCCCCCCCCCCCCCCCCCCCCCCCCCCCCCCCCCCCCCCCCCCCCCCCCCCCCCAGTTAACATTATGGCCAACAATTTAAACATGCACAGGTTCTGAAACGACTTAATTACAGGATAATATACAGTATAATGCTGATCATAATATAATTAATAATAAAAAAAAAAATTCCTATCATTAAAAAGTGAGAGGTTAAAGTTGAGGATGGGAAATAAGAATGTAATCAGAGCGCCGAATTTTTTACATGCTTCAAACATAATTAACTGCACAAAAGTAGAGGTTCTTCAGTTTGTATTATGTTTTATTTGGGTTTTAAGTAACCACATATTCCACATGAAATAACCACATATTCCAACACGCATACAATCACTGTGTCATTTAACAGGAAACTAAATGTAATTGTACTGGACCCTGCAGGATTTGGACGACATGGATGCAGATCTGTTCCGCTCAAAAAGGAAGCCAAGCTCAACTCTGGTGCAGAATGAAACGACAGCCAGTAACGATTCAAAACCAGAACATAAGAGCAAAACTAACCGTGAGCTCAGAGTTTAGTCAACCTCAAACTCAAACCATGCATAGCAGATTCATTTAAAGAAAAAAAGTTAATTTCAGTTTGTAATTGACACTCAGCATGTTGACGTGTTTATTCAGAGACGGCCGAGTCGGAGGAAAGAAAATCCATCTCTGCTCCTGCTGCTCCGGTAAGGAAGTACAAGAAATTCAGCATCCTAGGTGAGAACCACATCTCATCCTGCTTACAACAGAGAAACCAGTATTTAATAAAAATGTAAGAGCACAGTGTCACTGATCCAGCAGTGTGTAGTGTTCACGCTTCTCCTTACGGACGATCACAGGTTCAGGTCCATGGGATGTTCCATCCATCCCTTATCTTCCGCTTTATCCTACATTAGAGGGGGGTTCCCTATGCCCATCCAGGGGAGAAAGTTTTGGGCGCTGGGCAGATACACCCAGGACAGGACGCCAATCTATCGCTGGTCACACACTCACTCACACAGACACGCTCTATATGGGGCAATTTGGAGAACTCAATTGACTTGATCCATGTTTTTGGACTGTGGGAGGAAACTGGAGAACCCGGAGGAAACCCACGTGGACACGGGGAGAACATGGAAACTCCACCGAGATGGGGATTCGAACCGGGAATCCCTAGTGCTGAGAGGCCAACGTGCTAAACCACTAAGCCACCGTGCTGCCCCCTATGGGATGTTTTACAGTTTAATTCCAAATATAAACAAAAAGCCCATGATCTGCTGAGAAAGTCTCAGTCAGTGATTGGCACACTGTCCAAGGTGTATCTGCCCAGCGCCCAAATTGGTAGGTTGGGGTAACTCCCCTCGATCCTAGTCCCTAGTAGAGGATTAAACAAAACCTTAAATGTGCAGTGTATAGAATTATGTCCCATTTTGTGGTACAGCTGCACATCACAACTAAGAGACTTCCCCTTCCTCCTGAACGTAACCCACACCCATGTAGATATGATCCGCCATCCCAAAATAATAATGATGATAATATTTTCAAAGCTATTTCTTACTGGAGCCTATCCCAGTGCTCACAGATTTCTACAATGCTGTATTAATATTTAAGTATTTAAATATTTTTTTGCATGAATAATAGATAATTTTTCCTTCTGGGAGTTCAGTTTCTCTGTAATAGTTTAATAGTAGTTTTATAGTATTAATAGTAATAATACTTCTCACTGGAACTAATCATTTGGTGGCAAAGTGCATGTTTGATTCTTCATCACCAGCCCCTGATGGATTTGAATGAAGTTTCAAGATTCATTTAAATCAAGTTGTTTTTTGTGTATATTTAATGCTGCATGATTACAGATGATGAAGCCACTGAACCAGATCCTGACAAACGAGGTATAAATGCAAAGATCTTTGTTTAAATCAGTGAAAAATTCTGTTCATCGCTGTAATTTTCCTTAATCGAAGGTTTCAGCTGATACTTAGTTAATTCCATGACATACAGGAAATTCATAGTCAAATATAGTTCCTCAGTCTAACATGATCAGCAGAACTGCTGATGTTCATCTGACCTGCTCTGTTACTCTGCAGATGATGAAGATTCTCCGGGAGACCTGCTGAATGATCTGGATCAGGAACGACCCAACACTGTTCCATCAGGAAAAACGGAAAAACAACCTTCACCGTCCATTTCTGCACCACAGGGTCAGTCTCACATAACATGACATAAGAATGTGGTCTCGCCTCTAAAATTATAACCATAAGATTAGGGTTGTCCAAACTTTTTATAAGGCTTTTTACATGTGAGACACGGGTTTTAGAACATCATCTATTTCAGCTGCATTTAGATCAGATCAGCTTACCATCCATTTAGATCTGATTAGCCAAAACCGATTATATGCCACCTGCTGGTACATAAGTGAAACGGCATGTCCATTACACACTGTGGGTTAACTTCGTTCAGCATTCGTTGTAAAAGTGTTACATGTAAGTCTTTTCTTAATAGGCATATAATTAATTATTAATATGTTGTCATCTTCTGTTGGAAGCTTCTTCACTTCTGGTACCCAATAAACGAAGCGAGTTGACGTTTGATGATGTTGATGACCCTATTGATGCCCTGGGGTTTAATGATGCTCCAGCAAAAAAAGGCAGTGCACTTAGCCCCAAAAAAGAGAGGTAGGATCAAGCCTCATACTTGTTTGGATTTTGTTAGTTTATAGGAACATTAAAAGCTTAAAGTTCATTTAGGTTTAATAATTAAGAAGAGTGTGGTCTTATACTAAAGTACTGTAAGAACCTTCCACACTGCTCAGATGTGCAGTGATGATTATTATCACCTTGCAGTTCGACTCCTCAGAGAGCACGCACCAGACTGGATGAAATTTTAGGAATTGGGACACCTTCTCGTCTGCTGGAAAGACCTTCGACCGGCCACGAAAAAGAGAAGCTCCTGTCGGAGAGAGCAGCAGAACGAACGCCACAGAACAACTCGGCTGGCAAAGGTCATTCCAGGATCTATTTCCACTGAGGAGTAGTTCGAGTTAAAATGAGTGCATTGTGATGTCATAACATTCATTATATAGTTTATAGAATCTATTCATCCATCCATTATCTTCCACTTTATCCTCTAGGTTTGTGGGGGGGGTTTACGATGCCCATCCAGGGGAGATCGTTTCAGGCGCTGGGCAGATACACCTAGGACATTCAATTTACTTGATCCATGTTTTTGGACTGTGGGAGGAAACCGGAGAACCCGGAGGAAAACCACACGGACACGGGAAGAACATGCAAACTCCACGCAGATTGGGATTCGAGCCGGGAATCCCCAGCGCTGAGAATTAAATTAAAGTAGTAGCATGAAAACAGAAACAATTATTCTGCTTTATGATATAAAATGTTCAATGTGGAAAGACTGAACTGGCATTTTTTATGAGTTTTGACATTAATATAAATTAAAATATGACATAATAGGAATTAATTATGTTTTTATCGCTGAATACTATACAGAGTCGATGTTTGGAGATGAAGACTTTGCTTTCGGCTCGTATCAGCCCACTGTGGGCTCAACTCCAGAGGGTCGAACGTCACGCAGACAGTCGGTTCGGTAAATAAATGCTGTGTCTTATTTAAATGTATACATTTATTTTTAAATTCATTAACTGTACTCTACCAGGAATTAGCATTTTTTAAATTTTGTGTTTGTGTTTTGTGTTTGTGTCGTTAATGATCCATTTCTTCTGACCAAGGTTCTCTACTGAGGACATCAGTTCATCTTCACCAGAACGCAAACCCAAACCCAACAATAACCCCTTGGTCGCCTCCAACATCCCGCCGTCCACACGACCCGGCCGACCCGCCTCAGACTGGCTCGGCCTGAACCCGGAGGAAGACGAAGAGCGGGAAGAAGAGCGAAAAATGGAGCCGAAAGGAAAAACGGAATTAACGCCAAATTTAAAACCTCCTTCATCACATCCAGATGAACAATCACAGAGAGTCATCCGAAAACCGAGTGAGGATGTCAGAGGAGTTACCGGCTCCCCTAAGAGTTCCAGAGCTGGAACGGAGATTAAAACGAAGGAGGGAGAACAGAAGGAGAGGCAGAGCGACCGGCCGACTGGAGCTTTGAGCAAAAAGAAAGCTCAGGTGGAGGACAGAGGGAAAAAACAGGAGGAATTGCTAGGATTTGGAGAGGAAATCGATCTGGAGGCAATTCTGAGGTGAGGCCTGAATTACTGATAATAAATGTACTGTAGAATGAAGTAATGAAGTTCTTACTATCTATGACATGTTTGTTGATATTTTATTAAAAATCCATTTAATCCCCATCTCCTTCTTCAGCACTCTATTTAACATCAGACCGGTTTCAAATCATTAGCCAGTTATTTTTACGTTTCCCATAAAATACTGATTCAGATCATCCATTCACATCTCCCTGTTGTTTCTCCAGCAAATCAAACACTATCCCAACCCCACGCAGGAGACATGAGGACACCCCCGACCTCCCCAAACAGCCCAGGTATCGCAGCAGGTCTCTGTACTCACCAAAAAATAAATTATTTTTGAGATTCATTAACCATGCAAAGTATTTCCTTTTAAAGTTTACTGCCCTTTTTATGTCTCTGTCATCAGCACCGAGTCTCTGATTGTCTCTGGAGGACAGCAAAGTCCAGTGCCTTTCCAAATGCTCAGCGCCGGAGCCCTAAATACACGAAGTATGTCATTACACCAAGCGTTTCACAGATGCATTAAAGAATAAACGGAAGTATTATGTTATGTTCAGAAATAAAGTTTTAAAATGAGTGAACTGACTACAAACCCATGTAGACAGAGCATCCAAAAGTGTACAGTCACAAACAGATGCCTAAGCAACCAAACTCACGCGGAGCTCCTCTGTTTTTATCAGAATCTGAAGAAAGGCCTGCAGTTGTCAAAACTCCACCTGTCCAGCAGGTGTCAGTCTCTACTGATGACCTTCAGCAGCTCCTACTCCAACAGGTACGAACATGCCAGATCTGACATTCTGCTGGAGTATGTCTGTTCTGTACTGATGCGTGGGTGTGGTGGTGGGTGTGCAGTTGGCTCAGGTTCAGCTTCAGGGGCCAGGAGCAGCGCCGGGTTCCGTACAGCTGAAGTCAGAACATCACGTCTGTGACCTCACCTCACTGCAGACCAAAATCATTCAGCTAGAGGGACAGGTACCAACTGAGTTTCCTTTTCTAAACTGTTTTTGGCAAAAGGCATTGATTGTTTTTTGAAGCTATTAATGCTGCATAATGAAAATGTCATCAGAAAATTGCCCGGATTCACTCTCTGGGCAGAGTTTCATTGATCTTCATTCCTTAATTCCCTTAATCAGCACTTTCTAAAGGTTTACACTGTATTTACAGTGTAGTGTACTGTTGGTTAGATAAAAATGTAATTGTCCATTTACGTGATGTTTTATGACATTTTGTATTTTAAAACGTGCCTGATGTGGACTGTTTAATAAAATCAGCACCTGCAGCTTTTTATAAAGTAATTAGTCTGTGACGTCTGCTTTTTGTGCAGGTGAGGAGTCTGCAGCTGGAGAAGGAGCAGCTGCAGATGTTGCTGGACAGCATCCAACAAAGACAGAAACAAGACACGGAGCTGATGGAGAGCACACACAGGTGGAGCACAATCCCAAAACCCTCCTGTGTTACCGCTGAAATCTCTGAAATGTTGCTTTCATTACATCACATGCTGTCAAGAGAAATCAGTCCCACAGCTTCAAATAGAAACTTTGATATCTGTATTTTAAACCTCATCTCAATATCTTCTGTAATCCTCTACTAGGGACTAGGATCTTGGGGGAGGTTCCCCCATACCTATTCAGGGGAGAACAGTTTGGGCACTGGGCAGATGCACCTTGTACAGTGTGCCAATCGCTGAGCACACCCTCACTCACACAAATGCACACATTATAGAGGGGCGATTTGGAGCAGCCAGTTTACCTTAAGTCCATGTTTTTAGAATGTGTGAGGAAACCCTCGTGGACACATGGAAAACATGGAAACTCCACCCAGATCAGGGTTTGAACCTGGTTTTCCTGGGCTGAAAAATGAACATGCTAATCAATAGGAAACCATGTATTTTAAACCTAAACCATTTAATTTCTTTGGGTTTGCATTACAAGCAACGATCAAAACATTAAAAGATGATTCAGTATTAATCAAGAACATCTGACGACAGCGTGGTCCTATAAAGCAAACATTCCCTTCAAAGCAAGTCACATTTTATTTCCACTAACTGCCTAACAATGTTATGAGTCAGTAATCGGCTTACATCGGTCTGAATGAGCTGCTGAGAAATGCAAGTCTGTGTGTCACATCCTGGGAGACAGACACAGATTTGATAGAGCGCACAGTATAAAGAACTGAGATAATCAGAACTCTGATCCCTCAGAACACGCATAAAACTCTTGGAAGATTGTGCGGCTCAGCGGGAGGCCAGGGCTCAGGTGGAGAGCCAGGAGCTTGCAGAACGACTGGAGACGGTGATGAAACTTGCTGAACAGGAAAGGACGGAGCTCCAGGAGCAGCACCAGCGACGCCTCGCACAGTGCCAACAAGAGAGAGACCGTGAGGTTGAGAGACTCCGAGATCTCCAAAGGTTTTAACCATGCTGAGGATGCATGCTTTTTTTCTATTTTACCCTTTAATTAAGCAAATAAAACATTTAAATTATAATATTAATATTTTGGTAACATGTTTATGAACATCTCTGTTTTGAGGTTTTAGGCTTCAGGGATATGATTATTTATGCTGGAATAAATGTTAATAGGTGTGTAATGAGCTGTTCATCAGGCTAATATAGAGATATTTAGTTGTCTACACTTATATACAAGGATGCAAATCCATATGTGATCATGGATGAGGTTATATAATATGTGGATTAGTTGACTACATGACTGATTGCTTTAGGAAATCCATACTGGAGATGAAGAAGGATCATGAGGAGCAGGTGCAGAGACTCAGGAGACTAAAGGATGAGGAGATTGATGCAGTAACCAGTGCCACCTCCCAAACCAGGTACCCCTGCATTATACACGCATCACACATTCATGACCATTAACCCTGTGGTTGACCATGCCGCTCTAAAGATTTGTTTTTGTTTTTGGGGACATTCTTGGTTATTTTTTGTTGTGTTGTGCACTTAGCAACTCTCCTACATAATGGTTCCCATAAAGGTTCTGTGATTGATTCATACATTGGGGTAAACAAATGGCCTTTCTGTGTGAAGCCTGTATAAATTCCACAGTGATGAACACGATCAAATTTAAGATGTGTGATTCTAAAAGTCATTTATTCCCGCTTTGATTTGCTGCTCTTTGGCTTATAATGAAAATGCAAATCAGTTTGGTGCAAAAAGACAGACTTCAATGCTTACAGATTTGGAAAAGAATGTCCATCAGACTAATATAGAAATGTTTAGGTGTCCACATTGTTTTGAACATGAACATGGAGAACTGTATTATAATAATTGAGATTTATTGAATGGATACATGCTCTGTCTGTGATTACTTTAGTTAGACAAGTAAAGGCTCGGTACTGCCAAGTGGTTGCTATAAAATGATTCTATGGTGTGTGTGTGTGTGTGTGTGTGTGTGTGTGTGTGTGTGTGTGTGTATGACCAGGTCTTTGACTTCAGTCATAGAGCAGATGGAGCAGTTCTCTCTCAGACTGGGAGATCTTTCATCTCGTATCGAAAGCACTCATGAAAGCACAAGTTTCGGTCTGGAGCAAGGAGCCAGGCAAAGAGATGGACAACTAAGAGGTACATAACACACACACACACACACACACACACACACACACACACGTTCTTTCATGCATTGTTTAGTTTTTAACACTTTAGACCAAACTAAACTACTTTAGGCAAGCGCTATAAAATAATTCCCATCATTCTGGTGTACTTATTTTTCGTACCTTTCTTTGCTTTAGCGCTGCAGGAGCTTCTGTCCCAGCAGCAGAGACAGATGACGGAGGAGAGAATTCGTCTAAAAGAGGTCATCGCAAAGATGGACACTCAGCTGGCTGAACAACAGAGACATCTGCAACAGGTGAACAAAGAAATGTAGAGTTGCTGTCATCAGTTATATATTCAACCTTTAATACTGTGTGTGTGTGTGTGTGTGTGTGTGTGTGTGTAGGAACGTTGGCGGGCCACAGCAGAGCAGTCTAAAGCTGAGTCAGCATTACGAGGTCTGGAAGAGGAGCGACGCACCATGAATCAGCATTTTGCCATAGAGAGAGAGGAGCTAGAGCGAGCAAAGGTCTGTCTCTCTCTCTCTCTCTCTCTTGCTGAGCACCACAATAAAATATATTATAATTAATCCAGGATATTTTGTCAATAGTCTAGCCGTCACCATCATGTCATCACTAAGAATTAAAACTGTGCATCCCTTCAGTTTTTGTACACACATCATTCCTGTCCCTGCATTCTGATTACAATCTGTTTGCACTGTTATAATGAGGACAGCAAAATATCCCTGTATGTTTTAATAGTGTGTGTGTGTGTGTGTATGTATCAGAGTGCTCTGTTGGAGGAGCAGCAGTCAGTAATGCAGCATTGTGCTGAGGAGAGAAGAAAGCTAGCTGCAGATTGGTCAAACTTTCACACTCAGGAAAAACTACGCAAAGACAAAGAGATGGACCGAGAGGGACACATTATCAGCATGGCTCAGGTACACACACACACACAGGCATAATACACATACAAATGCAGCAGTGCAGACTATTTGGCCTAAACTTTTGGTAAATTAATAAAAGTGGTTTAAAAACATTTTTTGGTGAACTCGTATAACTGGCAGCATTGTGGCGCATCATTAACATTCACCTCACAGCAAGATAATTCCAATAATAACTGATTGGCAGGCTGTAGACGATGTTCTTTTTGTGTGGCGTTTGCATGTTCTCCTCATGTCTGTGTTGGTTTCCTCCTATATTCTTATAACATCGTACCATTAAATTGCCACAGGTGTTTCATAATGCATGAGATTGTTTGTTTCATTTTTAGGAGCAGGCCGAGCTGAAGTTAAAAGCCGGTGAGCTGAAGCAAAGAGAAGACGCTGCTCAGAAAGAAAGAGAGAATCTGGAGAAATTAAGAGACGAGCTGCAGAGAGAAAAAGAGCAGCTGAATACTGTGGCTCTACGTCTCAAAAACCGAACTCAGGAGGTGGAGAGTCTGAGCCAGGTAACACACACACACACTGACACAGGGACACACACACAGACCATCTGAGAACATTTTCATTCACGTCAAAACTGAGACATGCTTAAGTTTCTCGGAACACACCAATAGATGAACACACAGACGTTCCACCAAACCATTTACTGTGCTGAGAATGTGATGACCCACTGGACCTTATAACATTAAACATCCCATAATAAACAGTTAACATTTAACCAAATGTTAAATCCTAAAAAACGTCTCTAATGGAACCAACCTCGATATTTTTAATGCCGATATTGTTTATTAAAATGTTAGAAATGAATATAAAACGTGGTTTGTACGCTGTGTGTAATAACGCTGCGTTATTGTGTAGTTGGCATGTGAGCGTTATGAGGAGGGAGAGCGTGCGCTGCAGGAAGCCAGGCAGGTGGATGCTGCTCACCAATCTCGACTACGTACCATCCACCTGGAGATGGAGCGTCTGAGGAAGCAGGAACACAGACTGCAGCAGGTTTGATGTCATCTACAGTGTGTGTGAAAATCCCAGATTAACAATAAAGGAAAAAACTCTACACAGCCTGTCTTGTACCAACAATCACGCCAAGGTCCAAATAACTGCTCACTGACTGATTACATGAATATGCATGTTGGTGGACAGGTTGTTGAGTGTTTGTTGAATAAAGAATAAATGAGAACCGTAAGACCATTTCAAAGGTTGTATTGCTTTGGATTGTCTCTCAGGAGCGGATGAGGGTGACCGATTATCGCAAAGACGTTGATAAAATGATGCCTGTTATTCCCATCAACTCCCAGCCCCTCCGTACTGACGTTGGACCGACAGGTATTCACAAAACGCTATATAGACTCTTAAACAACACAAAAGCATGACAGCAGGTGAATCAAACTGTGATGTTTCTATCTCAGGCTTCTCTCCAGTCTTCAGCAGCACCATGGTTCTTCCTTCTGCACCAGTGCAGAACCTTTCCACATCTGTTTCTCCAGAACTGCAGGCCACACTCGCTTTGATGCGCCACACAGCCGAGAAGGTACACAAACTGCCCACACATGCAAAATCCAATCACACAAAACGTACTGTTTACAGACTCTTAGTAACAGCACAGTTATGCTGCAAAGCTCCAGGGTTTCGGGGGACTTCAGGGTTTGGCGTCTTCAGTACTGATACTGAGTACTACACTGCAAAAAAAAAATCCATGTCAAAAAAATAAACACATTCATTCATTCATTCATTCATTATCTTCCGCTTATCCTCTATTAGGGTCGCGGTGGGGTTCCCCATGCCCATCCAGGGGAGAACGTCTCGGGCGCTGGGCAGATAGACCCAGGCCAATCCATCGCTGGGCACACACTCACTCACACAGACACAATCTAAACATTGCAATTTTTGAGAATTCAATTAACTTGATCCATGTTTTTGGACTGTGGGAGGAAACCGGAGAACCCGGAGGAAACCCACGCAGACACGGGGAGAATATGGAAACTCCACCCAGATGGGGATTCGAACCGGGAATCCCTAGCGCTGAGAGGCAAACGTGCTAACCACTAATCCACCGTGCCGCCTCTAAACACAAATTAAGAAAGAATGAATTATAAATCAAGTAAAATTATCTGCCAATATTGTGAGTACATTTATCTTGTTGAGATTTCTTTAAAAAAGAAAATACTTTTAAAAACTAGATTATTTATCTTACTTATAAGAAATCTATTCAAATCAAAAACATTTTTTTTTTTTTTTTAAAGATTTTCTGACTGGATTTCCTTTTTTGCAGTGTTGTCCTATAGCGTGTCGAACTATACACCACTTTTATTTTGATTATTTTGTAGAATTGGACTCGGCAGGTGGTGGTTGTTTTTATAGTAATAAAACTATTAAATAGGTATTTAGACGTTTGTTTTGTTGAACCATTTAAATCTCATCTCTTAGGACCGGGACTTCCTTCAGGATGAGCAGTTTTTTCTGGACACATTAAAGCAAGCGCCAAACAACTTCACCTTCCACACGACGTGAAAGCAGCCGGTGCTCTTATTTAATGCCAAGGGTCTTTATTGTTTACACGATAATAATAATAAAAGCTTTATCATTTTAAACATCGCTCCATAATTTCCCCTGCTGCACAGAGACCATCCTTAAATCCAGAGTTGGTATAAATTAGAATATTCAGAGAACCAGGAGCACGTTTTTCTAAATCAGACCTTTCATGTAAGAAAACTATATATTTAAATCTAAATAAGCTTAAAATGAGCCTCGTCTTTTAAATCAATTAACATAATTAACATAAAAACGTCACCTAATTAAAGAAACAGACAAATTAGAAAACCCGTCATTTCGATGGTTGCTGCATGAGAACTGTGGAAACGGCGCCCTCTGGTGGACGCATGAAAGAATAGTAATTATTGGCCTTCAGTGCAGCTCGAAAAGCCACTTTAGATGTCTGTTTTTGTATGAATCTAAAAATAAAACGTAATTGAACTTAAGTATTTAAACTAAAAGTAGTTTATTCTCTAGAGTATAAAAAAAAAGTTTATAAAAGACGTCTGCCTCTTATTCTGGCACTTTCCATTTGTAACGTCACTGTGTTTTGCGCCACCTGGCGTGTTGGAGGGTAAAGATGCACGGCATTTAGGACGTTGATGTCCTGCTGTTTAAGAGTCTCTTTTATCATCAAAGAGCATCAGAATAAATCAAAATAAATATCACCCTGAAAGCATTTTGAACAGAAAAACTTTTAAATCCGTGTTCCGCTAAGTACGGTTTAAGTTTAAGAAACATGATGGTTGATTTCGTGTTTAAAAAAAAGACACCTGTGTATTACAAAGTCTAGTTTATAAAGTTGCGAAATTCAACTTAATTTTAGTTTAAAAAAATAAACCTGAAAAACAGGCAGAAGAACAAAACCTGTATCCAACAGACGGTCATTTTGCCGGTAGCTGCATAAGAACTGTGGAAACGGCGCCCTCTGGTGGCTGCATAGAAGAATTGTAATAGTCTTCAGTGAAACTCGAAAGTTTAATTCCTTCAGATTAAGTCTGTGTTTTATTTTAATCGAATCTAAAACGTTTAAGGTTTTAAAAGTAGGAGCAAATAACTAAATCCTACTGCAAACGTGGTCGTTTGTTTATTGTGTTTATTGTGGAACATTTATCGTAATCAAATTTTACATGTCTAAAAGTATGTAAACCTTTAAGAATAGTAAATAATTTAACGGAAGCTCCAATGTAAAACAGGTCACCCACTTATAGGATCCTTATTTTATTGCTTAAAAACACGACTCTAATTTTTATCTCTAAATTATCCAGTGATCTGAAAGGTTTTTAATAATTTTGCCAGCCACTGAGCTTTTATTTCGAATAATTCACCTTAATTAATAAATTGCAACTTTTAATATTTTCGTGTTGTTGTGGTTGGGTATATTTTTATGCAGAAATATAAAATACTTTCAAATTTTGAGCGTCACTTTATTAAAAAAAAAACCATTACATATCCAGCAGAGGACGCTATTCCCTTCAGTGATCTCTGTCGTGACTGTTTTCACAGAGTTAGATTTCATGTTTCTCTCTGGTCTCCTTTTCCTGTTTGTACAAGTGTTCTTTGTGATCCATCTCTTCACTGCGATCAGTTCCCAATGTGTTTCAGTCAGATCATAAAGTTTCATAGTTATTTACTGTAGTGAAACAGAATCCTAAAAAAGACACCGTTTAGTTTGTTTAGTCACAATTAAGGCTTGTGAAAAAAAGTGTGGAGACATCTGTTCACTGAACTGTAACTCGTAAGACATCCCATAAAAACACAGGTGTTCACACAGTGTTTTTAAAACAGTGTTTTTATTCTCCTCCTCCATTCTAAACGGTCTTTGTCAGATTTCAGATTTTTTGGTATTGAAGAGAAGAAGCATGCAGGTTTTGTAGACAGATTTAAAATAAATATAATGTAATATAATGTGTAATTGGGCGGCAGGGTGGCTTAGTGGTTGGCATGTTCTTCTCTCAGAACTAGGGCTTCCCGGTTCGAATCCCCATCTGGGTGGAGTTTCCATGTTCTCCCAGTGTCTGCGTGGGTTTCCTCCGGGTTCTCCGGTTTCCTCCCACAGTCCAAAAACATGGCTCAAGTCAATTGAATTCTCAAAATTGCCCCATATAGAGTGTGTCTGTGTGAGTGAGTGTGTGCCCAGCGATGGATTGGCGCCCTGTCCTGGGTCTCTCTGCCCAGCGCCTGAGATGTTCTCCCCTGGATGGGCATGGGGAACCCCACCGCGACCCTAATAGAGGATAAGCGGGAGATAATGAATGAATGAATGAATATATTACATTATATTTTTATATAAAAATATAATGTAATATAATGTAGTGCATTGCTGATATACAGTTAATCCACTTATCTTCAAAAAACCTGTCTCTGAAATCACAATAACTCTGTTTCTGTGTTAACGAAGTCTTCAGAGATGAATGGATGTCCAGGGCTTTGGTCTGGGATTTGTGGATGTGCTCAAATTCACAGAACAAAATATTATAATACAAAAAAAAGAAAAGAACAAAGAACCAGAATAAAACCCACTGTCACGATTTCAACAGACCGACCAGACCGAGATGTTGGACAAAGCATTCTGGGTAACAGGATGGTTCTTTATGCAGAAGTATAAACAGTTTAAATGTTACTGGTATAAAAGGAACTAACAAAAAACACAATGACGTCCTGAGGCTTGTGAGATTCTGATGAATCAAAAATTCAAAAACCTGTTTAAAATCAATTTAGAAACGTTAATGCTTTTACCTTAACTTTAGTTTTTGAATATATTTCATTCTATTACTTTTTAGGGGCTTCAGCAGAGGAAAGGGTGGGAACCTTGTGCAAATACTGTTTGTGTGTTTTTCTGGTTTCTGAAATTTTGAAAACAGGATGTAAGTCATGTAGTTCTAAAGTAAAAAAGTTAAAAAAAAAAAACTTCTACAGAGTGTAAAACCTCTGATCAATAGACTACCTCACTAAAATTCAATCTCAGATCTGACAGAAGGCTGTGATCATGCTGCATTAGGATGTTTGAGACGTCTGAACCTGATTAAGTTACTCTTGTAGGATGTTTTGATCCACTGTTTCCGTCTCTTCTCTGTTTGAAGCGAAGGCACAATGTTGTCTCAGCTGGCTTTAATCAGTTTCCCTGGTTTTCAGCATATGGAAACAAATTCCACAGATTTCCCGACTGATTTGACAGAAAGGCAGAAAGTTTAGCCAGAGGGAGGAAGGAAATCTGACACAAGGTGTCAATACACCCAGCCTGACTTTGTACATGACTGCTCATTTCACATAATTAAATTATATAAGGCGGCACAGTGGCTTAGTGGTTTAGCATGTTCTCCTCTCAGCGCTAGGGATTCCCGGTTCGAATCCCCATCTGGGTGGAGTTTCCATGTTCTCCCCGTGTCCGCATGGGTTTCCTCCGAGTTCCTCCCACAGTCCAAAAACATGGATCAAGTAAATTGAGTTCTCCAAATTGCCCCATATAGAGTGTGTCTGTGTGAGTGAGTGTGTGCCCAGTGATAGATTGGCGCCCTGTCCTGGATGTATCTGCCCAGCGCCCGAAACGTTCTCCCCTCGATGGGCATGGGGAACCCCACCGCAACCCTAATATAGGATAAAGCGGAAGATAATGAATAAATAAATGAATGATTAATTTCTATAATTCCATTCAAAATGTTAAACTTTCATAGATTACAAAATCAGGGCCCACAATTTAAATGATTTCAAGGAAAACCTACCAAATATTGTGAGAAACCAATAGAATCTAAAACTTCTCTTTGCACTCCTTTGGATTTGTGTTCCTGAAACTGGTTCTCAGGTTCTTCCCACAGTAACATATCTATGGAATTCACACAGGTTCAGACGTATTAAATGTCAGTTGGTCTAATAAATATCTTGTAATATTTTGTAAATCTAATTTGCTGTCATGAGAATATAATGATGGGTGATTATAAGATCTGTGCCAAATAACAGGTTCATTGCTTTCCATTCTAAAAGGTGGTTAAACAGTCTGGACATGTTCAGTGTGACTTTTTGCATCTCGTTTATTTCCTTGTTGTTTATCTCATTCTTTAAATAAGCCATTAATACAACATCTATTTTTAAAAGCTGTAAGAACTTAATCTTCACTTTTTCATCTGCAATGAATGAATAACCTGCTGTGTTTTTCATGAACATCTAACAGAAACTAAAGAATCGGCTTTTAATGTAATGTTTCAAATTTAAGTCTTATAAAATTAACAGTTTGTTTCTTTATTTATAATAAATTAATATTTATCATTATTAAATAGTGATTATTTTATTTATTTTATATTTTATTATAAAAATTTTTATTTTATTTTATTAATAATAAAAAATAAATAAGGTGCAATTTAGAATTATGATTTTATTTGTTTCATAACATCACATATAACATCAGATATTATTCATATCTCTTTAAACAAATAGCAATATTTACACTTAAAGTTTAAAAAACATTTTATAAAAAAATGGAAGCAAGAAAGAGTGAAATGTGTCACTAATAATTGCTTATACAGTATTTTTGCAGATATAAACCCATTTACAAAAACATTTAGCATTTTTAAAACAGTCATTTTTAAAAATATTTCCAGTTTGATTTATGGAGATGAAAATATTTTTGAATAAATGTAGAGTTTGGCAGTTTCCTCTCGATTGATAGGTCCATGAGGTAAATATGGTGATGCTCATCTTCTCTACAAACATCTTCTCTACACATCTACAATTTTTTATTATATCAACCAAACTGCTTAAATTTGTTATTTCTTTTTAATTTTATAAACAGTTAAAGGAGGGTGTTATGACATCCATCCTGAATTGGTTCCGCTTTGCAGCTAATTTAGGTTTTTATTTATCTGAGTAACCTTTCCACAAAATTTTGGAATGTGTCTGCGGGAATTTTTGCCTTTTCATCTCGAAGAACTTTTTCTGAGAAACGACACTGACGTTAAATGAAATGATCCATTTTACAATCTTCATGTCAAAGGTGTTAGATGGGATTTAGATCAAGGCTCTTCATGGACCTTACTGTTGCATGGTTTTTAGTCACACTACAACAAAAAAGGGACCTTCCTTAAACTGTTCCTACAAGTTGCAAGCATCCAATTTAAAACTGCTTGATTTTATAGACCTGTTTTAATAGGACTAAAGAAAAACTCAATTCAATGATTAAGAGGTGCATCTCATTACTTTTATCTATATAGTGAACTTTAAACCCAGCTGATCTAATATCTTGTGGAAGGAACTTAGATGGATGTCAGTGTATACATATTTGGTTTAATAAAATGGCATTTGAAATGTTTTGTGTTTAAAATATTACCAGTTTAGTTTAAAAAGTGTTTCTCTCAATGGTATTGTTTTTTTTATTTATCTCATTTGTGCATAATATTTTGGTATGTAGATGAAATGTGATTAATCTGTTCATTTTTTGATCAACGTTTCTCATAATCCATGTAATCTTAGTTTAATTGCAAGTATAAAAAATGACACAGCAAAGACATTCAGGGTAAACACAAGAGATCCATCCATCATTCTGTAGCATTAATAGGAGTCCAGCCGATGTCTGCATACACCTTTCGGACATGCCAGTACATCACATCCATTAGTTTAGACCATGGTCCCTGTGCCTCCAGATCAAAGGTTTCGGGAAAAGCCTCCACCAGCACTTCCAGAATTACACCAGCCAAAATCTTTAACAAAACAAGACTTAATTTATACTTAAAAGTCATGGTAAACTACAAGAACAGTGAAATACTGAAGATGGTTTGGTCCATTTAGAAGTAATTTAAAACATTTAAATAACATTTATCTACACTAATGTTTAAATTACAAAGCTTTAAGTTTGTCTTTTTAGTTGTACAATAATATAGTGAACATGTATTATATAATCTTGTTCTTTAAAATGGAAGTGGTTTGTTTTACTGTAATACTTCGGTTTTTTAAAGTTATTTTACATTATACTAAAATTGTGACATTTTATACACGCTTACAACAATTTAATAAAAAAACGAATGCGTAAAATATAAAAAATCCAAATTAAACGTAAAAAATTACATACTTAATTCCCCCCCCCTTTTTTCTTTTACTGTCAAGCATCTTTTTTTTTACTTTTAGCTGTTTTAACGTGGATACAGTGAAATTTACCAGATGTTTTTTTATTTATTTAAAACCGTAGGCGGCACGGTGGCTTAGTGGTTAGCACGTTCGCCTCTCAGCGCTAGGGATTCCCGGTTCGAATCCCCATCTGGGTGGAGTTTCCATGTTCTCCCCGTGTCTGCGTGGGTTTCCTCCGGGTTCTCCGGTTTCCTCCCACAGTCCAAAAACATGGAACAAGTTAATTGAATTCTTAAAATTGCCCCTATAGAGTGTGTCTGTGTGAGTGAGTGTGTGCCCAGCGATGGATTGGCGCCCTGTCCTGGGTCTATCTGCCCAGCGCCCCAGATGTTCTCCCCTGGATGGGCATGGGGAACCCCCCCGCGACCCTAATAGAGGAAAAGCGGAAGATAATGAATGAATGAATGAATGAATTTAAAACCGTCCAATTCATTGATGCTTGGGACCAGCAGCACTGCCAGCAGCCAAACCCCACTAATGGCAAGGACAAGTTAACATTTCTAATTTATCAGCATGTTTTTGAAATTTCTTAGGAAACAAGGCTCTGAGGAAACCCACACAGGTATGGGGAGGACATACAGACTACTTAGCAAGAAAGTTTGATTCCTGGGTGAGGTACATTGGTCGTTTCTGTAACAGGTAAGCGCTACCCACTGCATCACTGTTCCATTTGAAGTCAAGACAAACAACCCTGAATTATCCTAATGGATTGGTGTGTATTATAAAAGTGTCTTGAACTATAACTCATTATATTTTATTATTTATTATTATGTACTTATTATATCTGTGTACATGTATGTTGGCAATAGGATGCTAAGGATGGAGTCTCCAGGTGGGAAGAAAGGAAAAAGGCCAAAGAGAAGGGTTATAAATGCAGGTTGTTGGGGTGATAAAAGCGGATACTCAGAGCAGGGCGTAATGAAATGGATATGGAAACAGCTGTGTAGGTTTGAACTCACTTTAAAGTACTCGGGTTTCACGTTGTGATTGATTGCATGTGATTTAGCCACTTGTGCGATCACAGACTCTATCTTCTCTCCATCATGGACATTCTCCACGAGGGCATTCAACGCATTCATCACTCGCACAGAGTGTTTCTTCAGCTGTTTACTGGCCTTCATCTGCTTTTCATCCTCAAAGTGCCGGAACTCGCTGAAGTACTGCTTTGATGATGGAAAGCTTGTAAAGAGCCTACAAACAACACAACCAATAAATAAAGCAGCGAATTAAATAATTTCACAAAAAGCAGAACCTGTTTTAAATTTTAGTTTATGAGGACATGGACATAAGGACCTGTGTAACATTTAACACCTAAATCTGTTGAAATGGAGTGGGTTTGAGAACTGAACTAGAAGAAGCACGGTCATGATGGCAAAGGCAACTACCTCCCCAATGATGTTGCTAAAAAGTAGAACATTTTTAAAATACATGTTTGTATGTGACTTTTATTTTACTTTTAATAGGAACTAAGTAGCCTAAATTGATCTCACAAGGTAAATTATGCCTCACTGTTACATACATATGGAGTGTTACTTTCACAGCTCATACATATTTGACCTTACGTTTCACTCATATTTAAGAGATCGCAAGCTAATAGTGTAGAAGAAAATAATGGCTCCATCAAATTTCAGTACAAGCCCAAGGTGCTCAGTAAGGTTTGAGGAGTTTTTTATATAGTTTCATCATCTAAACATTTTTCATTCATTCATTATCTCCCGCTTTATCCTCTATTAGGGTCGCGGTGAGGTTCCCCATGCCCATCCAGGGGAGAACGTCTCAGGCACTGGGAAGATAGACCCAGGACAGGGCGCCAATCCATCGCTGGGCACACACTCACTCACACAGACACACTCTATATGGGCCAATTTTTTTTGAGAATTCAATTAACTTGATCCATGTTTTTGGACTGTGGGAGGAAACCGGAGAACCCGGAGGAAACCCACGCAGACACGGGGAGAACATGGAAACTCCACCCAGATGGGGATTCGAACCGGGAATCCCTAGCGCTGAGAGGCGAACGTGCTAACCACTAAGCCACCGTGCCGCCTCATCTAAACATGTGATTATGAAATAGCTTCAAGCACAGAGACCTAATCATGTTGGATTGATCTCAAACTGGCACAAAATTGGAAGCAGATAATGAAATTCCTTTTTTTGTTGTTGCATTGATAACATTCTTCACTTAAATTTGGGACCTAGCAAAACCCTAAAATCAAGAGTGTCCACATTGTTTTGGCTTTGCAGTGTGTTTAAATCCTACATTCTGCTTCTGAGATAATCAGGAACAGAAATCAAATACCTTACATTCATTCTTTCGTACATGGTTTACTGAAGAGAAACGAAATCCTGAAAACTTGAAAAGATAAGGGTAAAAATGAACACTGTAATAAATTATAAATCCCAGCCTCTTTACACAGTGTAACAGAAACTCATATCTAACACATTCTTCATTGTGACACTGGTATGAATCCAGTTATCAGCAGCACATTTTCTTCTGGGAAACCTCAACAGCTCTGGCTTCAATCTGAAATGTTATCAGTTAAAGCAGAAAATAAAGAAAACTAAATGTTCAAGTTTTTTTCCGGTTTAAACTGGCAACAGATTGTAATATCGTTGCTGTCTGTATTCTTTTATTCAGGCTCATCCATCTATTAGTCCAACCCACCTTCATTCATTCATCCTGTGTAATTCTGTACCTCTGTTTATTCACTCATTTGTTTGCTTATTCAGCAATCATCTCGGGTTCTTCATGGATTTTTTATGGGTTTCTATAACCACTAAATTCACCCAATCTATTATACATTCACTTTATGGATTTACTTTATTTTATGGAGTGATTTATTTATATAATTATTTATATTTGGTCTTTATACACTTGTATTTTAGCAGACGCTTTTATCCAAGGTGGCAAGTATCTCAGCTTAATGGTTAAAGTCAGCAATGATTGATACAGCAATGAGAGCAATGATGTTTAAGGGCCTAGCTCAAGGACCCATACTGATACATTCGGTGGACCTGGGATTTTAAACCCTCAACCTTTTGATTGACAGCCCAACACCCTAAACTCTGAGCAGCCACATCTTATTTAACGATTTCAATTCATTAGTTTAATGTCATATTCTTTTACTTTTACATGGCTGTTCCTTCACTCATCAATTTATTTTTCCAAACATCAGTTAATCCATCTATCCAATCATAAATCCACATATTTTTTCTTAAGCATCAGCCCTGCCGTCTATTCCGTCTATTCCGTATACATACACATACACAATGTTTTCTCCTAAACAGAAGATTAAACAGACAGCTGAGATATAGAAAAGGGGGATACCTGATCAGCACTGCAACTCCTGCCACTTCTTTGTTCTCATACACCTTTGTCCAGGTGGTCCTGATGGTCTTCTGCTCTGCACTGCTGAGTGTCTCCGGTGCTTCTGTCTGTTCGAGCTCATTACCGTTGCGCTCCATCTCTCAGTGTAAACAGGGCACATATGCTGATTTCTCTTCTCACACAATGTTATTTAACCCACTCAACCCTCAATGTTTTCATTCAGATTTTCAGTTTAAAAACAGTCACAAGTTTTCAGGCACTTTACACTGTCTTTACGCTGCTCTTTGTCTCTCTCTGACTCTAACACAACTTTCTCTCCTTTTATGTTCTTTGCCCTCTTTTTGTTATTTATGTAACTCAACCCTCCTCTTATTCTCCAGCTGTTCATTCCTGTG
Source organism: Corydoras maculifer (assembly GCA_019802435.1). Taxonomy (NCBI): domain Eukaryota; kingdom Metazoa; phylum Chordata; class Actinopteri; order Siluriformes; family Callichthyidae; genus Corydoras; species Corydoras maculifer. Next base: position 318,998 of record JAFMOD010000457.1, read on the forward strand.
TGTTCTGAATGAGTAACTGCCCTCCCACTTTTTTCACCCTTCCAACACTCCCTTTTAAACTCTGCCCTCTTTTGACATCAGGGAAATGCACAGTCATTTGACTCAGCATGTAACATATTACAATCAACACATTGACTCAGCAGTTTCCATAATACACATGTGTAATAAACCCTTGACTCTTTGCTCTGTATCTTGTCTTGCAGGTTGTGAGTGAGCGTGTGTGAGATCTATGAGCTGATAACTACAAGTGAGATACTCAACAATGGATTTGTGTGTTTTTGAAGTTTGCAGTTGTAACACAAAATGTGAGTTTTTTACATTTTTTAACAACCACAACACACAAGTTTTTTATTCTAGATACAGAACAGTGTTCAATGCAAAAAAAAGGGTATTTTGTTGTAGTTGAGCAAATTCCTTATTTCAGTCATCAGAAGAAAAAAAAAACATAAAGACAAGATGAAAAATAAGAGTTAGACAGACAGATTAGGGTGTTACTAAAGCTTGGATAGTCTGCCAAGTTGCCCCTTAACTCTGCTTCACATTTATACTGCTGCATCATAAATGATTCAGCATTCAGACTCTAAGCCCAATTTGGAATAAAATATTTCCCATTAGGGGTGCCACCATGGAGTAACTCTGTATATTTGTTTTCAATTTACTTATCAGTATGTCATTCTTTATGGAAACCGGAGACCTGACCCTGGATTAAACCCCCATAGGCACGGGAAGAACTTCCAGAATTCCCACAGAACCCAATGGAAATCAAACCCAGGACCAATGTATTGCTCCAAAACAAGGATGTGTAAAGAGAAGTGTGTAGAATGACAAAATTATATTAGTCAGACTAAGTTGGTTAGACGTTTAATAAAGTAACACATGTTTGGTAAATCATTAAACATACCAAGCTGCAGCAGGTCATGTGTTTACCAGCATTTTCTCAGTCAGATAAATACCTCAGATACATGACTGTACACGATGTCTTTATGCTGATGCACTGAAGGTCTTTAGTGTGCTGCTTTATGAGAAACTGATAACAAAAACCATTAGTTTTAAAGTTAAAACCAAATATATTCAACAGGCCTGAACATTTTAAAGCAATGCGACTTCATCTGGTCCTTTGGCTGTACTTGCTACCCGCATGAGGTCAATGGGAAGTTAGAAATCAGATGTAAGTATGTGTGCAGCATATACATATTTGCATGATTTACAATGCATGCACAGATATGTAAATAAAATTTTAATATAAAATTAGTATTATATTTATGCATGGATAAAGGGAATTCAGATGTATTGCATGCATCAGGTGTACTGTATGCTGTACACACGCAGTACAAATGCATTGTTTTTTATTATTTTAAGTTCAGCCTATTCAGAGGCCCACTGAGATAAATAAAGACATAATATTAGAGACGAGCTGCTGTGGATCAAACTTTCACCTGAATTACACTGAACTTCAGTCACGCAAGTGAATGAATCATCATTTCTAGCTGATTTAAATCAATTTAACTGTCTTAATCGTGACAATTAAACCAAACCATTTGGATAAGCGTATGATTTTGTGAGACAAGTCTGGTCACATTTATGTATTTTAAACATCAAAACTAATATGAATGGGTAAAAGATTTTCTGAGACATACGTGTGTTTTCAGGGCAGGGTGTGTTTAATAATTACCTACCTGCTTGGTTGTAAAAGCACACAGGATTTTTGTTTGTAATTTGATCCCTAAATCGTTGGACATTTTAACCAGAAATTCTTTCACGTCCATGCTAACTGCTGCACGTACAAAACGGAATGTATTTTTACCCAAAAACAATAATAAGTGGTTTTATCAAAAGATTTTGATTAAAGAATCCTTGTGCAGAAAGTTTAATTTGTTTGAGACAAGTGTATTTTTCTGCAAATGTGTATTTTTGTAATCTTTACTTAGAAAAAAGGAAAATATTTTTGGGCAGCTATATTTTTTTTTAATCTGGTACAAGATTCCTTTGTTCCTCATGACTGAATTCTTTAAATGCTATCAACATCTGCCAACTATCCAATTCTGCATTATTAAATACTAAGCTTTAACAACATATTGAAAAAAAAAATCTAGAATAATAGTAAAAGGCACTCCTGAAACTTGCACAGTCATTTTTTCTGCACTGCTCATCATTGCAGTAAACTGGTGGGGGGTTGAGGGGCGAACCATCACCAAAACTATCAAAGATTTTGTGCTGAAAAATTAAAAGTATATATAAGTTAGCTAATATAATAACATTTGTATAAAATGTTTTTGAACATGCAAAGGTGAATGTGTTCTACAAAAGTGAAGAAACGTAATAAAATTAGGAACCATGGCTTAGTGAATTTAATCAGTATTGCATCATTGATTATATTTCCAAAGGATGTTTACACTGCAGGGCTACATTCATTCAGACATTGTGATTATTATATTTGGGTTTAGATATTAACTTACTTATTTACTATTATACCTGATGTGTTGCATAGAGATCTGATGGAATGAATTTGTGGTCACAGTTAATGGTTCACTTAAGTTCTGGTTGTCACGCTCAAATCTGAAGTAAAAACATGTTCTAAAAGCACTTGATATAATATTAATAAAACGGTAAGATGAAACTCTAGACCTGTACTAAGCCCCATAAAGGTACAAACCTAATCTGTATCACAAGACACATATACACATTTATTAGGCAAATAAATCTACATCTAAAATAAATAAATCTAAATCTACAAGGGTGGAGGGGTTCAGGTGTTTATCAAAGACACTGATAAAGTAACTTGGTGATGAGGAGACCAACACGTCTGCATTACATCTGGTGTTTAGTTTCAGTCATGGGCGCGGCACAGGGCTTTACCAAAGAGCTAGTTGTTCATTTCTGTTTTCCATACAGGTAGCTCAGGCGGCACGGTGGCTTAGTGATTTAGCACGTTCGCCTCTCAGCGCTAGGGATTCCCGATTCGAATCCCCATCTGGGTGGAGTTTCCATGTTCTCCTCGTGTCTGCGTGGGTTTCCTCCGGGTTCCTCCCACAGTCCAAAAACATGGATCATTGAATTCTCAAAAAATTGCCCCATATAGAGTGTGTCTGTGTGAGTGAGTGTGTGCCCAGCGATGGATTGGCGCCCTGTCCTGGGTCTATCTGCCCAGGGACGCTCTCCCCTGGATGGGCATGGGGAACCCCACCGCGACCCTACTAGAGGATAAAGCGGGAGATAATAAATGAATACAGGTAGCTCGGTGTAACCCCGAAGAACCCCGTTAGAGGGCGCTGTTGCCACTTCAGACCTGAAAATTCAATACACTCCCGAATTACGCAAACAGCGTTAAGGCTCATTTATGCTCAACGTTAAATACGGAAACGGATACGGACGGAGCCTTTTGTCCGCACTCTGCGTTCATTTCGTACGTAATATGCACGTTTTCTGAAAGCTTGCGGACGCGGACAGGACGGAGCAATACCACTGGAAACCGTGGGGGGCAGTGCATGATGCGACCACTTCCATATGTACACGAAGAAGAAGAAAACCATTTTTTGAAGACCGGTTGTGCGAGTTGGTGCACAATTTAAATCATTTATATGATGTTACTTCACTGGGGCACAGGGACGAACAGTTGTTACAAAACAGCTGGGAGGACATTGGAAAGGAATTAAAAATCCGAAAGTATTGGAAATGACGTTCGTCATCAGTTTCACTCATTGGGCGGAAAAGTGAATAAAATTCTCCATCCAAATGTCGCCGCCTGTTCAGTGGCCTCACAGACCACCGCCGTCTAGAACGCGGCCTTTTCGTTTTTGCAGTATGTACAAAATCACAAGGTCCTCCGCCGTCGCCATGTTTGATATTTACTCTAAACTGCCCTCTAATGGATGTAGGGTTCAACCGTATCAACGGAGCTGACGCAAGGAAGTATGTGGGCAGGTACTGTTGTAACGCAATAGCAGATCAAAATATATGACCCCCAGAACGTCTATTGTCAACAGTAATGATGGTTATATGTTTTATACTAAGGGGTTACCTTGATTGGTGTAACTGTGCTGTTATATATTTCGCTGTGGGTGCAAAGCTGTTTGCGTCATTAACACGCCCTCTGAAGTCACAGCATCCGAGGATATGCCTATAAATCCTGAACTTTTATTTTCGATTTCTTTCTCTTTGTTAAGTTTAAAGCTACGAAGAAACATGAAATGCACCTTTATGTTTTTTTTATTGTGTAATTAAACCATAACACTTGGCCCATCACTGTAACTAAAATCCCGGTAAGTCAAAATAAAATAATTTTTAAAATATTCACGGGTTTAACTTTTAGTTAGTTTCGTTAACTTTGAGTGTTCAGGTGAGATTTTGTTATTGCTGTTTATGGATTATAATGTTTATTTTTTTTTGTTTTGTTGTTGTTAGTGTCGCGGTGGGGTTCCCCATGCCCATCCAGGGGAGAACATCTCGGGCGCTGGGCAGATAGACCCAGGACAGGGCGCCAATCCATCGCTGGGCACACACTCACTCACACTCTATATATAATATAATATATAATTAAAAACGTCTTCTGTGGCGTTTACACTGTTATAGGTGACTGTTGGAATCTCGTTTTCAGTTATCCCTGGTGGTCTAGTGGTTAGGATTCGGCGCTCTCACCGCCGCGGCCCGGGTTCGATTCCCGGTCAGGGAACTAATGTTTTTTCTAATTAGTTCAGCTTTAATTTTTAAGCGAATAATGCAACAGAAACATTTAAAATTTTGTAGTCAGTACAAGGTATTTATTTTTATAGAGTTGCAGACTATTCTACTTTAATAAATGGCCATGATATACTTCAAAACTTTAACATAGCTGCATGCTATAACATGTTACGGCATTCCCCCCCCAAACTGTAATAGATGTGGAGTTTAAAACGGTAATAATCACTGTACTTATTTGATATCATTTATGTATTAATTAGAGTTAATTAATAAAGAACAATTAACCTTCATAAAACCAGCCTGCTTATTTATTTTGTTTGTCGACTACATCAAAGAGTCGATTCCCTTCTCACTGTTGATTCACTTTACATGTGTAACATATAATATGGCATAATGTATGTCAACAATGTATTAAAGAAATAATGACAAATAAAACAATTAATATTGTTTAAAACACATGAAAATCTTGTTGTTGTTGATGGATCATAATCCCAGACACTAGTGAGTTGCGCTTTTTTATAGTTCGATCACAATTATTCTGAAACTAAGAAATTACAACCCATTAGGAATTGATGAGATTTATTTTTGTAAAGATTATTATAGTTATTATATTATAACGTCACTGTATAAGACCCGTGAACACAAGAGAATCGGTTCTGCGTAACGTTCAATCAGAATTGGAGTCGGTTTCGAAGCGGTGATAACGTCCAGTGCGCATGTGCGCGCTACAGGTTTGCACATGCGCAGTCGTGACGGGGCGATGACAGGCTGGGGTATGAATGAGATTGAGAATAATAACAGAATCGTGGATTAATCCGGGATTAAAGACGCTGTGATGCGGCTGTGAACGATGGCGTTCCAAGAGGGAGAGTCGCTTGAGTCGTGGCTGAGTAGGTTTATCATTTATCTTCGACTCGCGGCGCGTATGGTACAGAATGATTTGTTTATTTGTGGCGTTTCCGTTTGAAGCGACCTCAGATTACAGAAGTCTCGCAGGAATAATCCCGAATGAGAGACGTTCAGATTGTTAATCCTCCTGTCCAGATCATCTCCCGCCCCTCACCTTAGTCTTCCCGGTCTAAAGTGAACGGTCTGTTTTAACTGCTTTTAAATTGTATTGTTTTTACCTGACCGAATTTTTTATTTAACGTTCTTTAGCTGTAAAATGTCTTAAAATTGTATTTAACATAAATTTATAGAATTAGACATACAACAACTGCAGTGCAAATACAAACAGGCGCTGAAAAATGCATTACAAAATGAATGCGTAATGTAAACAATAAATAAATAAATAAATAAATAAGTTCATTCATTCATTCATTATCTTCCGCTTATCCTCAGATAGACCCAGGACAGGGCGCCAACCTATCGCTGGGCACACACTCACTCACACAGACACTCTCTATATGGGGCAATTTTGAGAATTCAATTAACTTGTTCCATGTTTTTGGACTGTGGGAGGAAACCGGAGAACCCGGAGAAAACCCACGCAGACACGGGGAGAACATGGAAACTCCACCCAGATGGGGATTCGAACCGGGAATCCCTAGCGCTGAGAGGCGAACGTGCTAAACCACTAAGCCACCGTGCCGCCCAATAAATAAGTTAATTAATTAATTAATTAATTAATTAATCAATGAAATTACACCAAAGACCAAACATAACATGAAGTATTGTGTGTGTGTGTGTGTGTGTGTGTGTGTGAATGTGAATTTATGCACAAATTGCATGTGACACTCAGGTCATAGTGGTGCTTGCAAGCATTGTCATCACATTTTCATCATTTTCAATGTTGTTCAGGGTTGTTTTGTTGTCTTGAGGGGCACAGAGCTCACAGCGCCTCCTTTTCTGCCCATGTCCTTGTTGGGGGGGAACAGCCAGGGCACTGGCTGGGGCTTGCACACCAGATTGGCAGAGGCTGGTCTGCAGGGAATGTGTCATATAATTCCCTCCGTGAACTTTAGTGAAAAGAGTTAAAGGCTTTCATGTCATCCACATGAGATAAAAAAAAAAGCGACAAAAAGAATTCATGTCATCCACATGAGATAAATCATATCATGGCGTCATCTTTATGTTTGTTCACTCTTGCTGAACTTCCTCTGTCCTGGGGGGGGGGGGGACTACATGTCTCCTCAGGTGCTTCTCCCTATCCATTTGTTGATTGGTCGGTCTCCTCAAAGTAAGGATCAAAATATGTGTTATGTCATATATATATGTCGTTTCATGGGGAATTTGCTTTACATGGGGGGGATTGGCAAATAATAATAATATTTAGTATTGTGCATTGATTTAAATAAAGTGATGTGAGTGTTCGGTTATTCTGAACGTTAAAATGGTAACTGATTAAACTGGTTAAATCAATGTTATCTAATCAATTGTTTTAATGACCTTGCTGCTAGTAAATAGCTAAATGCTGGAATAAACAGTTTTTAAAGTGTGTTATAATGTAGGTTTTGAATTAATGAATGAATATATAAATTCGTTTTTTGGAGAAAAAAAAGGTCTTGGTGAGGAAAAGAAAAAGAAACCACATGCACTCAATTATTATATTAATGTATGTCTTTGTAGTTCTACAACTACATTCTGAAGTCCATGTGTTTTTCCACATACTTTGTTAGTCTTCTTCAATCTGTTCTCTGATAATCAGGACCCCACAGAATATTATTCGTAAGCTATATTTCTTTTTTATACATTACTGTTACTATGCAATCCGAGTAGTTAACAAATATTAATTGTCCCGCCACCATCATCCTGTATGCAGCATCCTGTGTGCGCTGATGATGGATTCAGTGGACAACCAACACAAACTGTATGACAGATTAGCTACTGTCTTTCATTTTACATCTAAAAGGTGAAGCCATAAAATAGATTATTTATTTGAGTTTAATTTAATCTGTGAGTTAATGAATGAAAGCAGAAAGTCATTTGTTAGAAGTAGAAAGCAATTATATGTATTATTTTATAGTATTATTTATTTTATACTTTGTTGACAGTTCTAAAGTGTACATAATAAATCTATAAATAATCACCTAACAATTAAATTAAATTAATTAAAACCATTAGAATTGTTAATTGCATTTTGTTTCCTTATATTTAGATAAAGCCACTCACCCCACCAACAGACAGGAGGACTGGGAGTACATCATCGGCTTCTGTGATCAGATCAATAAAGAGCTCGAAGGGTGAGAACCTACAAATGACTGTCATATCATACCATGGTTATGATATTCACTTGTTTCTGATTGGCTGAAATGCACATACATTTTAAATTTGTGTCCCCAGGTTTGTTCCTGAGTCATGTTCATACATTTCTATCATCTACATAACATTTAATACATTTTTTTATTTATTAAGTTTATTTATTTAGTTTATACATTTTTCCACCTCCACTGTTCAAATTCACGATTGTATCCACACTTATTTTTGTTTTTCCTTCTGTTATAAACTGGCTTCATCTAACATTTAATTACATTTTGTGATTTAAAATGTTCTATTTTCGATGAATTGATTGTTGTAAGAAAACATGAAAGGACAGTTTTGGCATAGCGGAGGGCTCCAGGAAATCATGGTAGACAGTTTTGTATGGTTGTGTAGGTGAAGTGACTCTGGGCGTGGCTTTGCCTGCTTCATTTACATTTTTGCAAAAGATTTTCCTTTGTCCTCATAGTCCACAGATTGCTGTACAGCTGCTCGTTCATAAAATCCACTCACCTCAGGAATGGGAGGCTCTTCAGGCATTAACAGTGAGTGGTAACACTAATCGGTTTAAACACACTCTCACACTGATGAACTTAATTAGACTGATCAACTTTATATTCCACAGGTTCTGGAGGCCTGCATGAAAAACTGTGGGAGGAGGTTTCATAATGAAGTGGCCAAATACAGATTCTTAAACGAGCTCATTAAAGTCGTTTTACCGAAGGTGAGATTGTCCTCAGCATCTTTGCCCAGATTGTTTAAATTCACACATACATTAATTACTACACAAATATACAAATCATGTTAAAGTGTGAGACAAAAACAAATGTAACAATGAACGTTTAACGTTACACACTTACATTTACTGTGGTGACGTGAATATAGCTACATTTCTATCTTTAAAATTACATATTTTTATTTAAATATGTTCTGATAATGGCGGCATGGTGACTTAGTGGTCAGCACATTCGCCTCTCAGTGCTGGGAATTTCAGGTTCAAATCCCCATCAGGGTGGAGTTTCAAGATAGGTGTTGTTCCCGTGTCCGTGTGGGTTTCCTTCGGGTTCTACCACAGTCCAAAAAAAAAAAAAACATGGATTCAAGGTAAATTGACCCCCCCCACCCCCCAAGACACTAGTAGAGGATTAAGTGAAAGATGAACTGAATGAATTAATGATATGATACAATGTTATGATAATCAGTTTAGTTAGTTTCCATAATTTACAATATAAATCATACATATGTATAATGTGGTTATTTTGATCACGTCTCTTGTTTCTTTATAAATTTATCAGTAAAGGTATATTAATGTGCTCCTTTTCTCCTTCTGTGTTTCAGTATATGGGAAACAGTGTCTCTGAGAGGGTGAAGACCAAGATCATTGAAATGCTGTACAGCTGGACTGTGGCGTTTCCTAATGAAACTAAAATAAATGAAGCATACCAAACACTGAGGAGACAAGGTGAACTCACATTATTGAACCCTGAACTCAGATTATTGAACATGGACATAAGTCAGGTTGTGAAATGTGCCTCAGTTTATGAAGTATGATGATGGTATTACTGTGATGATGCTATTATAGTCTGCTCCCATACATACGGATGGTTTTTAATCCAAAACCAGGCCACACGTTTTAACACCCAAATAGAGCACACAATAGTAACACACTTACATCTAATGAGGATGACCTTATTTTTAAGTTCAGCCACGTCCACCTGATGAACATCAAACACAAGGTGAAAGATCTTAGTACAGTTTACTGCAGAATGTTTTCATATCTGTGGCTTATTGGTTAGCACGTTTTCCTCTCAGTGCTAGGGATTCCTGGTTCGAATCCCAATCTGGGTGGAGTTTCCATGTTCTCCCCGTGTCCGCGTGGGTTTCCTCTGGGTTCTCCGGTTTCCTCCTACAGTCTGAAAACATGGATCAAGGTCAATTAAATTCTCCAAATTGCCCCATATAGATTGTGTCTGTATGAGTGAGTGGGTGCCCAGTGATAGATTGGCATCCTGTCCTGGGTGTATCTGCCCAGCGCCCGAAATGTTCTCCCCTGGATGAGCATGGGGAACCCCACCACGACCCTAATAGAGGATAAAGCGAAAGATAATGGATTTATGAATGTTTTCATATCTGTGTAAAGACTGTTGTGGCACACCGTGATCGTGTCATTTTTACAGGGCTGGTCTCATCGGACCCTGAGCTGACCGCAGATAAAACGTTAATGCCATCGCCACCTTCACGCCCAAAAAACCCAGTGTTTGACAATGAGGACATGGGAAAGGTGAGTACTAAACAGCACAGAGTGTGAAATATTTTTAAATAATTTCATTTAAATTTTTAAATATTTTTCCATGTGTTTGTGCGCAGCTGTTGGCAGAGTTACTTCGTAGCAAAAACCCAGAGGATCTGCAGGAGGCTAACAGACTCATTAAAAGCATGGTGAAGGAGGTCTGTACACAGATGGAAGGCAGAGTCCTGAATCAGTGTACGTTATAATTGTGAATTATTAATTCAGCTTAATGTCATGTCCGTGTCTTTGTGCAGGATGAGGCTCGCGTGCAGAAGCTAACGAAACGCTTAAACACACTCGAGGAAGTGAACAACAATGTGAAGCTGCTGGGTGAAATGTTAAGTCACTATGATCCAGACCGGTCATCAGACGCAGATCGGGATCTCATGAAGGTGAGACAGAAGTCATTCATTAGGAACAATAATGATGTTATATTTAAGTGGTATTTTTAATTAATATAAATACTCACCTCACTGATGGAACCAGGTTCGAATCCCATTTGGGTGGAGTTTCCATGTTTTCCCTGTGTCCGCATGAGTTGTCTCCTGTTTCTCCCATTTTCTCCCACAGCCAAAAAACATGGTTTCAAGCTGAACTGCCTGCCCTAAATTACCCATATACAGTCTGTGTGTGTGTGTGTGTGTGTGAGTGAATGACGACCCCCACCCCGTGCCCCTAGTAGAGGATTAAATGGAGGATGAATGATAATTCATAATTCAATAATGAATGATAATTCTGTAATGTGATCTTTTTTTAATAAATATATTCAATCTCTTAATAAATTCACCTCCAGTAAAGTTAGTGCTGTGAAGTCACATGATTATATAGTGTATTTCTTTATACTGTTATTAAAGTTTTTTCTTATGTTTATAAATAAACTTGAAGCACACATAAGTATATCACTTGATTTCTATGCAGGAGCTTTATGAGCGATGTGACAAGCTGCGGCGCACAGCATTTAAACTGGCTACTGAGACTGAGGACCATGACACCAGCCTAGGTAATAAAAGGGAACAATCACTGTATAATGTGTGAAATTTTAAAGGATTGAAAAGGTCTACAGATGAAAAGTGTTTAATGTTGTAATCTAGTAAATTAAGATATTAGAAAACAGGACACATGGGGTGTAAAACATTTAACTCCAGGTCCTAAAGAACAACATTAGAATTATTAACAATATGTATTGTTTAATGCCCAGCGATGGATTGGCTCCCTGTCCTGGGTGTATCTGCCCAGCGCCCGAGACGTTCTTCCCTGGATGGGCATGGGGAACCCCACCGCGACCCTAATAGAGGATAAAGCGGGAGATAATGAATGAATGAATGTAATGTTTAAAGCAAACAAGTTCACATTAAACTGTGATTATTAGGGGATATTCTGCAGGCTAATGACGAGCTGGAGAAAGTGATCGTTCTGTATAAGAAGACTGTGCAGGGTGGGACGGATGGAGATGAAACGGAGGAACAAAAACCCATCCCTCGGAATATAGGTGAATTCATACACATAATCCAGTTATCCAGTGACATTATTAACATTACATACATTTGGTCATTTTGCATATGCTTTTATCCAAAGAGACTTACAAGGTGAGCACAGGGTTCATCACAACATCCCTGGAACAATGAGGGTTAAGGGCCTTGCTTTAAGGACCCACATTTGAACCCCCAACCTTCAGATTAATAGCCCAACACCCGAACCACTGAGCTACCGCGCCCCAAACAAAGAGAAATGCAACAGAATCTGAACATTTTTTGGTTTAAATTCTTTCTTCTTTTTAGGCTGTGAGACTGACACGCTGATTGATCTGGCGAGTCTGGATGAACTTTCTGCTCCTCAAACAGTTCCACCCGCTCAAGTCTCCGATGCCTCAACCAATCAGACGGCCAGCCACATCCCTGTGATTCCACCCCCTCCTCGCAAACTGCCCGAAGGCTCTGTTAGTCAGACAAGCAGCCCGATTCACAGAACTGTTGAAGCATCACCAGCTTGCTCTCTGCTCGACGACGAACTGCTCTCTTTAGGTGATGCTTTTTTTTTTTTTTTTAGTTTGTTTGTTGACATCCTGTTCAGTTTCAAACAACCACCCTCATTATTTCTTATTGCCTTAATGAGGTAAATGTACCATCCAGTTAGATCAAAGATTAGGTCTAAGCTATGCATTTACCCATCCATCCATTATCTTCCGCTTTATCCTCTATTAGGGTCGCGGGGGGGGGGGGGTGTTCCCCATGCCCATCCAGGGGAGAATGTTTCGGGCGCTGGGCAGATACACCCAGGACAGGGCGCCAATCTATCACTGGGCACACACTCACTCACACAGACACACTTTATATGGGGCAATTTGGAGAACTCAATTGACTTGATCCATGTTTTTGAACTGTGGGAGGAAACCGGAGAACCCGGAGGAAACCCACGAAGACACGGGGAGAACATGGAAACTCCACCCAGATGGAGCCACCGTGCCGCATGCATTTATCCATTATTTACAGTTTAGGTTAATATATCAACCTCTGTCCTGCATCAGTGTGTGGTGGAAGAGGGGAGGGTGGACAGACAGGAACATTTTATAAAGAGAGAAATACATAAATGTTTTCCATAGTATAAAATCTTCAAATTGGATAAATAAAAAAATAGTAGTATTTACTAAATACTCAATATTCTAAAGTGCATTAATCACTGTTATTAATACTTAGAAAAGGTGCATTGACCTTATAAGAACATGTTAGTGTATTAGTTTAAAGAAGCATAAATATCTCAAATAAGAAAATGGCAGTGAGGCAGGATGGAGGACACGAAGAACAGTTTGATGGACATTAGCAGTCAGATCCCATCACATCACATTTAAATTTAAAAGTTAAATAATGTAAAACTAAATAACAACTTAACACTAATTATTATAAGTGCATTTTAAACACATTGTTTTTAATCTTCATTCCTAAAAAATGGAACTGCCCTTATTAGACAAAAATATTTACTGTACTCTTAGCTTATTATTAATACTTATAAAAATTATTTATTTAGAAAAACACTTTTAAATACTTACAGTCAACTTACAAGTTGTACAAAAAATGTAAAAAAGTAAATATGAGCTACCAGGTCATGCAATCTTGATCAGATTTGTATTTTTATTAATTTATTATTTATTGTTAATTATAACAGGGCTGAACGAGCTGCCCCCTGTGTCCAGCAGACCCAAACTCGAGGAAATATCAAGTCAGTGGACATCACTACAGGTACCGTCTATCACCCTGAACCATACTAAAAAAAACATGAGCTCTGTGGGTTATAACCTGCTTTATAAGACTAAACAGACATCAACTCATGTATATATAAAGGTTCTATTTTGACACAGTCCACTTAAACTGTGTATTGTTAGGAAACAGTAATAATTCAGTAATCATTCACTGCAGTGGTCACCACATGGACTTAAAATCAAAAATTTTCTTTCACAATGCAGCTCTGCTTTATGTTGATTTTTGACATAATTTGAAACAATAACTTCAAATACTGTGTGTACTCTGTTTATATAAAAGCTCTTTTATACCAATACACTAAAAATGAGTTATATCAACCCAGCAGAGACTCCCAAACTACAGCCACATTAATTTTGGGGGTTTAACGGGAAAAAATCCAGCACAGCACAGAATTTTTAAAATAAAAATTGACTTATTAATGATCTTATAGTGAAACTAAGGATGATTGGTAACGTCTACCTGTAGACATTCTGACCATTACAGTAATAAGGAATGACTTTTATCTGTATTGTGTCCTATAGGCTCCAGGACCTGAAATCTTTTCTGGTGTTGTAGCACCAGCTCCTGCGTTTCCACTAGTACAGCCCACAGATTCAGTGAGCCAGGGGCTCCAGGAGCTCGCCATGCTCAACCTGGGAGAGGTCAAGAGGTGGGAATTCATTTCTACATTCCTGATGATCATTACATAAATTACAGCTGGATCAGTGAAGGGATATGGTTCTAAACATTATCTGGATGTGCAGTGTCTCAGATCAAGTTGCTGGTGGTCCAGCTTTTTCAATGCCCGCCGCATTCTCCTCCAATCCGTTCATCAGTTGCAACATGCCTGCCTCCCCCATGCATTCTCTACATGGCAACCCCACGCGCTCAGAGCTGTCGCTCAGCAATCTGCATATTCCTCTAGAGTCTATCAAAACCAGTAAGTGGAATACATTACACACATTAAAGACTTGTTTAACATTTAACATTTGTCGCTTTGGATAAAAGCTTCCGCTAAATGACTAAATGTGAATGTAAATGTACTGTTTTTTTTTACTTTACATGTTGGTTTGTGAAACAGTCGCACATTGCAGTGTAGTGTTTTTGCCCCAAAGCAAAGTTTATATTCCAAAATGGTCAGACAAGATCCTTTCTGTGCAAAGTTTGCATGTTCACTCCACGTCTGCATGGATTGGTATGCATGCTTGAGTTTTCAGTTCAGGTGATTTGGAGAGCCTGTATTGCCCTTGGATCTAAATATTTGAAAAATGACTGTGACTAGTGAAATGTCTGGTTTGCTTTGTTCTGCTAATTATGATAAATGCGTTAGAAATTGAATATGCATCAGAAGGTATTGATTATCTTTACTATTTGCATCCATTGACATTATTTGCATCCATGTGTGCAGGTAAAGCTCTGCCAGTGACCGCATATGATAAGGGTGGAATCCGAGTTTTGCTGCACTTCGGCTCCGAGAGTCCTCCTGGTAGACCTGATGTCCTCGTCATGGTGGTGTCCATGCTGAACACCGCGCCGCTGGCTGTAAAAAATATAGAGCTCCAAGCTGCAGTGCCGAAGGTGGAAAGGACCCAGTGCTTTGTTCTGATGT
This sequence comes from Corydoras maculifer, assembly GCA_019802435.1. Taxonomy (NCBI): domain Eukaryota; kingdom Metazoa; phylum Chordata; class Actinopteri; order Siluriformes; family Callichthyidae; genus Corydoras; species Corydoras maculifer. Next base: position 334,005 of record JAFMOD010000457.1, read on the forward strand.
TCACAACTCCGAATCTTTTTAAAAATGTTCTCACATTTTATTCTGTTTTGTATTTTATCGCCCTGTCAGTCTATGAAGGTGAAGCTCCAATCACCATCTGGAACAGAGCTTGCGCCCTTTAACCCTGTCCTGCCCCCATCCTCCATCACACAGGTCATGCTGCTTGCTAATCCAATGAAGGTGAGTTGAACATTACGCTGAGGAACATCTTAATTAGGCGGCATGGTGGCTTAGTGGTTAGCATGTTCTCCTCTCTGCACCAGGGATTCCCGGTTCGAATCCCCATCAGGGTGGAGTTTCCATGTTCTCCCCGTGTCCGCGTGGGTTTCCTCCGGGTTTTCCGGTTTCCTCCCACAGTCCAAAAACATGGATCAAGTCAACTGAGTTCTCCAAATTGCCCCATATAGAGTGTGTCTGTGTGAGTGAGTCTGTGCCCAGTGATAGATTGCCGTCCTGTCCTGGGTGTATCTGCCCAGCGCCCGAAACGTTCTCCCCTGGATGGGCATGGGGAACCCCACCGCAACCCTACTATAGGATAAAGCAGAAGATAATGAATGAATAAACATCTTAATCACAGACACTTACATTGTAGTTTGGTGAAGAATTTTTAGTGTGTGCAGTGGAATAAATTCCACCAGGATTTATTTTATTTTTTTCATGAATTTGATAAATTAAGATGTACAATCGTCTCTGTGCATCATTCCAACATCATGCTCTTATACTGACCTGGTACAGGGTTCAGGGTTGTGTGATTGATGTGTGTGTTTCAGGAGAAGGTGCGTTTGCGCTATAGGTTAATGTTCCTGCTGGGTGAGCGGCAGTTGTGTGAAGTGGGTGAGCTGGATCAGTTCCCTCCTCCTGAGCGATGGGGAAACCTGTAACTCATTATGACAAACCTGGACTCAGACTCCGCCCGAGGTGAGCCATGGACTGATTAAAAACGGCCATAAAACCTCATTTAATTATTTATTTTTGTTCGGATGTTCACCATGAAGAACATGTTGATTTGAACATTTAATTTATTCGTCGTTTGGGCTGTAAAATGGCAAATACTGGTAACAACGGTTTACATATCTTGCTTTATCACAACAGAGAGGCAGAGTTTACGGTCACAGAGGAGCAAAAAACAAAAACAAAAACAAAGAAAATACAGGACCACCAAGCAGGAGGTGTGTCCAAGCTTTTGATTGATACTGTATTTAAGAGAAGTTTACGTCTCTGCTCAAAATGATAAATTCTAAAAAAACATTTGCCTTTTCATTTTAATTGATTATTTGTTGCATTGATGATTTTGTCTTATTTTAATTACAGCTGTACTTTTCATTTTACCCACTTTTCGTCTAAATTGACTCAGCCATTCTGTTTTAATGAAAAACTTTTAATATTTATTTGAGGTGCAACAACTTTCAGTTAATGCCTGATGTTCACTAAACGCCTCTATTTAGAAAAAATAAAATAAAATCTTCTAAATAAAGGAGTGTCTTTATAGTGCACCATGCCCCATTTTCATTAGCTACACTACAAGGACAGAATTATTGGGACAGAGCTCATAATCGTTAAATTTGTGTTATTAAGTGATCCGCTGCCACAGGGTAATACTTATACCAACTGTGTGCTTCTAATCTTGTGGGAACAGTTTGGGGAAGGGCCTTTTCTGTGATAACAGTGCACAAGGTAAAATCAATGGGGGCATGTTTGGGTTTAGTGTGAAAGGATGTCACCTGCACTGTGTCCCAATACTTTTTATTCATACAGTGTAACTGCTGTATGTGTATTTAACGCTACATTTCAACATCAGACCTCACAAATGTTTCTTTGGAGGAAAGGGTAGAGATTCCCACAGACCTGCTTCAAAATCTAGAAAGACTTCTCAGAAAAGTGGAACTAACTGCAAAGGGGTAACTAACACTGAGTATAGTGAATATTAAAGAAGCAGCATGTCCCATCACTCTGTACAACCTGACAGCCTCCGGTCATTTTCTACAGAACAGGGTCCATAAGATTTTAATTTATCCCGGTGGTCCCTCGAAACTATTAACATTTCTTTTCTATCCCATTATATTCACTCTGCTTTAATCTGAAAGGCTGGCCAACACGAGGGCTTATGATCTACAGATCAATAAGGACACTATTTTAAACAAAAACTCAAGAAACTTTATGTATATACTTGTGGAATTATAATTTTATTAAAAACAGTTATTTTTTAGGTAAATATCCTTTAAAGGCTCTGGTCAGTTTCCACTAAGGTGTCAGGATGCCAGTCTGCATGTGAAAGGAACACAGGAAGGGTTTGTAAACACATTACCGGTGCCAACATGTACAGTCATCATGTATAATGAAAAATCCTGATTGTATTTGCCCTCTGTTTTGATCTTTACATCCCATTATCCCATCTGTTACTGAAACCCACATGTTCGTTCCTGCAGTGTGATGCTCCAGTTTGTTTTTACTTTAATAAATCAGTAACTGTCCTTTAAACCAACTTTGCTGCTGAAATAACTGAACTGTAAGAAAAGAGTTAACTCTGTACATAGAGATGATGATGATGATGATGATGTCATGTACGTGCTGATGTGAGTGTCACGTTTGTACAGTGTATGATCTGAATGTGCCGTCTGTTCAGCTGCATGCAGAAATAAAAGTGTATCGCTTTTAAAACAGTATTTCTTGTTTTTACGTTGTGTTATGCAGTAAGGAAGAGACAATTAATCGTTTTTATCATTAATCATGGTGAAGTTCAAATTTATTAATCGTTATATAGCTCAAATGTTGTCATAAAGACCTCTATAAGAAAAAAAGCCTTTAGACCAAGTGGCCAACTGGCACAGAACCAAAATAAAGTTTCGCTTGCAGCACATTCGCCTGCTTTTACTTTGTTTTCACAGTAAAAAAAAAATTGTTCACTTTAAATTAATATAAAAATGTACTTTAGGGACACCGTTTGTTTTTTGCTTTAATTTGCACAAAATAATTTCATATTTTGTGTTAATATTCAGCAAAATAATAAATAAATAAAATAAATAACGGCGGCACGGTGGCTTAGTGGTTTAGCACGTTCGCCTCTCAGCGCTAGGGATTCCCGGTTCGAATCCCCATCTGGGTGGAGTTTCTATGTTCTCCCCGTGTCTGCGTGGGTTTCCTCCGGGTTCTCAGGTTCCCTCCCACAGTCCAAAAACATGGATCAAGTTAATTGAATTCTCAAAATTGCCCCCTATAGAGTGTGTCTGTGTGAGTGAGTGTCTGCCCAGCGATGGATTGGCGCCCTGTCCTGGGTCTATCTGCCCAGCGCCCGAGATGGATGGGCATGGGGAACCCCACCGCAACCCTAATAGAGGATAAGCGGGAGATAATGAACGAATGAATAAAATAAATAACAAACATAAGAAACGTGGGGGGGGGGGAACGGTGGTAGTGGTCATTGCTTTATAATAATATTATTTCTTTTATCTTAAGATCGTGTTGTTGTGGAGTTTGTCCGGTAGAGGGCACAAGCACACTCTAGATCTCTAGATCACTCAAGATAAAGTCATAGAACCACAGAACACCAGCATGAACTCGGTCACTTTTTAAAAACTTATTTCTAATTTAATCGCGTTTTAAAACCTATTTTAAAATGCTGTTTATAATGGAACAATTAATCAGCGTTGTCACTTTATTTTATGGTTATTTGCTGCGCGTAAGAAAAATTTTTTAAATCCTTAACGCTATTTTTTTTATCTCGTTGTATTTACAGACAGCACAATAAACAACTTAAATTAAATCTCTGTATAAATCTCGATCATGCAGATCAGTGTTCTAAACTTCCACAGTGAGCGGTTCTGCTGTTTGATTTAAACGCGTCGTTTTTCTCATAAGTTTGGCGTCTTGAGTGTCATCATTCCTCTTCAAGGTAAGCCTGACCCTTCTTATTTATCTTCAGTTTGTATTTTATTGTTTTATTGAAGTTAAATAACATGATTTGTCATAAACAATGAAATGAATTTACAAAGAAACAGACGGATTTAAATCCTGTAATGAATGTCATTCGTTTGTCCACCAGAGGGCAGACTGCCATCTCAGATAGAGAACCTAGTACAGTATATTATTCATCCATTATCTTCCGCTTTATCCTTTATTTGGGTCGCGGGGGGGAGGGGGGTTCCCCACGCCCATCCCCATCCAGGGGAGAGCGTCTCGGGCACTGGGCAGATATACCCAGGACAGGGGGGGCAATCTATCACTAGGCACACACTCACACACACAGACACTCTGTATGAAATTGTTGGATTCAATTGACTTGATCCATGTTTTTGGACTGTGGGAGAAAACCGGAGAACCCGGAGAAATCTCACGCGGACACGGGGGGAACATGGAAACTCCACCCAGATTGGGATTCGAACCGGGAATTCCTAGAGCTGAGAGGAGAACATGCTAAACCACTAATCCACTGTGCCACCCACCTAGTACCTAGTATATTATTATATTAGTCGGAGGATAATAAGCTGAGATGTATTTTTAACTCACTGTAAACAAACTAACCATTAAATATTTGTTTAATGTTTGTCTCAGACTCTTTAATGTGCTGATCGTAACATTATTTACATTTTGTGTTATAGAGTCTGAGCTTTAGGTTTTGTGGGTTGATTACCGGCTTGTCTGATCTTCTAAGATAAGTAATAGTGATTTATTTATACTACTCTACTCGCACACAGAGGAGTGTGTCCTCCACATTTAACCCATCTGTGCAGTAATACACACACTGAGCAATTGGGGGGTGAACATCCCAAGGGACGGTGGGACTGGGAATCGAACCTGGGACCATCAGGTCACAGAGCTGCTTCCTTACCCACAAGCATATGACTGCCAGTGGAGTGATCTATTTACTTTCTAAACAATTATTAATAGAAAATCAGTTTTCTTAAAAAATACTAATCTTTACTTTACTTTATATTTACTACCTTTTGTAAGAAACTCCAACTTTAATTTGTAAATAATTTATCGATTCAGAGGCACTTCAGCTGTAATTTGCAAAACATTGAAAAACATTTATTATCAAAACCCTGACTTTTAAATTCCCACTTCATTCAGTTTTATTTACAGTACAATGGGAGAGTGTAGGAACTTAGATTAATCAAGACATGTATTTTAAGACGGAGTAAGTGTTCAGGTCTCCACGGTTCCCTCCTTCACAATTGCCTGGGCCAAGTTCCGTGCCAGAGCCAACCGCAGCAGCTCCAGATTTGTGGTGTCTACATCTTCATCCTGAAACACAAAGAGAGGAACCAAAACATAACAGTGGGCACTTCTAGTATTTACCCAAGTACGTATTTAAATCTGTTTAGCCCTAAAGTCATTTTTACTCCAGTGCTTTTGGTGTCGGTCCATATTTTAAGTTCAGTTTTGTGGTTAAATAATGTAAATGTCGTCATTGAAATAATATTAAAAAGAAACAGACGCGAAGCGAAATCGTTTAATAAATAAGTGTCGCGTCATTACGAAGTTTGTCCACCGGAGGGCAGAATACCATAATAAATGCCAAGTTTGATTTGATTTACTTTTTTATAATACTGTGTGTCCTGCAGCCTTTGGCTTTAATGTCGACATTAAAATAACTTATTTTTATATTAGAAATGATCTGTGGAAATATGGAAAAATTTATTTTAAATGTTCAATAATTTATTGATAAATATCCTCCGAGAATAAACAAAGTATTATAACTATTCTATTTTATAATTCATTCATTCATTCATTATCTCCCGCTTATCCTCTATTAGGGTCGCGGTGGGGTTCCCCATGCCCATCCAGGGGAGAACATCTCGGGCGCTGGGCAGATAGACTCAGGACAGGGCGCCAATCCATCGCTGGGCACACACTCACACAGACACACTCTATAGCAGGCAATTTTGAGAACTCAATTAACTTGTTCCATGTTTTTGGACTGTGGGAGGAAACCGGAGAACCCGGAGGAAACCCACACAGACACGGGGAGAACATGGAAACTCCACCCAGATGGGGATTCGAACCGGGAATCCCTAGCGCTGAGAGGCAAACGTGCTAACCACTAAGCCACCGCCCTATTTTATAATATTAGATATATTTTATTTATAATATTTATAAAATTATTATTCTAACTAGTATTAGAAGTCTGTGTGATTTATTAATGAGATGCTGTGCTTCAGTGCTGGGTGTTTCACCTGTAGTAGGTTCTCTGGGTTGGACTCACTGACATCTGATGTCAACTCTTCAAGACAGAACATAAGTTCATGTGTCTGTTCCACAGAGAAAATCACCTTCACACACAAAATACAATCTTTAATTCATTCAGGTCATGTGAAGGTGCTTCACTAGCACGAGTGGAGTTAATTTAAATTAATAAAAAATTTTAAAAAACCTGTTTACAGACAACCAACAGCAAACAAAACACGAACACCAGTTTTAAAACATGTAATAATTTACTGATGAACACAAAGACTGCTTTAATGAGATGAAATACCTCCTGTTGCTCCAGCAGGGGCAGGGCATCTGTAAAAAGGGTCATCCAAAAGCTTCTTGGGGCAATTTTGGCAGTCATCAGAGAGAGCAGGAGCTTTGCTGCCTCAGTGAATTTGGTCTCTCCGTACAGCCTGTGGAACTCCCGGTACTTACCTAAAGACAGGTACTTGAATTTATTTCTGCCTTTATTATATAATAATAATAATAATAATAATAATACAAAAAGTAGACAAGAAATTGCAAAGTGAAGTAAAGTGAATACCATTTTAAGAGTTAATAAAAATAAAACTATTAATCTAATTAAAGTAAAGTGAATTGAAAGTCCATATTTTTTGTTTTCTATATTTAAGTTTAATTTGCTGATTAAATGGTTTGACAAAGTTGAACTGGCATTTTGATTTGGTTCAGCTTGTTCATCACATGTGGTTCTCTGTGATTTATTAGATCACAACACTGATTCCTGATGAGAACACCAGGCTCAGATCCAGCAGGTACCTAGAAACGTGAGTCGGTCACTGAGGAGCATGGCAGGTCCGAGGTTGTCGATCAGGTCCAGATCGGAAAACGAGCCCCGTGTGCAGTAATCCTGCAGGAACCTGGACAACAAAAAAGAGAACGTTTCATGGTCCAGTCACAGTGATGCTGCAATTACACCACATGGCCAAAAGTACATGGACAGCCCAAGCCCAGAAGTGAAAGGTACTGCAGCTACAGCTCTTTAACTTATTTTAGATATTTATAATAACATACAGAAAACACAATTTAAAATACAATAAAATGAATTAACATCCTAGTGAACCTTCATTTCAACATGAGGCTGTAGAGTGGCAGGGTCACACTGTGCCGATATTCAGAAGAAAATCCTGAGTGTAATATTAATTTAATTCAACAGTTTAACAAACTTCAAACATTATAAAGTCATCATTTACTGGGCACTGCCTCATAGCAACAAGGTTGATTTCAGGTAGAATGGACAAGATCAGCCATTTGTTAAGAGGTTTGCATGTTCTCCTTATATCTGTATGTGATTCTTTTAGAAGGTCACGTTTGCTCCCGTTGAAATATATAGGGTATTTAATATGTACACCAAGAACAAGTAGACTGGAAAATACAGAACATTATACTTAAATCACACACACACACTGACCTCTCAGAGATGAGTGTGGCAAAGGCAGCATCTTTAGCTCGGATACTCCACGAGAGCGCAGAACCCAACCGGTCATTACTCAGAGCTCGCTTAGCCATTATCTTACATATACTGCGTACTACAGAACACACACACAGTGGTTAGGCTACATATTTTATTTATTCAACGTGACTTACAAAGGTCATTAAATCATAATTACAACTCATGTACTTCCCCAATTAAAAATAATAAAAAAATATCCATAGCCTTGTATTTACTGTAATAACCAATATTTCAACCAGATATTTCTGCAGGCTTAAACATTACATGTATACATTGTGTGTGTGTATATACCTTGTTCATTCATCTGTCTCCGTTCGCAGATTCGGAGCACTTTCAGGGCTTTGCGCTCGGTCTCCAGTGGAACTCTCTCAATCTGCAGCTCCAGATACACACGTCCGAACTCAGGGCAGTGATCAAAATAATCCACTGCCAACTGCCACAGACTGAAACATGTGCACATGCACTGTGGTTATAACCGCCTGATTTAGTTGAACAGTTTTTATACGATTCATTATATTTTTAACTAAATATAAAAATAAGGATGCTTCACATTGTATGTTTACTGCTCATATGAATGAGGCGATAGATTTTACATTATACATACAGAATGAGTTCAGCTGCTTTGTTTAGCTATTAAAACAAAGTGTTTTCTTTTTTTTTTACAGTATATCTGCAGTTGCCTCGATTTGGACAGCTGCAGCTACATTTGAAAGGTGAGATTTTAGCAAAATAAACTTACCAATTCTTATTTATGTCATTTAATTTCACTGTGTTTATGAATGTGCTTTTAATAACTATGAGCTTTAATAACTATGAATGTGCTTTTAATAACTATGAGCTTTTATGAGCTGACAATGAGCATGTCGTACAGCCAACCTCTCCGCTCACCATCCAAACCCAAACTTAAAGCTTAGGTTCTTATACGAGCAAAACAATGACATTTTTATCTAATGCCATGACAAACAGTTCTGCAAAGATGTTTAATAAATTAAGATCAGAGTTTTGCTTTTAACAAAAAAAAGCATGGAGGCTGGACTCACCTGTGATGAGTAAAGAGACCTGAGGCGTACTCCAAAACCAAGAACTCCCTCAGATTTGAGCCAAAGCTACATAAAAAAAAAATCAATTTGAATTATTTATGTGGGAAAAAAAAGGTTAAAAAATAAAATTAAACAGTTTTAAAGTTCAATATTAATGCTCTTACTGGAGATTGTGAGACTGCAGCAGATTGCAGTGATCCAGTAGATCAGTTAGATGAGCCACAAACCACCAGTTATTCAGAGCAATGCTGCATATGTGAGATCAACCAATGTTTTAATGTTGTTGTTATAACTGATATTTTAATTATTTTTATTTGCATAATAGCAGTAACATTATATATATATATATATATATATATATATATATATATATATATATATATATAAAATGAGCTGTGGTGTAATAGTGCAACAGCGTAGATAAACCGGTCAAAAGATCGCTCTCCTCAGCACATTTTTCTCTACAATAATTTATTTATTCCAAAGCGTTGCATTTGCTGCGATGAGGACACGAGCTAGCTGTCATGTTCCAACAACAGAATTAATTAAAAAATAAGAGATTCAAAATCTAAATCTGAGCTCACCTGCAGTCTTTAATCACCTGGTGAAGGTCAAACTCAAAAGCAGCCAGTAAGATGTTGTCCAGTGGCTCAGGAGCAAAATCCATGAACATGTCCATGCTCGACTAAAACACAACATATACACAGACAACTACGTTTAAACTCAATACACACATTTTCTGTTTACACGAGTGCTTTAAAATTCACATTGTGTGCACATTAGTTTTAAGTAAGAATTTGCAGCACTGTTCTAGTCACCATGAGACTGATTTAATGAACTGAACTTCACTGCGATTGGTTTAAACTGATTTCTGATAACATACATTTTGCTGTTTGAACAACAGTTAAAAGGATCTGCTCGCTTTATTAAGCAGGGTGATGTCAATGTGTATTTAGACATGAAGTGTAAATCCTACATATAGTGCTAAAAAGTTCTTGTCAAGCTTTACAATTTAGTGTGTGTGTGTGCGCGTGTGTATATGTGTGTACCTTTGCATAATAGTGCAGCTCAGCTGGTTTAACAGTGGGGTGAGAAAAAAGCAGCCGGCTGATCAGTAGATGGTACCATGTCCCAAGCAGCGGCTTCTGATCCAACAGCGTGTCCTCATCACAAACCAGAATCTGGACCAAAACAACCCAGAGCTCAATCCCGCGAAATCAACTACAGATGATTCTTAAGAACATGGTGAGTATCCTGTGTAATCAGGTCACACTCAGGCACCACATGAAACCCCAAGCGCTCATAACATGTCAAAATGATGTAATTGGATTTGGAAGTCTACCTTACAGATGGTTTCTAAGTGAGGGTTGCTAGCGAAGGTGTTTTCGTGTAGGCAGCGGTTGCACTCCTCATGCCACTGCCTCCATTTCACATCGAACTCAGTGACAGTCTGAGGTCCACCGGGCTACGTGGAATTAAAATAACCACAGAATATAACCTCACAATCGAGATAAATACAATCTAATTTAAAGATACAGATTTGCCATTCTCAGCAATTTTAAGAGATAAAACATTGCATAGAAACATGTCCACTAATGGTCACTAGACTTTACTTCTGTGTATGAATGTAAAAATAGAACATTAATGGTGCACTGCTTCAACATTTATGATTGATATTACACAGAGCAGTGTTGAGACCCTCCCTCTGACCTATTCCAATATTACTTAAATTCCAAAATAAAAACACCTGCCAAGAAAAAGGAATCATCCCAATTTAACTGGAACACCCTACAATTAGTGATCTCACCTATTCAAAGATCCTACTTCAGAAGGTGTCTCACAAAGAAAGCAAAGATGGTTTACTAAAAATTGGACTAACCCGTACAAAATAACTTAGTTTAAACAGCTAAGAGGTTAAAAATGGCATCATGAGAAAAACATTTCTTTAATAGTGTAAGCTGTAACAAATATGAACACAGCTTACATTAAAGACAGGCATTGTCAACAGCAGGTTGTCCATTAAATTGTACATGGCTCTGAATTGTGGCTGCAGAGCTACTTGCAAATGCAGAACATGTCGAGCCTCTTCCATACGACCCTGCAGGACAAAACTCATAACCTACAGACGAGAAGGGAGATGGAAGTGATGAATGTAACAAAAATACAGCCAGAAGTCTTTGTGTTGTCGGCAATTGAAGACAGTGAGGACTTACCACATGCCAGTAAGACTGATGATGTGCGGGGCTGTCACACTGCAAAATGGCCTGTGCTTTTTCATCGACATCAGATTTGTGCAAACGCACCCAGTCCAACAGGTGCAGCAGCAGAGAGCCGGCTTAAAAGTGTATCACAGTGATCAAGTATTAGATTCTAATATAACACAGTAATTACGACGTCACAGACAAATCTGAGACATCCAACATAACATTCCGAAATAAAACAATGATGTATAAAATGATACCTGGAGCTGCATCTATGAAAAGCACCTCACACAGATTCCAGATCAGTTCAATCGCCAACAGAATAGCAATCTGATAATGTTGCACGACACAAAAAAGTTGACTTAAGTTCTCATTTTGATTCGGTACACACACAAACCCATTTATTTGATTGCCTAGTTCTACAGGGCTGCAGCAGGAGTTAGTCAAAGTACAATTTTTAAAGTGTGTGAATGAGAAGCGCTACCTGATTGCTGTGCTGTTTGTCTTCAGTTGATACTACAGAATAAAATAAAAAAAAGAAGTCACATCTACAAGTTTGTTAGTTTTAACCAGATAGTGTATATACACAGAAAGAGACCGGCACACACCGGCAATTTGATGCAGCTCCTCCATACACGCTCGTATTACAGACCTGTAGTTTTTACTGATGCTCACAAACCTGCAGAAAAAAAAAAACCCCAGTCAACTCAAATAATAAATGAAAATTAAGTCCAGACCTCGAGCTTGATTTTTTAAAAGAAAAATATAGATACTGTCTTTAAAAAAAAAAAACAATTAACAAGCTACAGCTCAAAGTTTTTACTAACATTTACCTTCATTAAATGGACAAAAACATTCTTTTTAGTTATTTCCTAACTTAATTAAATTTGTTAAAAAAAAAAAAAAAAAAAAAAAAAAAAAAAATATATATATATATATATATATATATATATATATATATATATATATATATATATATATATATATATATATATATATATATATATATACAAGGTGGCTTAGTGGTTGGCATGTTGTCCTCTCAGCACTAGGGATTCCCATTTGGGTGGAGTTTCCATGTTCTCCCCGTGTCTGCGTGGGTTTCCTCCGGGTTCTCCAGTTTCCTCCCACGGTCCAAAACCATGGATCAAGTCAATTTAGTTCTCCAAATTGCCCCATATAGTGTGTGTCTGTGTGAGTAAGTGTGTGCCCAGCGATAGATTGGCCACCCTGTCCTTGGTGTATCTGCCCAGCGCCCAAAACGTTCTCTCCTGGATGGACATGGGGAACCCCCCCGCGACCCTAATAGAGGATAAAGCGTAAGATAATGAATGAATGAATATATATACAAAAAAAATTACAAATTGATACTTGCGAACACAAAAACCTGAGACAGAGCCCTCTTATCCATTGGGAGACATTACTCAAACACTCAATGTTTTTTTTTCCATATACATGCTGAGCACAAGATGTAGATCTGATGTTCCTGAACTGTCTGAAGTCTTTATAGATATTGCTACTGAATCCTGTTGTATTAAAACATACTCAGATCATGTAACGTAGGTAGGTAAAGAAGAAATCTGGTTCCCTACTGTGGTTTTTTGTTCTTGTTGGGGACATTGTCTTTAATGTTCTGCAGTCCCACAAAGATGTGATGCGACTCATTAAACAGCTTTCTCAGGACTGGCGAGTAGATGTCCTCATCTTTACGTACCACCATGACAGCAGGGCAGGCGGTCCCTTTGGAAATTTCATCTGCATGACAGCATGAAGGTCAGATGTGTTCACATTCAGACGGCAGCAGAGTTCAGCACATCATTACTATTCTCACAGCAACGTTACCTTTGTCTTTAAATATGGTTTCATACACAAGGAGGTCTCCTGGTCCCCACTCAAAACCCAGGTGCCCATAGTTTACACCCACAGCTGGGATGAACTGCAAACAAACACACAACCGTCTTCACACTGGCAATCTTACTTTCATATCACACTACAACTACAAGGCAGAGCACAGTAGTTGGTGCCCGCTGTGTCGCACCAAATGCATTACACCTTTAATATACCACCACCATGTCAGTGTTGCTTCAGTACATTTAATCATCCACCCAAATAATACCTGTTCTGTGGTGGTCCTGTGGGGTTACGACAGCTGAATAAAGTAAGAGTAACAGAGAAACATATGGACTACAAATCTAAAACTACATAGTACATTAATATAAGTTTAAATGGTAAAACGGTAAATGTGTGAAGTTTTTTTTATTTTTATTATTGCTCCATAGATAAACAATATACTTTATTATTGAGGAACTATTGTTTAATATTCATTGTGATTTTAAATTAATATTCATAAACAATTATATTTATTGCATATTAAAAACAATTATATGTATTGCATATTTTAAAAAAAATGAATTATTAATATTAATATATTTTTAAGCTCATTATAATATTGAGGGTTAGAAAACCCCGTACTTACAGTGGTCGTGGGCTCCACGTCAACTTCCTCCATTTAACAGCTGCTTAAATTCGAATTAAACCGGAGTGAATAATGAAGTTTTATTTGATTTTATTTGGTTTTATTAGATTTTATTTAGCTTTAGCTCGCAGCTACAGCGCCGCCTTCATGATTTAGCGCCTGCTTCGCTGAGTGGACCCCGTGCCGTGACGTCAGCAGTCGCTCTTATCGAACGCCTGAGTGAAAGCTGGAGGTTTCGGCTTTCGAAGTCGTTTTGTGTCGTTCTGCGTTTTATCGTGATAACACTGTGGCTGCTTTAATAAAACCGCGTCTGTTCAATGGAATGATAATTAGTTCAGGTACGAGTGTTAAAGGACTTTTTGGATGGTGAAGAGAACAAACCAAACCGCAGAACAACTTTTAATAGCATACACAATAAGAAAAGTCTGATCATAAACAGACCTAACACAAAACATCAAATTATATTGTGATCTCGGAGTTTATATCGCGATGTTTATTAACCCTGTACCCATGCTCGCTTCGTTAAGGGTGAGTGACGTCACCGATGACGTCTGCAGCCTTGCTGGTTCGGTAAAACGGAGGATCTTCTCCAATAGCATGTGAAATGACTTTCTCCAAAGTCAAAAGAAGTTAATTAATAAGTTATTTCTCGACAGAGAAACCAATCTTACAATGGAACAAGGTTGGTCATTAATAAAAATGAATGGCGTCACCATTCCCCCCAGTGATTATAAGCGCCGTCACTGTGCTCATGCAATCCTATGTCCTTTTAAATTTTTTATTCATTCATTCATTATCTTCCACTTTATCCTCTATTAGGGTCGCGGGGGGGTCCCCATGCCCATCCAGGGGAGAACGTCTTGGGAGCTGGGCAGATGCACCCAGGACAGGGTGCCAATCTATCGCTGGGCACATACTCACACAAACACACTCTATATGGGGCAATTTGGAGAATTCAATTAACCTTGATCCATGTTTTTGGACTGTGGGAGGAAACCCACGCAGACACGGGGAGAACATGGAAAGTCCACCCAGATGGGGATTCGAACGTGCTAACCACTAAGGCACCGTGCCGCCTTGAATATTTTAATTGAACGAAATGATATAAGGCTTAGTGGTTGGCATGTTCTCCTCTCAGCACCAGGGATTCACGGTTCGAATCCCCATCTGGGTGGAGTTTCCATGTTCTCCCCGTGTCTGCGTGAGTTTCTTCCGGATTTCCTCCCACAGTCCAAAAACATGGATCAAGTCAAATGAGTTCTCCAAATTGCCCCATATAGAGTGTGTATGTGTGAGTGAGTGTGTGCCCAGCGATAAATTGGCGCTCTGTCCTGGGTGTATCTGCCCAACACCCGAACCGTTCTCCCCTGGATGGGCATGGGGAACCCCCCCGCGACCCTAATATACGATAAAACAGATGATAATGAATGAATGAAATGATTTTTTTTTTTGCATTAATAGACTGACAAAAGGCTGTAACAGATAGTTAAAATAACAATCTCAGTTGTGACCAGCAGGGGGTCGGGTGTCCACACGAAGCCTCGAGAAAAGATTTTTGGATGCAAAGCGTCAAAGAGTTCATCTGGCCATCGCTACCGAAATCACCCCACTACCATACTGTACAGTAAGCAAACAGTATGCAGTAGGTGAGGATGTCACGTATGTCTGAATAATTAATATTCATCAAGCAATTTCCTCTCTATGACCACCGGGATAGGTTTAGGCATTCCCAACAACCCTTGTTAGGATGTATGGATCACGAAATCAAAGAATGTGTCCTTTTGTCCTCTTCCAAGTGCGCTTTTGACCAACTGGAGTGATGTCTATTTTTATTGGCCCCTAATTGCCTATTTGAGGGATTTAAATGTCTCTTTGTCCTCATAGTGCTCCAGGGCATACGTTTGTGCACGCCGAAGTGAATGTTATGTGTCCACATATTATTAAAACATTTTGCATAAATTACATATCTGTTTAAATTTGGGTATCTCTGCTCAACTAAGTCCCACGTGCCTTCCCTTCACAACGTCTGGAAATGTTAGAGACTGATCCAGAATCAGTCACGTGTGCCACATTAACCTGCGTGACACGGGGTGAACTGCGTTCACGTCAGCTTTACTGATCCTGTATCAGCTGGATGAAGCTGGAAGAAAGACAACGACGTGTTTTAGTGCAGGATAAGTGATGCGCGTGCACGTCGACGTGCAGTGCACGAACAAACGGCGAGCACGACTCGGGCACGAGCATTACGTCAGTCTCAGCGCGTCACCCCGGCCGACGCGCCTCGGCCTCGGCCAATGGGCGCGCCGCAAACGACTGCGTGCTCGGGCCGTGCGCGCGCACGACGCGTCCGATTTTAAGCGCGAGCGCGCGTACGTGCGCGTCCCCGCGGATTCTTTGTGCGGTACCAAACACAATAACCATGGCAGACGAGAAGCCCAAGGTGAGTGTTTGTAAAGACCGAAAGCTTCTTTTTTTTTTCTTCTCCCGGCGCGGTTGCGTTCTGACCGATTTAAATGTGAAATAAAATTGTTTATTTAATTAGCTTTTATTTCAGAGGCGCAACGAAAAAAAAACAACAACAACAAATGCGCTTAGTGGATAAATCCTGTAACTGCTGCTATAAAACACCGGAAGAGTCGTGCACGCGCTTGACACCCCGCCATAGAGCAGCGTTAGCCGCTTTAGCTCATTTTTAAGTTTGTAATTCAATGAAAATATATTTATACATATGAGTCTTTGCAATAAAACAATTTTCTGTCCACACCGTTTAAAATAAAGTCGTCTTTAAGCTGCATCTCTGGTTACAAAAAACAAAGCCAGTATTTCCTAAAAATGAATTTTGCTTAGTTTTTGAACAGTTTGTTCCACATTAAAAAAAAAAAAGATAATAAATGTATTTCGCTATAAATTTATTTTAGCAATCACTTTGCTTCGTGCAGTTAAAATATTTGCTACTATTTTGTTGCTTATTAACTGAAAAGTAGATTTTTAAAAAAAAAATGCACTCTTTGTAGTTTGTTGACCTAAAACCAGAGTCCTGAGTATATTAAAGAGTTTTACTGAAATCAGTAATTAGTTTATTCATTCATTCATTATCTCCCACTTTATCCTCTATTAGGGTCACGGTGGGGTTCCCCATGCCCATCCAGGGGAGAACGTTTCAGGCGCTGGGTAGATAGACCCAGGACAGGACGCCAATCCATCCCTGGGCACACACTCACTCACTCACACACACACACTCTATATGGGGCAATTTGGAGAATTTAATTGACTTGATCCATGTTTTTGGACTGTGGGAGAAAACCGGATAACCCGGAGGAAACCGACGCGGACACGGGGAGAACATGGAAACTCCACCCAGATTGGGATTTGACCTGGGAATCCCTAGTGCTGAGAGGCGAACGTGCTAACCACCAATCCACCGTGCCGCCGTAATTAGTTTATTTGAGCATTATGTGAGATGCAGTAATAATATTTGTCATTTTACTATTTACATCCCAATGTTTTAATGTTTTTTTTATTTGGTGAAAGTTTCAATGTGTAAATCAGGACATTTATGCATCTGTTTTTATTTTCGTTGTGTTTTGTATTTTAATCCATCACAGGACATGGTTTAGTGAAAACTTGGCAGAATGTACCTCAGAATAACTGCTAAACTGAGAGCCCTGCTAAAAAGTGACATTGGTTAACATAAGTTGCATTGTAGAATTCTGGGATATAATTCATAATTCTGGAGAAATGGGCTTTCATACCTTACTGCAGCATCATAATGTTAAAGTAGTAAAATTTCACTATTTAATGAAATTTTATGTTTATTTCTACTAACATTAGTTGTCATCTTTGAAAGCACAAAGATGTGTGTAATTTAGTGGAGGTTTGTGTTTCTCTTGTATGCCACTGTAATATATATATGATTTACACAGGAGGGAGTAAAAACCGAGAACAACGACCACATCAACCTGAAGGTGGCGGGGCAGGACGGCTCTGTGGTGCAGTTTAAGATCAAGAGGCACACGCCGCTCAGCAAACTCATGAAGGCGTATTGTGAGAGACAGGTGAGAATTTAAAACTCTTGCTCCTCTGGTGCAAACAAAAACTGCCCAGAGATGGACTGATGGTTGGATGGAAAACTTTTTTAAAATTGTTATGATTTTTGTAATGCAAAATATGGTAGTCAAAACTAATTACTATATTGATCTCCCAGAGGAAATTGCTCACTGCAGGAGTCACAAACACAACAGAGACGTCCTCACAAATAGTGTAGCATCTCTATCATTATGTGTAGGGTGTCAGAAACAGGGAAATGATTGTTTTTTTACTAAAACACCAAACAAATGGTAAAATTAAAATTCAAAACGATCCACATGCTTTCTATGTGAGGTGTGGGTCTTAAAGTCAGATTTACTTGTTCATTATGTATGCAACCTTCTATTTAGCATATTTTAAATGGAGTGGAGGTTATAAATAAAGATTGTACCTTTATTTAAAAGTTTAACTGCAGCCTATGTTTGGTTGGTGAGAATAAATAGTCCCTTGCTGTGAGTGTTTTTGTTTGTTCTATGATAAACTAGCACCCGGTCCCAGATGTTTCACCATCTTTAATTCACTGAGTGTTGGGATAGGCTCCAGCATCACCCATGAGCCTAATTATGGTATCACCTTAGAAAAAAACCTAATTAATCCACACACCTTAGGGTTAATTCCAAATTCTAGCTTTAGTGAACCCTGGAGTTTAAAGTTTGACTGTCATTTAAAAACAATCATAAGAACATTCCAAAGGATGAAACCGCTCAGAACACAGAACCTTTTTTTTCTTTAGCAAGCTCCATGCTGGCAACATTCCTAAGAAACCTAATAAAGTGTTTCCTTGCTTAAAGGTCCCTTGTACTGAAGCAACGGCATGTAGCCATGCTGTATTTGGTTACCGTGGGAGGTTCTGATGGTATTTGAGCAAAAGATGTTTTCTTGCCTGGTTGCAGCTTTTTATCTTACTGTGGGGCTGAGTAATAAAATGCTTTGTTGGTCAGGGATGACGATGCATGTTTACAGTCTGACTGAATAGAAAATGATTCACCACACAGACATGCAGTGGATCCCTGCAGGTCAGACGGAAGGTTCTGTACAAGCTGGACTTCCTGTGTTACTACACTGCAGAACTCCAGCATTTCAGAAGTGACAGCGGAAGCACACCCTGTTTTATATATGGCAATCACACGATTGTTATTAAATTTGTATAATTCCACCATTTTTGTCTGGCTTTTTTCTCCTGCAAATTTAAAGCTATCGACACGATTTTTACAGGACATGTCTGGCTTATTGGTGAGACCACTGCTTGTATACACCTTAGGAATCGGTCGAACCGTTCCAAAGATATTCCCGTTTTTCAGAGATTAACTTCCCATTTACTTTGCATTATGGTGATATTTGCAATACCCTAACTTCCAATTTTCAAGCTACAAAAATGAATTTTACTGAAGTCCGAGATGGCCAGACCGGACGTGGATCTGTTTTGTCAGGTGAACAACTACTATTGGAGAAGTGTCCTCGTTTGATGTTAAGTTCACTTAAAAGCTGATTCAGAATCACTTCTTGTTACAGTTGTTGGTGTATGAATTAGCTCACTATGTGGTTTACTACAAAGACGCCTAATGCAGACATTGCAACATCAATGACGTTCTGTTTCATACAGACTTAAATGCTGTATGAAGCCATGTGTTAGAGGTTTGTGTTATTAATATAATATCCGGTGCATTTGTGTAAATTGGTATTCAATGTAGTGTAAGTTACATGGCCATTAGACACTCGTTCACTACTCAGTCTGTAGTAAGAGGTAATGACAGAACTGTATGTCTGCACAGAGCTACAGCTAAACTTTAAAAAAAGGAAAATGTATTATAATGATCATTTAAAATGAAATGAAAATAAATCAGTAATTGTTACTACACCATTAGTTCCCTATAAATCTTTATTTTAATGGCAATATATTTTAATCCTCTTTCTTTTCAAGTTAAATTCAATCCCCGCAGTTAACCAAGCTGAAAATAATGAAGTCATCTAATCAGAAATAAGTGATACATTAAGGGCCACTAACCATAAAAAAGTCTGACACTAAATAACGGGACGTGGCGGGGACGTCCCTGCGGACCAGGCAGGGAATCTCCGTTTCAGCTCATCAGCAAAAGGGAGGATTGCTGACTCTCCCTGGAGACTCCCCTTTTGTATATGTGCATGTGTGAGGGGTGCTGATGTCAAAGCAGCACGTGGCAAAGCTGATCTTTTCCTTGCCTTTGTTCTCAGGGTCTGACGATGAGGCAAATCCGATTTCGCTTCGATGGACAGCCCATTAATGAGACAGACACACCTGCACAGGTGAGATACAAATACTACGTAATGCAGAATTCATGTGTGGGTTTTAAATTATAACAAGCTTTAACAGTTTTAAGAGTCTAAGATGTTGTACAGTAGTTGCAAAGAAAAGTCCAACTTAGAAAAGCATGTCAGTGTGACTGCAGTTCTAAAAATGATCCACTACCCACTTAATGGAGGTTCTAACTGTGGTAACAGTAAACAGGACTAAATAAAAACTATAAAAAAATTGGACAACAGTCTGTATGTCTCAGACTATAAATTGCATCAGTAAAACTAATGAAATGGACAATAAATGTAGAATTAGGAGGTTGTACATCATGCCATAAGAACACCTCTGTGCCATTAGAGGGGTTGGTTACAAACCAAAGTGTTTTAAAGATAGTTGTGTTTTCCAAACGAGCATCTCAGCAAATTCATTGTGATGTCAAAGTATTAAATAATATAATTTTCTTAACTTTTGTAAAGGCCATATTATTTTACATTATAATAATTAACTTCAACATTTAAACTGTAAATGTGTGTTAAAATGTGCAGAAGTTTGTTTCCTGTAGATCATTGTCTAAACATCATTTTAAAATTAATAATACATGGAATTTTAAATGTTGCTTAAATAGATTTTAGATGATGCATTGTTTTATAACATCATTACTGTTTCTATTTTAATAATCTAAGTGTATTAAGGATGTAAAGATGCATCCTTCCAAAATAACTTTCTTACATGATTAGTCTTTTGTACTGTACATACCATGTTCACATATTTTGGGTAAATCCACACATTGTTTTAAAGGCATGTCATTTGGGACCCCACAAAGGTCCTGCTGTTACATTTGTTTACCATAAACCCTCTGTCAGCTCCCTGATGAGCAGATCTAAATGCATCTTTTATGTAGATTGCAAAGGGGTTTAAAGCTAGCCTCCTATTTCCTTTCATTTATGACACAAAAGAAAAGTACCATTGTGTCGAGATCAATAACAAAGATCAATAGATCGTTAAAGCCAGAATGCTTATCATGGCTTTTATAGCCATTAAAACCAGTCATAATGTTGTCTCTCTATAATGGTGCAGCATTATAGTAGAATAATGAGGGGTGAAAAACATCCTGGATGTAGGTTTTATAGAGCTGATGTCATATGTTTGGGTTTTTTAGCGTGTCATTACAACTTCTT
The DNA here is from genome assembly GCA_019802435.1 of Corydoras maculifer. Classification (NCBI taxonomy): domain Eukaryota; kingdom Metazoa; phylum Chordata; class Actinopteri; order Siluriformes; family Callichthyidae; genus Corydoras; species Corydoras maculifer. The sequence goes on from JAFMOD010000457.1 coordinate 354,918, forward strand.
ATGTCTTTAGAGTTCCAGATCTGTCATTTTTATGTTAATGACGTTCATATCTAAATTTTAAATTATGTGCCTTTTTTTTAAAATAACGTTTTTACTTTAGTATAAAATTAGTAAAGAATAATTTGCAGTAAGTTTGATGCCTGTTTGCAGTTTGGTTAGTTGCCTACTGATTAAGTCATAAGCAGCGTCAGTAAGTGATGCATGTTATTTACCATTGCTGCACTGAGCCACTCTTTTAATTCACTTCATCCTCCTTTAAATGAACCTTCAGAATTCCCAATTCTCCAGAGACTGCTCTGAAATATGAGAGCTATTTGTGAGCTCTGTTGGTTTTCTGGATATGTAACCAAATATCAGCACTAATCTGAATCTTTACACTTTAAAACGCAACAATCATACAGCTTTGTCCAAAAGAGACTAAAACAACTGGTGCTCCTGAGAGTGTGTGTGGGTTTTTTATTTTTTAATCTGGACAGTTGGACTGTAAATCCAAATAGTCTTAATTGTACAGAGAAAATTTGTGGATGGAATTAATACAGTTTCATGTAAACAGTAATAATCCCTCGTCACACCTGTAACATTTACCTCGTAAAACTGCTGTACTAAAAATTTGAATGTGTGGATTTAAAGCACTATGCAGTCAGTGGAGCAATGGAGTGGTGGTGAGTTACTGTAATCACTCTGTATAACCATGTAAAATTAAAAACATTAATACAAGTGGATTGAATTTGTACCCATAATGCTTCACTGATCTGCGGTGTTACATTGTTGAAGCCACACAGCATCCAATTGAGCTCTAAATGAGAATCCACTCATTCCATTCACAAGTAAAGAGAATACAGATGAGAATGAACATTGTAATAAGAGTGTAGACACTCTTTCTAGTCTTTTTTTTTTTCTTTTTTTTTGGATGTTAAAATTTTTGCACAAGTTTGTAAGTTGATGGTGAGGTATATACATTCATAAATGTCATGTAGTATTTCTCTTTTTTAGTTTATTCCATTTACTCTGGAGTCAGTCTTTTTGTCTCTACTTTCTGGTGTGGTTCTATTTGTTTTGGAGCACGACACATCACTCAGCCCGAGTTCCCCTTCGTGAAGCGCTCAGGTGTCTCAGGCTAAACCTCACAGAGACAGACTGCACATTCGCCCATGAAACTTTGAAAATGTCGCCGGCGCGTCACAATCACAATCTTATCTTTTTCCTCTCGCAGTTGGAAATGGAGGACGAAGACACAATTGACGTTTTTCAGCAACAGACGGGAGGATTCGTCTAAGCCCGAATCCCCACCCCTGGCCTGGCTCACTCCCTTCCTCTCTCTCGCTCTCTTTTTCCTTCCTTCTCTTCCCACACACTTACTCCTGACTGCTGTTGTATAGTTGCATTTTCGGCCCACGTCTGGCTCCGTTTTCTTCCTCGTTGTACATAAACGATCCTCCATCTACACCTCACGTGTTTAAGTGGCAGCGCTAGATCTGAAACATGTCAAGAGGCAAACACAGTAACTCCCACAATCTCTGCCCCAGATCTGTCTGCAGAAACTTTTCTCCAAACATAATGACGGGTGAAGGGCCTTTCTTAACCGATGTGTGTATTATTTATATATAAACAATATATAACAGAAGGTATGTGGACACGCTTGGTAATAAACAAACTGGTATCAGTTCCATCACATTAGGGTCATTTGGATCTTTGCATCTCCTACTTTGCAGCAAGAGTTTATTCTAAGGCTTTCCATGTTTTAGTGTGCTGCCCTGTGAATTCAATAACAATAGGAACAAAATGTTTGAGTCAGGAGGAGTCCATTGATGAAAACAACTGGAACATCAATCACGAGCCAGTGCTTTAAGTTTTTAGAGATATTGGTTGGTTATATTAAATGTCCATATTCTTTTGCACAGGTTATGAAGCGCCTTTATATAATGCAAAGTTTCTTTTTTTATGGCTTAATTTAAAGTGATCTAAGCTTAACACTTTGGTGTGTTTTACTAAACACACTGCAACTTGAAATGACCCCTCAGTCTCTCTATATATATATTTAGAAATGAAGTATGATGAGTCTTCTTTTAATTGTATAGTAATCTTTTTGCTTGCATTGAAAAAACAAAACAAAAAAACAATCCACAGCGCTGGTTCATAGCTAACGACCCCAGCGGGTACAGACGTCTGCAGATGGATGTCTTTCACCAGACCAAAGCGGTCTGACCTTAATTACCCTCCAAATATGATTGGTGTAGTCCCAGATCAAGTCACATCACTATGTTCATACAGACCTCAAAGCCAAAGACTATGGATGCTTCCACCTGTTGTAACATTGGCATAATAAATCTGTGCAGTTTCTGGATAATAAGCTTTACAGTTTGAAACAGAAAAAATGTATCTCGGCCTTATCCTACAAATGTCTGTTCTCACTCACTGACTTCCAACCGCATATTTGTTATCTGCTTTTAAATATGTTTTGTAAATGTTTAATCTGTTTTTATAATAACAGTAGACACATAGAATGAAACAAGTCCTGTAAGTGAGTTATGAATAAGTCTCTAATATGCTTTGTCACATTTAGCACAGGTGTCTTCTAATAAATCATTTGTTTAAATAAAAGCTATTTTCGTTTTAACTGATGTTTGTGTTTGGAGGTCATCCAGGCAATTAGACACAATATTCAAAGTATTTTAAACCTTTCTAATTATGGATGAATTAAAAAAAATAAACTTAGTCAGGGCGGCGGCACGGTGGCTTAGTGGTTAGCACATTCGCCTCTCAGCGCTAGGGATTCCCGGTTCGAATCCCCATCTGGGTGGAGTTTCCATGTTCTCCCCGTGTCTGCGTGGGTTTCCTCCGGGTTCTCCGGTTTCCTCCCACAGTCCAAAAACATGGATCAAGTTAATTGAATTCTCAAAATTGCCCCATTTTAGAGTGTGTCTGTGTGAATGAGTGTGTGCCCAGCGATGGATTGGCGCCCTGTCCTGGGTCTATCTGCCCAGCGCCCGAGACGTTTTCCCCTGGATGGGCATGGGGAACCCCACCGCGACCCTAATAGAGGATAAGCGGGAGATAATGAATGAATGAACTTAGTCAGGGCTCCCAATTGAACGTCAGGGTAGTTGGTGAGTGATGAACTAAAAAAAGTTATATTTTCATTTAGAGATATTTGTAAACTTGCATATGTGGTGTGATGTTGTATACTGTATATTAGTGTAGTCAAGTGTAGTGTGTTGTAGAACAAAATAAAACATTGTAGAGCAGTGATATTAGGAGTTTGTGCCGGTAGTGTAATAATTAGTGTGTTATTGTAGTAAAGTAATGATTTAAGTGCAACATGGTAATTTGGGTGTCGGATGTATGGAAGTATGTATTTTGTTTAAACTATAGTCTTAAATCCAGACAACAGTTGTGATCCAACGCTCAGACTGATACCATTAAAAAATCCATGGCACAAAGAAGTCAGTGGCACTACACTAAATAAACACTAAGTACTAGGTGGTCCCAATAATATTAATGATCTATGGCCGACTACAGTTTACATCTGTTCTAAGGAATACTTCATTAAATGTCCAGTTTTATTCTCCTGGTCGAGCACAATAATGGACGCTGTACCGCCGTCTGTCATTAAGGTGGAATGAGGGCAGGAAAGAATGCAATTTAGAGCGGCGTTAAATTCGTCCAATCCAAACCGGGGTCTAAAAGTCAACGGCTAATCAGAGGCCGCGTGGGCGGGCCAATGTGGGCAGGAGGCATAACTCTGCAAAGCGGCTGTTCAGATTCCCAATTCATCCCGAGTCGGGCGGAGTCCATGCGGACGGAATATACAGGATTTATCTCAACATTTAGTGGCTAGAATTGTTTAAAACGTTTGGTAAGCGTGGGCTTAGGCGTTCGATCAAACCCTGCCGAGATGACGACGACCACCACTTTTCAAGGGATGGACCCCGACGCAAAAAATAGCTCCAGGTAAAAAAAAAAAAAAAACACAGGGAAACAAAAGAAAAAGCCGAGATTCGGGCCAAATCAGGATTAAGGCGATTTAAAGGCAGATTTACTGTATGCAAATGACAGTTTGTACTTAATCCGTCTGTTATAACGTGAATTTAATGGAGGATGTGACGGCTTTTGGTGGTAGCTATTGAAATGACAGCAGCTCGCCGTTGTCTGTCTATTGAAAACAGCTTTTTGGCAATTTGAGTGCCTTGAGGTTCAGTAAAACAGTCACGCGCTACCTTTTCACAGGTTTAGCCTTTAGGTTCATGATTTGTCCGTTTTACGGGGCACTTCTATGAGAACAAAAACCCTAAAAATATATTTGGATCTTTATGCCATCAGTGTCTCCGGTTCGTATCCACCCTCTAACGCTTCAGTCCAAAAGGGCAGGTCTTAGATGACAAATACAACTTTTTAAAATTAATTTAGAAGTTTACTGATCTCTTTACCCTGGGAAATTTTTTTTGGGTTAGGTTAAAACTTTGCCTCACGTTAACTAAGGACTTCGATTCGGAGTCGATTCTGGATCGCAGTTCCAGTTCTGGGACTTGACGGAATTGAATCCGAGATCCGAGTCAAATTTGCTTTATATTTATATGTATAAATAATATTTAAAAAAATTATATATATATATATATACACTATCAAAAGTAAACAAGAGTTATTAAAAATTACAGAATGAACTCCGACGACGTTTACACAATAAGTTAGTTTAATTACTGTGTACTTACTTTTCTTTATTTCATGTCTAAGTATTAATCGATGGTTCAAAACATACAGCACGTTTTCTGGACAGAAAATGTTTGAGTGATATGTTTTGTTTGATTTATATTCAGCAACAAAATTTGACGAATTGACTCTTTTCATTCGGACTCGACTCACCGCCATACAGTCAGCACATTGTCCATTCTATATGTGTATTTTTGTAATTATAGTCATACTGTAGAAATCAGGCCAGAGTACATTTAATTTATTTATTCAGAACTGACTGTTTGATTAGAACACTTTCTTCATACGTTGATTATTTCTGTTTAACATATTTCAGGATCATGTGGATTTTGAATGAGCTTATTTGTCGAGGCCATTATTTATTTCTATTTCTGCTTAATGCATCACATTCCTCACGTAAAAGTTATCACTGTACAGGGAGATTAATTGCTTACTCTGAAAAAGCCACTTTCTATTAATCCTTTCCAGATGAGGACCCTGATGTAACTGTGAATGATCTGAAATGATTTAATTCTCTGATAATGGATTGTACAGTGGGAATGAGCCGGAGACGAGCTGAAGATGCAGGTCATTTGTTTTCTACAGATCACATGTACTTAGTTCTCATCAGGCTTATGACCCAAACATCAGATTTTAAATGAAACTGGGCTGGAAATCTGACAGTGTCAGTGTAGGGTGGGGTTTCGGGGGGAAAAAAAGAGGCTTCAGCTAAAAGTGAAGGTTTTTAGCCAAGCGGGAAGGAGACGGCAAGTTAATGGATGATGAGAACACAATGCAATGTTTTGCTAATAACAAGATAGCCGTATAAACTCAGTGAATATGTTCATAGTTGCCTTTTGCCCAAATTAGGAGGCTGTGGAAGGGGGATTTGGATTGAACAGCTGTGTGTCTGTCTGTCTATCTATCTGTGTGTGTGTGTGTGTGTGTGTGTGTGTGTGTGTGTGTGTATGTGTGTGTGTCAGCTGGCAAAGAGTTATTTTCTTATACTGCTAATAGTCAGCTGGTTATACAGCACACATTATAATTGAGTTAAAGAGGGTTAGACTCTGATTACCAGCTGCTCTTTTCACAGTCCTATGATTAAAAGTATATTTCTTTTACTCAAACATGAAGTATTCTGCTCAGTTAAATTGATATCTACACCTAAACCTGTTTGTTTAAAATAAAGTTGTTTTTTTAATAATACAAACTCTGTAGAAATCTGTCATTTACTTAATTGTTAGGCTCTAATATTTAACTTCAGACTCACTGTGTGTCACGGCAGAATAACGTTTACTGTTCAATCACTATCACTGGTTTGTATTCTGAAAATTTTACAGTGGTCAGGGGCCAAAACCCAAGTATAGTAAAGTCTCTGTCTGTCTTGGTGAATCTTCCTGTCCATTACAGGTCTCGTTGAATTCATGTGTAACATTCAGTCCAGCTGCCAAACAGCGACGTTTATAAAGAAAGGATTTAATGACTTTGATGTGGAGGAACTTTAGTGGCTTAAAAACAGGACATCAACTCCAGCATAGCCCTGGTTGGTTTTTTCTTTACAGCCAAAACAGCTTCTGCTCTCCTGTGAGGGCTTTATATAAAATTTTGGAGTGTGTTTATGGAACCTTTTGTCCATTCATTCAAAATAACATCATTTGATGTTGGGTGATTGAAGCCTGGGGCAGCACGGTGGCTTAGTGGTTAGCACATTCGCCTCTCAGCGCTAGGGATTCCCGGTTCGAATCCCCATCTGGGTGGAGTTTCCATGTTCTCCCCGTGTCTGCGTGGGTTTCCTCCGGATTCTCTGGTTTCCTCCCACAGTCCAAAAATATGGATCAAGTCAATTGAATTCTCCGTATTGCCCCATATAGAGTGTGCCTGTGTGTGTGAGCGTGAGCCCAGCGATGGATTGGCGCCCTGTCCTGGGTCTATCTGCCCAGCGCCCGAGACGTTCTCCCCTGGATGGGCATGGGGAACCCCACCGCAACCCTAATAGAGGATAAAAGTGGGAGATAACGAATGAATGAATTGAAGCCTAGCTCACAATTTTAATTTAGGTATTTTTTGTTCTTGATGAGTTCAGGGCCAGTTAACCATGGGGTTGTGCACTGGGGTACAGTCATGCTGGAACAAAAAAGGGGCTTCCCCCAAATAGTTTGAACATGTTGTAAATCTTTAGTTTTTCAAAATGCATTACTTGGGTATTTTATTATATACATCTAAAGCAGTAAACTCTTGGAATTTAATTGTGGAACACAACTTTTGTTCATATAGTGTATTTCTCAGGTAACACTGCTTCCTTTGTCTTCATATGGTTTACATATTTTTAAAGTCCTTATCTCAAATGTCCTCCAGTGGGAACTCCTGCAGTGTTATTCTTAAAGTTCATTAGACAACGCAGAAAGTAAAATTCAAGCATGAACCAGTAAATCACCAGAACTAATAAATAATTCACAAGACCTTACTGTATATAATACTGGCACAATAAAACTTACTTATTTTAACTTATTGCTAAAACAAAGTTTTTTGTCAGTTCATAGAGGCAAGAGGAGGGAGAGAGGTGGTGGTGCTGGTGGTGGGGATTACATGGATATGGTTTCAGTACATTAATAAATGAGCTGACAAACAGATAAAGGCAGACATCTGAATCCATTCGAAATACACAAGAAGTTATCAAAGGAATGTCATGAATAAATGTGTTGCAGCAGCAGAGACATGTAAGTAAACGAATTAATGCAGGAATTCAGTCACAGCACTGTGATTAATGTTTAGACTGAGTGTTTATATTTACAGAGCTTATCTTCCATAGAAGGTCCGTCTTACTTTGATTTCTATAATCTATGGAAACAAAACCGAATTAATAGAATTAAAAAAGAAAACTAATTAATTGTTATTTTACTTAAGTGTTGATCTATAGTAGGTCTGCATATATAATGTGTAATGAGGTGAAACAAACAGATGATGCTGTCTGGTAAACTCTGATCTCAGAACTGTTACCGTTCAAACTTAACTTAACTTTTAGTTTTCATCACATTAAATCATTGTAATGGGAAATTCCATGCTCCACTGACTTAAGAATCACTCTATCAGTTCTATTTACCATGGATCAGTGTTCCCCATCATGAAATTATACGTTTATAAGTGTAGTTCAGCCACTTTTTAAAATTTTTAATATATTTTTTTAACAACATATTAGTTAAAAATATTGTAAACCCATAACATAAAAACATAAAGTCTATATACTTTTGATACACCATCTATAACATTAAAATTCTCTATGTTACTCATTTAATGGGAGTCTTGTGTTTTCCAGCTGGCAATATAATGGTCTTACTGAGAGCTGATGGAGGACACTGATTCCATTAGTGTTCCTTATGTTTCTTATGTCCAGTTCACCCTGAACCTTTGTTTTTGCTACTGTTGTTTTGGAAACTACATAGATAGGGTATATTTGGATATTCAGCCTGATTATAACCCAGACAATTTGTGGAAACAAAGCTACCTTTAACTTGAAGCGACTGTTATTTACAATGACTTAAGCAAAACAGCTCACACAAAGTGACGTCAAGAACCGGCATTGTTTGGATTAAGCAAAACCAATCACCATGTTCAGTGTTATTAGACAGATATTGATAGACAGACAGATAGGTAACTTGATTGATAGATACTTTATTGATTCCAAAGGGACTGGACATTTTTGGTTGGCGAATTATTCTCCGTCCAGCAGTGTCCCTGAGCTCTAGCAGCAGCTGATCCACTTGCATCAGTGCAACACACACTTACAAACTGCCCCATGACCGTGTCAGCTTACATTTAAGTCACATTTACATTTGGACATTTAGCAGACACTTTTGTGTCTGCTAAATTACTTACAAAGGGAGCACAGGGTCGGCCACCGCATCCCTGGAGTAAATATTGGGGAAGGGCTATGCTGGAGGAACCACATTGGTAACTATAGTGGACCTGGGATATGAACCCACAACCTTCAGACTAATAGCCAAACAATCTAACCGCTAACCATGAGCTACTAATGAAAAGAATACACCACCCATAAAATACTTGCACTCCTCACGGGGCCGTGACAAACAGTGTAAAGTGCATCATTATAGTTTGAAAGAAATTGAATAGAAATTGATAAAACTAAGAACAAGCACTTAGTAAAGTGGCTAGTAAGTGTACAAGGTCAAACGGTTCTAGACTTTTGTCTATTTGATATATTTAGCTTTATAAGTGTGTGTTTACACACCATTTAAAACTTACATTTGTGGATTGGAACACATCCCAGATTTTAGACCCTTCTTCTGTCATTGGATGAAATGAATCGAATGTGCAGTTGGTCGCCAAGGCTACAGCAATCCCCCGTGGGTGCAGTATAGAGGGAGAGGGTGAGGAATCTCCATTTGGCGTGGCTCTGGTCAGCTGTAGGGTGTGTGCGAGAGTGAGACAGAAGGGCTGGGGGTGTACAGACAGTCCCCTGCAGCGGTCAGTAGGCTGAATAACTTGTGTGCAGCTCGTCCCTCGAGTCCTGATTTAACAGTTTAAGCTTTTTGATGATGCTCACTGATGTCGCTCGCAGCTGTCTCATTCCCATAATGTCAGCACGCTCACAAATGGGGCCACCCCTCAGCTAATTTTTTATTGTAACTGGACTGATATTCAAGGGTTTTCACATGTTAAGGACAAGCTGAGGTCAGAGCTGGTAAGGTATGTGAGTTTATTAAATTCAGATGGAGTTATGTGTGTGTCCGGTTTTGATCTCATTCACATCATAGATTTAAGGTTGGATTTGAGATGTTTTTTTTTAATCAAGTCAATAATATTTGTAACATAAGGATAATGCTGTGTGATAATGTGGTTGGATTGTGCACAATATGGACAAAAGTATTGGAACACCTCCTAATTATTAAATTAAGGTTGTTTGTTCAATCCTATTTCCACTGGGGTATAAAACCAAGATCCCAGCCCAAGGAATTGTATTCTTTATAGAAACAGTTTGGAGATGTGTTTAGTTTTAAACTGACTGTGCCCACAGTTCACAAAGCAAGAACCATAAAGACATGACTGGATGAGTTTAGTGTAAAAGAACTTGACTGGCCAGCACAGAGCCTGGATTTCAACCCTACCAAAAACAAATTAAAGTGGGACAGATCATGTCCTTTAACAGAGGTGTCTGACATCTGAAATGTTCTCCTGGATGAAAACCAATAAACACGTTTTGTAGAAAGCCTTTCCTTAGGAATGAAAGCTATTATATCTGCAAAAGTGGGACCAGCGTGAAATAGGATGTCATGGACTCTCCTGTAGGTGTTATGTGCAGGTGTCCCAATATTTATTTTTCAAGACAACTAAATTTGCAGGTTTATTCAATAAACCATAACACCTTACAATCATAAGATATGACTAAACATAGATTAAGTGGTTCATTACACTATTCCTGTGGACCTGTACCTCGTTCTGGCTTCAGCTTAATTACATCTCACCACAGAGTCTGCAGCGCGTCTGCTGCTGTGTGCAGATAGAACACTGGGTTTGCTGTTAGTCAGCTTACAGAATGCTGTACAGTCATGCCATTAGTCATGTATCCCTATCTAGTAGTTATGAATTGTATCATATTGCATATTATATTCTTACACTTAATTGGCGCCTTAAATAGATAAAGCTTCTTGTTTCCAAACTCCTTGGTCATTTTATTAAGTCTTCTTCCAACACAGATGCACTTTGTATCTTGACAATTACAATTACTGAACCCGATCTGTTTCCTACATGCTTAGTTAGTGCTCTTTACTCTGTTCTCTAATGATCATGGCTCTGGACCACCACAGAGCAAGTACATCTGCTGGGTAGGTGGAATTTGATTAAGTAGTAAGTGTAGAAGCGAGGTGATCTACGTAATGAAGTTGCCAGTGATTATAAAAAGTCCCACAACATTTGGTCATTTGCGTTTCACATTTGGTCATTTATTGGACGCTTTTATCCAAAGCGACTTACAAGGTGAGCACAGGGTTAATCACAACATCCCTGGAGCAATGAGGGTTAAGGGTCCTACTCAAGGACCCACACTGGTAACTTCAGTGGACCTGGGAATTGAACCGCCAACCTTCAGATTGATAGCCCAACGCCCTAACCACCGAGCTACCATGCCCTACCACAAACCTTCAATAGTGCATTTAAAGTTCTTATATTTAGTTTTCATATTAAGTATTCCTCCTCTCACCAGTTCGCTCCCATCCTGCATCCCAAAATTACAACTTTGCAGTTGAGAAGTCAGTGGCTCTCCATTGGCTCCCTGTAGCTGCTCGCATTCAGTACAAGTTACTGACTCTGGCCTACAGAACCATTTCTGGATCTTCCCCTCCTACCTTTACTCTATCTTTTTAAAATACACTCCGGCTCGTTTACTTCGCTCCGGTGATGATCGCCGCCTGGTGGTTCCACCTCACCAAGGAGGTAATTCTCACTCCGTGGCGTTCACCACTGCAACATAGTAGAACCATCTGCCCAACTCTGTCCGTCAGGCAGAATCACTAAGTAGTTTTAAGAAACTAACGAAGACGCACCTTTTTAACAAATACCTGTTATAAAAAAAAAGAAAAAAATGGGGGATGGGGGGGGGTGCAGAATCAAACAGTATAGTTGGTTTCTTCATACCTACTGACTTGTGATGTTCTCATTTGTAAATAACTTTGAATAAAAGTGTCTGCTAAATGTAAATGTAGTGTAACAAAGGTTGAAGTAAAGGGCAGGACATCAATGGCAGATGTGTTTACACTGCTCAATGAAACTGGGGTCAGGAGCAAGGACCCATGGTGGCTTGGTAATTAAATTACTGGACTATGAACCAGACGATTAATTGCCACTGCTGCTCCAGTACCAATGTAACTTGGACTGTATGATGTCATAACTTCTGGTAAGTGCTGTAAATGTGAGTGTGTCTTCATGTAAGACATTCAGCTGCTCTGACTCAGCCGCACTTCAGCTTCGGGGAATGTTTGTAAAATGACTGTAATGGTAACAAACGCTTCACATCTAATTACCTTCTAACTAAAAAAGCGCCTCTCTGCCTTTTTAATTTCTCATATTTTCCAGATTTTCCCCGTCTCCGTCCTCAAAGTAAACCGAGGTGCTAACCATGTGAATAATAATCACACGTTGAATGCTTACTGAATATGCGTGAGGATTAGATGTTTTACAGTGTATTATGACACAGTTATTTAATTTTGAAGAGCACCTTGTCCTCTCGCTGATGCTCAGTGGTACTTGTGCTCTGTGCAGGGTGCTGCGGCCCCCCGGCGGAACCTCCAACATTTGCTTTGGCTCAGAAGAGGAGAGACCGGCCCGCAAGAACAGAATGGCCTCCAACATCTTTGCTGAGCCTGATGATCCCCACGCCCATCGGAGGAACAACCCACCTAGTACACACACACACACACACTGATCACAGTACAACACCTTTGGATCTCATCATGCTTATGTTTAACAGCACTATGAACACCCTGTGCTTGTGGGACTTCAGATGTGTTCTATTTAAGCTCTTTGTTTTAGGGCTGAGTCGTTTCTTATTTATTAAACCCCACAGTTACGTGGTTTGTAATATAAATAATACAGAAGAGTAACTGAGAAAAAATAACCACCATGTTTACTTAACAACAAGCAAAACAAACTGTTAAGTTACCAGAATCTTCAGCGTATGGTTCAGACTCCCTGCTAATTGTTGGAGTTGCCAGATTAACTAAATAAATTCTGTAATCCTGCCATTTTTGGACTGAGATTAACAGTTTGGTGGTTTGTGGAACTACTCTGTGGGTTTTATGTCAGACCTCATGTTTAAATTTGCGTGCTGCTGAGGGAACTGCAGCGTCAGCTCCTGAATAATCATGTCATTATGATGAGAATGTGAGTTTGCACAACGTTGTTTTGATAAGCTTTGTTAAAATTTACATTTCGGCTTGAGCTTCCATTATACTCTGCTAATTAACCACACAATTAACCAAAATTACCCATAATTACTACATTGCTGAATGTACTGAAGGCGCCAGTAATATAGAAACTGATGTCCAAAAGTGTTTTGTTGACATGTTTGTGGTTTGTAGGGTGAAAAAGCATGTGCTGGTGCTTCTCAGCTCCAGGGTTCTGGATTCAGTCCTGTTCTGTTATAAGTGTGGAATCTGGTACTCTGTATGTAATGGATCAGCATTTGTGGTGGGCCCTGGGGTATACTGGACTCAACCACATGGAACAGAACACCACAAGATATAGATTAAAAGAATAGTTTATTGAAGTAAGCGTAATGCAAGCAAGGCATAAACACCCCAGGATCTTCTATTTCTACCATGACATGCAGTGCATTCGAATGTATATTCTCCTGAAGCCAAAACTGTACTTTAGGATTCACCTGCACTTCATCTGTCCCTGTTTTTATAACAGCAACCACGAGGCAGAACATTGCATTGTATGATCCAGAGATGGAGAACCATCCAGATTATTGAGGTCAAATGGTTTTATAAGGAATTTAGCTCACTTTTAACTTCCCAAACTCAAAAAAACGCTTCAAAATTTGTGGAAATTTTTTAAAGTCACCGTGACAAGGTGGAAAGAGACGTCAGATTAATGTTCCTGCTTTTTGAGTTGGAGCATCATAGAGGAATGTGGATTTTGGTTTGGTGCCTTCATTCATTCCGAGCAGTTACTCATATAATCGAAAAAATAAATATTATAGTGTGTTTTAGGATTTAAGGACATTATATACAGGTTTAAATTCCAAACTAACACCCTCATGTAAGTTGTGTTGATTGTGAGACAGTTTGTCTCCCACTATTAAGTTAATTCAACTAACTAATCAGTTTATAGCAGTAATTAAAAAAAAAAGTTTGTTACTTTCATTGATTAACTTTCTGAAATCATGTTCTCATTAAGGGCGGCACGGTGGCTTAGTGGTTAGCACGTTCGCCTCTCAGCACTAGGGATTCCCGGTTCGAATCCTCATCTGGGTGGAGTTTCCATGTTCTCCCCGTGACTGCGTGGGTTTCCTCCGGGTTCTCCGGTTTCCTCCCACAGTCCAAAAACATGGATCAAGTCAATTGAGTTCTCCAAATTGCCCCATGTAGAGTGTGAGTGTGTGCCCAGCGATAGATTGGCGTCCTGTCCTGGGTGTATCTGCCCAGCGCCCGAAACGTTCTCCCCTGGATGGGCATGGGTAACCCCACCGCGACCCTGATATAGGATAAAGTGAAAGATAATGAATGAATGAATGTTCTTCTTAAACAGGACAAAGTTTTTATTTATTTTTTAATTTTTTTATTGAACTGTGTACTTTTAATAGGTTTTCATCCTATTAGGATTTTTAAAAATGTTTTATAAATATTTTCTTCTTTTATAAAACGCTTTACGGTTGCGTCTGGCTGCATGTTGTAAAAACAGCACAACACCTCTCTGGGTTTTGAAACTGGTTTCATTAAAACAGGAAGGCAGAGAGGTTAAATTCATCACCAATAGCTTCCTGTTATCCAATCGCTATCCCATCGTCAGGCCTGCTCTAAATTAAACAGGCGTTCGGGACTTCCTGTCTGTGCCATGAACAGGTCAGCTGGTGGTGTGTTTCTCGATCATTTCCAGTAGAGATGACCTCATGGTCTGGTTACTCAGAGCCCTTTCGCAGTGTGAAAGTAGAAAAACTGATGGCGGAGAACAAAACACAGTGTGATGTCACCCCAGAATTATTCCATCCACTGTGACTGCGTTGAATTATCTGCTCAAACAGACACGTGTATGTATTATTGTAATTGTATAAAGCTGACAGCTGCCTTTTATAATTAGACAGCTGGTTAATGACAATCATACAAACCATTTTTACAGTCGTACTGTATGCTTTTCCTGTTCTTTGCAACACGAGTGCATCCCCACTGTGTGCTGCGTGTTTAAACACGCAGCACTGTAAATACCCCGTCCTGATTTTACAGTTAAAGATGCTGTGTTTGGGGTCGTTGGTGCTGTGTGTGTGTTGATATGAAGACAGCTTTGTATAAGTTAACATGTTCTCCACAAACCGTTGCTACTTTGTTGGTGTTTATTTTACAATTCTAACATGTTAAATTTTTTTTACAATACGTTAAATATAGGAAGCGTAGCCAAGGATCCCGGTTTAGAGCAGACAGGGTTCTGTCTGTGGATAGTTTGTATGATAGTTTTTTTCATATTTATATTTCATTAATTCCTTATCTTCCGCTTTATCCTCTATTAGGGTCGGGGGGGGGGGGGTTCCCCATGCCCATCCAGGGGAGAACGTTTCGGGCGCTGGTCAGATACACCCAGGACAGGGTGCCAATCTATCGCTGGGCACACACTCACTCACACAGACACACTCTATATGGGGCAATTTGAAGAACTCAATTGACTTGATCCATGTTTTTGGACTGTGGGAGGAAACCGGAGAACCCGGAGGAGCCCCACGCGGACACAGGGAGAACATGGAAACTTCATCCAGATGGGGATTCAAACCCGGGAATCCCTAGTGCTGAGAGGAGAACATGCTAAACCACTAAGGCACCGTGCCGCCAATGATGAATATTAATTTACCAAATAATAAACTTGGGATATATCAAGATATGTGAGCTTGGTTTCAAATCTTTGGAGAAACGCAGATTGTGTGTGTGTGTGTATATATGTGTGTGTGTGTGTTATCTGTACACAGTGGTGTCTCTCAGTGAAACAGTAGTTTAGTTTATTATCCACAGCTCTGCTGCTGCTGTCAGATATCAGTGAGCTCTTTGTGTCTTAATCACCAGGTCTGATAGAAGACATATGTCTGTGTTTGTGTGTGTGTGTGTGTGTGCACATGTGGCCCGGTTATGCCTCAGCGCAGACGTGTGCTTTCGGGAAGGTGTGCATTTGCACTTAGACTTATAAAGCAGCTTTGTCTTCATTAGTAAACTAAAGCTGGAGGTTAAGGGTTTTATTTAGAAACTCTTTTTATTCGACTCATTAGTGTGCGTTTGCACTACCTTTCATTTTGTTCCTGCAGATGCAGAATGTCTCTGTCTCACTTTTACTTCCTCTGCCCTGATAAAAAGGCAGAGTAAGCAAAAGTGAGACAGACATTCTGCGCGTAATGATGAATTGCTGATTGATTAATTTAAAATCCAGTTAACATGACTTCATCCACATGCGGCGCTGCGGACACGTCTACATCCACTGAAACTGCACTGTAATGTAAAACGTCTAAAGAGGCGGAGCTCCGATCTGATGATGTCATCGATGTGGTTGCAGGTGGCGAGGCGAGTGGTGTGTTGTGTGGTGAACACTCTGCTCCTCTGAGGCGGTGCCCCCAGCCCCCGATCTACCTGAACATCTCTGAGCATCCGTCCAAACCTATGGTGAGTACATACGGTTAGAAATCTAGTGAATTCGATTCTGCCATTTTGCTCAGACTGCCCCCTCAGGACAGATCAATTATTTAAACCAGAGATGTTAAGGTAGATCTTATGCAGATAGATCAGTCTGGTTTGTAAAATGAGTCCACTAGTGTCCTGTCTCAATATTGGATACTCACTTGATTCTGATTCTGATATTTACTGTCATTAAAGCACATTATGAGGCCTTTGTTAACTCACTCTGCATGTTTAAAGTGTCATTTGATCAATCCATTATCTTCCTACTTTATCCTCGTGGGGGGGGTTCCCCATGCCCAACCAGGGGAAAACGTTTTGGGCGCTGGGCAGATACATCCAGGACAGGGGGCAATCTATCGCTGGGCACACACTCACTCACATAGACACACTCTATATGGGGCAATTTGGAGAATTTGGTTGATCTTGATCCATGTTTTTGGACTGTGGGAGGAAACCGGAGAACCCGGAGGAAACCCACGCGGACACGGGGAGAACATGGAAACTCCACCCAGATTGGGATTTGAACCGGGAATCCCTAGTGCTGAGAGGAGAACCTGCTATCCACTAAGCCACCGTGCCGCCCCCTGCTTAAAATGTGATTTATTTATAATATTAATGATTTGGTCCAAATAATATTAACTCTTACATGTGATTTATAACAGTCTATTGTGTAATGAAATATCTGATCTTAATGGTTTAAGTAGATGACGTTGAGATGAGTTTTTTTTGTTTTGTTTTGTTTGCTTGATCAACAACAAGAAATAACACTAACACTCGATGTCATAAATAAAGGAGCCTCTGTGGTTCTAACCGACTGGAAAATAAAAATTTTACTCTGACATTTGAACTGAAAAACATTTCTGCTGCGTTTTTTACATTAACAGCAGTTCAAAATATTGTCACGTGGCTTCATATGTCTCAAAGGAAGCATGCGATGGCCTTCACCTTTAATGATTGGTGGCTGTCATGCGTTAGAGAAAGAAATCCAGATGAATGATGAATTCTAAAGCACACAGTAACAGCATCTCTCTCAGGTTAAGGTGTTTTTAACTTGTGTTTACTTAAAGCTTCTCCTGTGTAATCTCTCCTCTGAACTGTAAACCATGAGCTCAATAAAACATGACACCGTCTGAAGGGCGAGCCTTGATCTTTTAAATCTCACTCGGCTTAAATCCGTGTTCACGCCCAAGAACATTAAATCTTCGTGCAGGTCCTGAGCAGCAGGCAGCAGACATTTAGCATTACGGTCAGTGTGTTTAGTGTTTACAACTTCTTTACAAAAGCTCTCCTTCTTTTTGCAGAACGAAAATCACGAGCAGGAGCATTATGGTGAGTAAATGGGTCACGGAGGGCCGAAACCAGATTTTTTTTTTCCCTTTCTTTACACTGCACTGTGTGATTCACATTACACTGTTGGGCTTTGATATGTAGTCTATACTAAATCCCCCTTACTTGCTGTAGCAGTTTCTAAAATCAAATGTAAACCGAGAGCTTCAGCAAAAAGCTTTATATGTAACATAAAAAAAACATACTGAAAAAAGTGTGACTTTACAGAAAAACCTCACACCCCTTGCCATTTATACTCAGGCTTTTTTAATGACTCACTGCACCAGAACTCAGTATGAACTGTCCACTTGTACGACAGTAGGGCAAAGAAAATGTGGCGGTGCTGCGCGGTGGTGCTTACACACGAACATCATCAGCATGAGTGAGTCAGCAGGAGGAACCGTCTCCTTCACTGATTACAGAATGCAAATGTCTAGGGCATTGTGGGGAGAATAAGGTGGTTTGTAAAAGTCACAGAGGAATTGATCATTAAATGTGGGTTTGGAAGATGAAATCACTGTATTTAAACATTCAGCCAGCCACTTTATTAAATACACCTCCTTGTTTGAACACACGGTTTGTTTCATCAGTTTCACTTAAATTATAAATCCACTCTGAAGTTCTACAATTAATAAAGTAAAGGGATCTATTTTACCTAAAGTGCTTACACAGAGAGGAGTGTAAACACACACACACATGCCCGGAGCTGTGGGCAGCCCTGTACGGTGCCTAGGGAGCAATTGGGATTAGGTGCCTTTGCCCAAGGGCACTTCAGCCATGGTGCTTGGTGGGACTGGGAATAGAACCAGGGACCATCAAGTCACAAGTCTTTTTTCCTTAACCCCAAGCCTATGACCGCCCCAGTTACAGTCTTTGGTAAGTTTCTCTACATAGTTTGTTCTCTGTTCTTTAATGATGATCACGACCCTCTCAGAACAGGAACTTTTCAGGTGGCGGATGATTTACAGCACTGCACTGACACCAACATTTTTTTTCATTCATTAATTACCTCCAGTTTTATCCTCTATTAGGGTTGCGGTGGGGTTCCCCATGCCCATCCAGGGGAGAACGTCTCGTGCGCTTGGCAGATAGAACCATGACAGGGCGCCAATCCATCGCTGGGCACACACTCACTCACACAGACACACTCTATATGGGGCAATTTTGAGAATTCCATTGACTTGATCCATGTTTTTGGACTGTGGGATGAAACCGGAGAACCCGGAGGAAACCCATGCAGACACGGGGAGAACATGGAAACTCCACCCAGATGGGGATTCGAACCGGAAATCCCTAGTGCTGAGAGGAGAACATGCTAAACCACTAAGCCACCGTGCTGCCTGGACACCAAAATTTGTTAAGTTAGAAAGTAAAGTTTTTTATAAATCCTGTAATTAATTACTAAACACAGAAAGTGAACAGTGCTTTAATTTATAAAAAAAAAGGTACTTTAGTTTATAAAATTTAACCCCATCATCAGACACTACATACTCTAATTCCACCACCCAAATAGTATCTGCGCTACGGGGTCCTGATCTTTAGAGAATAAAGTATGTAGAGAAACAGATGGACTACAGTCTATAATAGAATTACAAAGTCTATCTATATGGTAAGTAAAGCTGAGCCAATAAAGACTGAGTAAAGAATCAGGAAGCTGTATCTAATAAAGATTAAAAAAAATTTAATGACTCTAATGAGGCGTATGTGGCTTAAAAATGAAATCATTTTAAAATGAATGACACTTTGCAAGAATCTGGAATTCCCAACCAGCTGTATGCACATGGAATTTCTTCTGCAATAAAAGGTCGAGATCTGTTCAGTATTTTCCACCGTGCAGAAGAGTCTGTCCTGTCTGAAGCCTGTTTATGTCATTAGCCTAGTTTTTCCTTTAATACACTCAGCAGTAGGAGCAGCCATGTTCTCCAATTCGTCTCACTCAGACTGAGGGACATAGTCAGTTCAGAGGAATTCGGTAAAAAGTTCTTCAGGCTCATACTGCACATGTGATTCAAGATCTCTGACACGTGTTCGCTTCTTTTCTATTTAAAGCGAATTTAACTTTTTTTTATCATCAAGTCATTATTCAGAGCCATGCACAGGGTCATGAGCTTTCTTACTAAAATCTTTCTAAATAACTTTAACGACATTTCGAGACTCTGCGAACACAGTGGCAACCAGTTTTTTTTTATTTTTTATTTTGGACATGTATCTGTATCATTCACTGAATTACAAAATCCAAATAAGATGGTACGTCATTTGCAGAACTGAAAGTAATTATGTCCTGTAAAGTTCACAATCAACTCCTCTAGTGGTTTTTACTGTGGTTATGAACCCTCTTTGATGTGTAGACAGGTACAGATGCAAGGCCATGCCTCTTGAACTGGCTCCAACAGGTAAAGAGCCAGGTGAACATGACCCCTCAGGCTGTCAAGATGACGGACATAGTGACTTATATTTAGAAAAATATTTATATGAAGGGGCGCGGTAGCTCAGTGGTTAGGGAGTTGGGCTATCAATCTGAAGGTTGGTGGTTCAAATCCCAGCTCCACTGAAATTACCAGTGTGGGTCCTTGAGCAAAACCCTTAACCCTCCTTGCTCCAGGGATGTTGTGATGAACCCTGTGCTCACCTTGTAAGTCGCTTTGGATAAAAGCGTCCAATAAATGGCTAAATGTAAATGTAGACTTATACAACGCCTCCTTCACTGCATAGAAAAACAACAAAGACCTAATAATAGGTTTACTGTAAAACAATAAGGTTGTTACTTCCTAAGAAAGGCGTGAGATAATGTTTACTGTGTGTTTGTGTACAGATCAATCACAGGAAGCCGAAATCCTTGAAGAGGAGCTGCAGCACCAGCAGAAAGAAGAGGAGCAGAAACAGGGAGCTGGTGCCCCTTCTGGCCGAAGAAATCCCCCTGGAGGCAAATCCAGCCTGATTCTGGGCTGAGCGCGCTCACAGAACTCTCTCTCTAAATACATTATCTTTCTTTTTTAAAGAATTCACTCTTTCCTCACCATCCCGCGCTACGCCTGTTAGCCATGGGATATTATTTTCTTTATCATCCATTACCACATGTCTGTATTATTGTTTTTCTATCGCAAAACAAAAGGAACAAAACGAGAAAGACAGCTGGTTGACAGAAGCACTTTATGTAAAAGCTCCATTTCAGCCCATCGTGAAGAGCGCTGGCCGTCCGCAGGAAGCATGGAAGGCTACGGAAGGAAACGATTTGTCGCCTAAATTTCTAAGTAAAAATAAAGATTGATATGAATTTCAGTGCTTCTGTCCGTCATCTCTCTCAAACTTCTATAACAAAGTTTTAACGAATAACCAATGCTTTTTATTACAGTAACAGATGTCCTGGGGAAGATGTCCTGAGGTCCTTCAGTAAAACAGGGGATAAAAGTATGTGGACACCCCATCTGTTTTAGGACTAGGCTGTTTAGTTTGGGTTGAAGGTAAAATTTAGGACATTAAAGTGTGAATGTGCTTAAATTCTTATTGCAGGAAAAAAGACATTTTATCTCAAAAATGTGGAAAAACTAAAGTAAGTTAAAATTAGTGGTGATTCAAAAATATTATTTTTTCTTACACTTAAATTAAAGACTTTATTTAGGACCACAGATTGGTAAAATACAAAAAAACAATTGACTTGAACGCATCAGGATCAGTATTTCACAAGTGATATGTACTGTAAATACGCAACAAAATATTTTCATCTATTCATCATCTCCAGCTTTAAACTCTATTAGGGTCGCGGTGGGGTTTCCCATGCCCATCCAGGGGAGAACGTTTCGGGCGCTGGGCAGATACACCCAGGACAGGGCGCCAGCCAATCTATTTCTGCGCAACAAAATTAAAATTTAAATATAAATGTTAACATTCATTCATTATCTCCCGCTTTATCCTCTATTAGGGTCGCGGTGGGGTTCCCCATGCCCATCCAGGGGAGAACGTCTCGGGCGCTGGGCAGATACACCCAGGACAGGGCGCCAATCCATCGCTGGGCACACACTCACTCACACAGACACACTCTGTAGGGGGCAATTTTGAGAATTCAATTAACTTGTTCCATGTTTTTGGACTGTGGGAGGAAACCGGAGAACCCGGAGGAAACCCACGCAGACACGGGGAGAACATG
>JAFMOD010000457.1:376924-406869 GCA_019802435.1 Corydoras maculifer
GCACACACTCACTCACACAGACACACTCTGTAGGGGGCAATTTTGAGAATTCAATTAACTTGTTCCATGTTTTTGGACTGTGGGAGGAAACCGGAGAACCCGGAGGAAACCCACGCAGACACGGGGAGAACATGGAAACTCCACCCAGATGGGGATTCGAACCGGGAATCCCTAGCGCTGAGAGGCGAACGTGCTAACCACTAAGCCACCGTGCCGCCCTAAATGTTAACATGCCACTTTTAATTTTTGTTCATTCAATTTGTTTAAATACTTTTTTTAAACTGATAATTAAATAAAAAGCTGCACAGGTGGCACATTGGTCTGCACGTTTGCCTCGGTGCTGGGGATCCAGGTTTGAATTCCGACCTCAGTGGAGTTTCCATGTTCTCCCCGTGTCCACGTGGGTTTTTTCCGGGTTCTCCGTTTTTTTTCCCCCACAGTCCAGCGTGTTTAGATAGATTGGCACCCTGTCCTGGTTGCTCAGCGCCTGAAACTTTCTTATCTGGATGGGCATGGGGAGCCCCCACGACTCTGGACCCTAGTTCAGGATAAAGCTGAAGATAATGAATGGAAAAGCAGCACATACATTGGCCATATCCTTTATTTTGCACTCTGGAGGTAAAATGTTTAGCTTGTTTCTCTCAAGTGTACACTCATTTTATTTTATTTATTTTTTAGTTTTAACATATACCAACATTTCCCAATTAAATAGTCAAAATATTAAAACTAATTTTGTTTATATTGGTGGCACGGTGGCTTAGTGGTTAGCACGTTCACCTCTCAGCGCTAGGGATTCCCGGTTTGAATCCCCATCTGGGTGGAGTTTTCATGTTCTCCCTGTGTCTGCGTGGGTTTCCTCCGGGTTCTCCGATTTCCTCACACAGTCCAAAAACATGGATCAAGTTAATTGAATTCTCAAAATTGCCCCATATAGAGTGTGTCTGTGTGAGTGAGTGTGTGCCCTGCGATGGATTGGCGCCCTGTCCTGGGTCTATCTGCCCAGCGCCCGAGACGTTCTCCCCTGGATGGGCATGGGGAACCCCACCGCGACCCTAATAGAGGATAAGCGGGAGATAATGAATGAATGAATTGTTTATATTTATTAGTTACAATCTTGACGTCGGCGGCCCGGTGGCTTAGTGGTTAGCATGTTCTCCTCTCAGCTCTAGGGATTCCCGGTTCCCTCCGGGTTCTCCGGTTTCCTCCCACAGTCCAAAAACATGGATCAAGTCAATCGAATCCTCCAAATTGCCCCATATAGAGTGTGTGAGTGAGTGTGTGGCCAGCGATAGATTGCCCCCCTGTCCTGAGTGTATCTGCCCAGCGCCCGAAACGTTCTCCCCTGGGTGGGCATGGGGAACCCCACTGATCCTAATAGAGGAAGCGGGAGATAATGGATGGATGGAATCTTAACATCTTGATCTGCTCGCTCTGCCCTTACACTAGAGGGCGCGCTTACATTTGAAAAACGGCACTTCGTTTGGGAAGCGCCGCTAACATGGAGCACCGACACTGAAGTGTTTTAAAAACAAAAATACAACATTAATGCAACACACTGTAACATTTCAGTCCCGCGTTAGAGTCACTGAAGCGGGGAGATTCACCACCCACCCAAAATTAAACCCGCTCTGAACAGTTCAAACGAGTAAAGGACCAGATGGACTACAAACTGCAATGTAGAACTACAACTGCTGCGTCCGAATGGTAAGAGGAACGGATGGACATTAAGTGCACAAACAAACATATACAATTAATGACGTGGTCGGTGATTTATACTGTTATAAAGCAACACTTGGTCATTAAAAAACACGCGATCGTGTTTTTACGTTCCTGTTTGTTTTTAATGAACGTTGTGATGGTGCAGTTGTTTGTAAATGGCGCCCTCTGCTGGCTCTGTCTTAGGACAGTTGTGTGCTATGTGGGGAAGTTTGGGGTTAAATCCTGTTGCAGGATTATTTAATGCTGTTAATTGAACTATGGATAGATAGAGGGATTAACTGTTTTTGGATAACACTAGATCCGAACACTTGTAGAATTAAATGGATCTCTTTCGGTGCCTTAACTCTAAAGTGTATAAATAGCTTTAAAGCCATTTTGAGACTTTACGAACACAAAGACATCCAAAGTTTAATGGAAACATCTATCTGGTTATCATTCACTAAATTACAAAATCCAATTAAGATGGGTATGATCATGATGTACTGTGAAGTTCACAATTCACTCCTCTGAAAGTTTATAGTTTGGTCATGAAGATTATAGATTTCAACTGAAAAGTCCATTTTTTTTTACACTTTCATCTTGATCTTAATGATTAAAGTTTGATCACAAATGTATTTCACAGTTAAACTCTGTTTTATAAGTCTATAACACATTATACTATGACTAGAACATTTTGCAGTTGAATTGAGTCACTGTCCGTAGTGTGTATAGCTTTTTTTTTTCCAGTTCAGTTTAGTGCTTTTACAAATATAATGGACTATAAACATTGTTTCTGCTTTCAGATTGACTTATTACAGGAATAATATTGATTGTAAACTTTGCACTATTAGTTTAAACGACTAAGTTCCCATTGCATTTTACACTATGAGAGTTTCACTTTAGAACCATGAAAATACAACAATTTACAATTTCTCTGTATTTTTATTTTATTTATATGTAATGTTTTTTCCAGCTCCTTCATTTTTCTACAGTATTACAACAGAATATCCAATTTTGTTGTTTAAATTTTAAATTTAAAAAAATTATTAGAGACTAAAGTAAACACAACTAACAAAGTATGAAGAGGTAGAACTGGAATAGTCTTCATAATTTAGGGGAGGGATCAGTATCGTACAGCTATTTGTGCTTTTGCTTTATTACCTGTCAGAATTCCTTCCACGATTAAAAAAAAACATGCAAGTAGTTTACATGCTAAATTGTCTCCAAATAAAATACATGTATAATATAATATGTATTTGTGCGGGGCGTGACGGTGGCTTAGTGGTTACCACGTTTGCCTCTCAGCGCTAGGGATTCCTGGTTCGAATCCCCATCTGGGTGGAGTTTCCATGCTCTCCCCGTGTCTGCGTGGGTTTCCTCCGGGTTCTCCGGTTTCCTCCCACAGTCCAAAAACATGGATCAAGTTAATTGAATTCTCAAAATTGCCCCATATAGAGTGTGTCTGTGTGAGTGAGTGTGTGCCCAGCGATGGATTGGCACCCTGTCCTGGGTGTATCTGCCCAGCGCCCGAGACGTTCTCCCCTGGATGGGCATGGGGAACCCCACCGCGACCCTAATAGAGGATAAGCGGGAGATAATGAATGAATGAATGAATGAATGAATGAATGAATGAATGTATATGTGCGTCTGCACTGTGATGGACTCACAACCAAACTATGGAGTTTCTCTGGCTTCAATGAGTGCTAAATAAGCATTTTCATGACCATTATCAAAATAAACAGGCAGACAAAATAATAAAATAAAAACTTTTTATAATAGTACTTTAATATATTATATGAAACCGAATAAACATAAATTCCCTGAATTTCCTATCCCTCCCTCATTGGTCCCATAACGCAGCAGTTTGAAGAAAGTTCATTCTTCACAGTAACAGTACCATTCATTTAAAGTGCTAAAAATGACTCCTTCCCCACCCCAAACAGTACTCTGATATTAGTGCACAGCAGCTTATCAGAGACAGCTGATTTTTGGTTCCAGAAGCCAGCAGTCACTGTATTAAAATAAATTTATTTCGCTCAGCAATTTCATAAAAATTCTGATAATTGTAAATGAATGATTGTGGAAATGGGTGGAATGATGTTTATAGGGTGATCCATCAGCATTTGTATTAAATATGAAAATATTTGCTGTGTTATATTCACACTAAGGCACGGTGGCTTAGTGGTTAGCACGTTCGCCTCTCAGCGCTAGGGATTCCCGGTTCGAATCCCCATCTGGGTGGAGTTTCCATATTCTCCCCGTGTCTGAGTGGGTTTCTTTCGGTTTCCTCCCACAGTCCAAAAACATGGAACAAGTTAATTGAATTCTCAAAATCGCCCCTATAGAGTGTTTCTGTGTGAGTGAGTGTGTGCCCAGCGATGGATTGGCGCCCTGTCCTGGGTGTATCTGCCCAGCGCCCGAGACGTTCTCCCCTGGATGGGCATGGGGAACCCCACCGCGACCCTAATAGAGGATAAGCGGGAGATAATGAATGAATGAATGAATGAATGAATATATTCACACTGACTAAACTTTTATGTTTACACTAAAATTTAGAATAAAAATATATATAGAAAAGGCAGCATGAAGTGATGAAGTGAAGTGCATAGTGATTTTTATCAGATGGTCAGCGAGTTGTACCTCTCACTCATCTCTGGATGAACAATCACTGTATAAAAAAAACAAAAACAAAAAAAAACAAGAAATTTATGAACAAAGCCAGCAGAATTGTAAAACACAGAACATACTTTATTACAGACCTGTCATAACACTCTCAAATTCATTAACCATTACTATAAAAGTAAATGGTCTGGTTTCAAAAATTAATTATTAGCTTAAAGGTTTTTGATGATGCAATAAAGCAAAAACATCCAGTGAACAGCAGATCTAACTAAAAAGAAGAGTGAACCGTAAACAAACAATTTAAACCTGATAATGATAAAGATATCTAAATAGTGAAAGTAACAGAAAATAGTTGTGGTAAAATAAAACCTTTAAAAAAGGAAGAGCTGGATTATAACATCATCACGTTATCGTAACATTATGAAAATAGCAATTTTTTTGGCGAACACTTAAGTAAGGAATTAAAGCAACATTTAAAGAGTAATTGAGCTGTTTTCTATGTAACAAATCATTCATTCATCCATTATCTCCCGCTTTATCCTCTATTAGGGTTGCGGTGAGGTTTCCCATGCCCATCCAGGGGAGAACGTCTCGGGCGCTGGGCAGATACACCCATGACAGGGCGCCAATCCATCGCTGGGTACACACTCACTCACACAGACACACTCTATATGGGGCAATTTGAAGAATTCAATTGACATAGATCCATGTCTTTGGACTGTGGGAGGAAACCAGAGAACCCAGAGGAAACCCACGCAGACACGGGGAAAACATGGAAACTCCACCCAGATGGGGATTTAAACCGGGAATCCCTAGCACTGAGAGGAGAACATGCTAAACCACTAAGCCACCGTGCCGCCTGTAACAAATCAATAAATCACAAATATGAAAATTATTTATTATTTTACTTTGTAGCTTATTTATATTATAATATAAATCGTTAAACTACAAAAGTTAAGTTGTTTTAACAATGGACATGTATTTTTTCTGATCAGGTAGAAGACAAAATTACGGCATTTATATTTCAAGTTTATAAAAATGTTTCAAATATATATTTTTATTTCAGAACAAGCTGGATTTACATCTTAATAAGCTAAACAAAATCATTACCATCACCTCAACAAAAACAGGGTTACAGTAAACTACATGAAGAAATAGAATTCGTCATTTGTGAATTAATACTGGCCAGTAGGTGGCAATATTGCTTCAATTTACAATTTCAGTTAAACGGCTGTGATTTTTTTTTTTCAGTACTCACAAGAGGGCAGCATGATGACAGTCATCACCTTGACAAAGATTTTTGCTAAAGTTTACTGTTTCAGGACGATTTTTTATATAAATGTAAATTATTCCATTTTTTTATTATTCATTTTATTATGTTAAATATAAATACTGTATATAAACATTTTAATGAAATCATTTCACAACTTTGTCAGGGTTTATGGATTTGGTTTCTGTTAAGTGTCTAAACCACAAAAAAGACTTAAAGATAGATCTTATAGAGAGTAACTTGGAATTTTTAAGAAATTACTGAAGACGTATCTTTTTAACAAATACCTGAGAAAAGTGGGTGGGTGTGCAGGATCCGATAACGATCAGGTTTGTGTAGCTGGTTTTGTTTATAACTACTGACTTTTTAATCTAAGTCTGGTGTAGTGTATACCTTGTAGCAGCATGATTTAAAGTCTCTTCATTACTCTGCGAGAGGAGAGACGAGGTTACACCGTTCTGATGGGCGGTCTGTTCAGCTCTGCGCTCCTGCATTTCAATATTTTGACCATTTATGTTGCCATTAAACCTAAACACACACACAAATTGTACTGTATGAGAGAGCTCCAAATTTGCTCCTGCCGAGGTTTTAAAATTAATTTACACAAAGAGAGCATTAATGTTTATTTTTGTAAATAAATCACAATCATGTATTTAAAATGGTGCACTCTTAGAAGTCAAATTTACCGGAAAATGTTTTTGTAAGCCAAAAAAACAAAAACCCCTATAACCATGAAGCCCAAACTCCCCAGACCTAGGCACAGCCCCAACTTCAACTGGTCATCTACAAACAAAATATTATTATTAATAAAGTGCAGTGGAACACTCACAGCTTTATCTTTCCTCACACAGAACCTAATACATTCATTTTAACAGACTACAGTGCGGTCAACAGCATCAACACAACAATAATTCTTTTAAAACTCTGTTTGAATGGCAGTCAGTGTACTCACCTGAAGTGGGCTTGGGTGTTAAGGTGTCCCTTTTAAATGCTATTAAAAGACAATAAATAAAACTTCATGATCAACAATTACATCAGAAATACATAAGTTAATTATAAATCCACTTCTTTGTCCAAAATCTTTTAGTCACTGAAGCAGCACAAAAAACAATTATTAACAAAAGATAAAGCTGTAAGCTAAAGTAAGTTTAGGGGTAAAAGCACCTGGTCTTTAAGTATAAGTATTGTAGAATCTTTAAGACTTTTATTATAAAAGTAAATGTTGCTTTAAAAGATTTTCATTAAACATTAATACTTACTTTCAGGGGTTGTACTTGTGCAGTTTGACACTAAAAAAGAAAAAAACACTAACATAAATACCAACAATAACATCCATTCATCCATTATCTTCCGCTTTATCCTATATTGGGGTCGCGGGGTGGGGTTCCCCATGCCCATCCAGGGGAGAAGGTTTCGGGCACTGGGCATATACATCCAGGACAGGGCGCCAATTTATCGCTGGACACACACTCACTCACACAAACACACTCTATATGGGGCAATTTTGAGAACTCAATTGACTTGATCCATGTTTTTGGACTGTGGGAGGAAACTGGAGAACCCGGAGGAAACCCATGCGGACACGGGGAGAACATGGAAACTCCACCCAGATGGGGATTCGAACCGGGAACCCCTAGCGCTGAAAGGCTAACGTACTAACCACTACGCCACCGTGCCGCCCCCAACAATAGGTTATTAATAACCTTATTAAAATTCATAAATTAGTATAAAGCAAAAGTTATCCTTTAAACATGAATCAGTACAAACATTGCAGTTATATATCAACTGACGCAAACTAAACTGAACAATTGCATATTATACCTGTGTAAACCAATTTGGCAGTATGTAGCTCAATTATAATATTATAAGCTATATAGTCATTTTCTGATTAAAAATTCCTGAGAGGAATTTTTTGAAGTTCATGTTTTACTTTACTTTTAGAACTATTTGCCTTATTTTTTGTACAGTAAATTTGCAACATAATAGATTATTAAAAAGGGGGAGACATCAATAATTACTACACATGTAGCTGTAACATTCTAGCTATAATTATGTTATTACAGATGAATGTAACAACATAATGCAACAATTACATTTATTTTAATATTTAATATTTTTACATGTATTTGTATAGATTTTTAAAAATAAGATTTATTATTTATTATTTATTAGATTTATTTTTATATTTAAAAATTAATCTAAATCGCCTCTATGTGTGTGAGTTTGTGTTCAGAAATAGATTGGCACCCTGTTCTGGGTGTATCTGCCCAGCGCCTGAAATAGGGAACCCCCCTTCCAATAGCATAAACACTATTAGAGGATTAAGCAGAAGATAACAAGATGAGATCAGAATTTAAATTTAAAAAAGCCGACAGGTTTTGACTTGATAAACTAATTAATATAATGAAATGTCCAAAAATAGAAGCACGAAACTTACCGTGATATGTGAAATTGTACTGTAATAAACAAAGAAATTATGGTTAATTATAGAAAATAAACTAACAGAAAATAAAAAATGGTTATATAACTTTAATACTGAAAAAAATGACCTTTACACGCAATTCATCACATGAGATAATATAGGAAATCCCAGTCAAACACTCGATAGTCATCAGGTATTCAGCTGTCAGGTTATGTTCTTCAGGATGTATTGCTTGATTTGAACTAAATGGATCACCCAAGAAAATCCTGCTCTATACATCAAAGACAGAGAGACAGGCACAAAAATTAAAGACTTGTTAACTCATTGAAACATATTTTTTTAAAATCAGTAAAACGTGCCACCCACGTTTAATAATAAGAGTAAAGTGTTTACCAATTTACACAACTAGCACAAACCTCATGCTTCTCATTCAGCAGTTTGTCAAATTACTATAGAATTGTTTCTAATGCAGTTATTTATTTTCATTTATATGAATGTAATAATGTCACACACAATAGGTAAAATACAGTGCTGATACAATGTCAATAGTTAAAGTCATAAGAAAATGTGCAGCAGTAATCCTTGGCCCACTGTGTGTTACATGAAAGCATTATGTTAAAAAAAATGTATAAACAAAAATATGTAAAGTAAATTTACCCTGTACCAGCTGTGATCACAGTCATTATTGTTGAGGATTTCAGATGAGATGTTTTTCGGCACTGCGTATCTGCATCCATAATCAAAGCAGATGTTTCCACAGCACAAGAGAGCACCCACAATAATTTCAGCCTAAATAACAATATCACAATCATCAATTTCATCATGCATTATTGACCCGTTATCTGGTTTATTTATTGTCTTTATGTTAATCAGAAGATCATGAAGATCATGATTCACATTTCTATTCTTACATATACTTAAAGATACATATACTTAAAGAAAATAGTGATGTAATATTTTTGATTCAGTTTATTTTACTGATGCCTAAATATTCATTCATTCATTCATTCATTCATTCATTATCTTCCGCTTAATCCTATAATAGGGTCGTGGGGGGGTTCCCCATGCCCATCCAGGGGAGAAAGTTTCTGGCGTTGGGCAGATACACCCAGGACAGGGTGCCAATCTATTGCTGGGCACACACTCACTCACACAGACACACTCTATATGGTGCAATTTGGACAACTCAATTGACTTGATCCATGTTTTTTGGACTGTGGGAGGAAACCGGAGGAAACCCACGCGGACACGGGGAGAACATGGAAACTCCACCCAGATGGGGATTCGAACCGGGAATCCCTAGCGCTGAGAGGCGAACGTGCTAAACCACTAAGCCCAATACCTAAATATGTTTGATGATAAATTCTTTACTAGGCTGTATCTTACATAGTTGAATTTGTGGTTTAGTGGGTAACCATGTCACCTCACAACAAAAAACTTGTGGGTTTAATTTTTAACGGGGGTTCTGACCAGTCCCTGTCTGTGTGGGGTCTTTAAGTTTAAGTTCTTTGGTGTCTGTCTTCTCCCACAAACCACAAAAGTGATTATAGTAAATTGTTCACGTTGATAATGTTGTGACTTTGTCTGTGATAGGCCTGTCCAAGAGGTTGATTGTGTTGTAATATTTGTGGCTATAAATGTTTTTAGCAAAGAACTCATTTGCTTCCACCCTTTAGTATGTTTGCTGAGCATTCAGGGATGGGACATTAACGAACATTTGATTTTATTAATTATTCATTTAATTTATTTTATTATGTTAACACTGCATGTGTACATACACAGTAGTAAGAGTAGTGTGCCACCTGAGGTGTGCAATTCAATGTATTGTTTAACATTGTGTGAGTCATGGATGTGCATGTGCCTAAGGTATTTTAAATTGCTTTTATTTAGTTAATCGTACTACATTTTATATATTTTTTGTTTTATTATTTTTATTTATTATTAATTATATTCAGTGGCACCCCAGTGATGGTATGGCACACTTTTCTGGGTGTATCTGGCCAGCTTCCATAATGTTCTCTGTACTGTCCCTTGCAGATGGGTCCAGCATTGCCACTATGCCATACACGTTAAAAATATTTAGAGGACATTTAGTTTTTTTTAATTTTTTTTATACAAGACTTTAATAACAAACTAACAGTAAAACTTGATGCATATATCAGTTTTAACATGTAAAAGATTCTAACATGCACCTTCTTAGTGGTGACACTAAACAGCATATACTTTATAGAGATCTAAATTTAATTCATGTCATTATCTTTTACCAAATGTTTTTTCTTTTTATGTTGTCTAACTTTTTACCAAAAGTTACCAAATGATAATGTCCCAACGTGAAAACAACAAAAAGTATAGAATAATTAGACTTGATTTAGGCCAAGTTAATCGTTCAACAGTCTAACTACTGTTAGGTTCTTGTTAAACTTTGTAATGCTCTTTCATTTTGTAATGATATGTAGTAATTCATTCATTCATTCATTATCTCCCGCTTTATCCTCTATTAGGGTCGCGGTGTGTGGGGTTCCCCATGCCCATCCAGGGGAAAACGTTTTGGGCGCTGGGCAGATAGACCCAGGACAGGGCGCCAATCCATCGCTGGGCACACACTCACTCCCACACACTATTTGGGGCAATTTTGAGAATTCAATTGACTTGTTTTTGGACTGTGGGAGGAAGCCGGAGAACCCGGAGGAAACCCACGCGGACACGGGGGAGAACATGGAAACTCCACCCAGATAGGGATTCGAACCGGGAATCCCTAGTGCTGAGAGGAGAACATGCTAAACCACTAAGCCACCGTGCCGCCCTCAGTTAATCCCATTAAATGTATTTGGAACAAAACCGCCGACTTCTGACCGTTTATCGGAACATAACACCACACGTTCAACCAACTATACACAAATTAAGACTTAATGCTATGCTATGCTGTGCTGTGCTAAAATCAGTTCACTTTATATTTGTAAGTCGTTTGGTAAATATTTAAAATTTCGGTTAGTTGCCTAAATATTCTGGCACGTTGCTTTAGTGTCGTCAACAAAAAATCAGTTCATTTAAAATAATCTCAATATAAATTTGAAATATTATAAATAATATTACACGATATTCTCATAGGAATTTCTTGGTTATTTTCATAAGAATTTGGTTGTTAGTTTAAATGAAAAAAAAGGATTCTAAAGAGTTTTAAAGATCTTTTCTTACTGTCATTATTAAGCCGCGTCGTCGAGGTAAATCCTGTTGTATACAACTTACTAATGTCTGAACGGAGTGCCGGTGTATCTTTTATATATTCATATATGTTGGTAACGGGATGGGTCTGGAGCCTCTGAAACCTTGGCGCATGTGGGGAGCAACGAATGTGAAACCTGTGTGGTGCGCGACGCGTATTTCTTATTATTTACGGAAAATCACGTGACCGACACAGCTCTTGTGTAATTTGATTTTGAACTCGCCACATTTATATTTATAAGGGAGAAAATGTATTGACACGTTTGTGGGTTTTGTTGGCTGGAGTTTGTGTTTTTTTTTGCATTTTCTCCCGTGTGGGATCATTTTGATCTCATCACTGAGAATAAGGTAAATCATTATTCAGTTCTTGTTTTCACTGTTGATATTTATCTTTTGGGTTATTGCAATTACTTTATCAGGGACATTTTATTTTTTTCCTCAGATGACAACCTGGCAGCAGCTGAACATGAACGTCAAAGAGAGGTACAAAGGTATATGTCCGAGGCGAACACACCAAGATCACAGGAACCATTAGAATATTGGAAAACGCAAAGACGGCATTACCCTGCTTTATATAAACTAGCAATGAAATATCTTTGTAGTCCGTCATTATCCCTGTGAAAGGGTCAGAAGCAGGAGAAGTAGTATGTAAACGGCACAACCGCCTCAGCACAAATATTTTAAATCTGCTAATGTTGTAAATGAATCTTGTTTAGTCTGTTTCCCGTTTTTATTGAAGTTGCATGTAGTGAAGTCCAGCAGATGCCGCCATTAAGTGACAGTTTCAACACCGTGTCGACACAGTTTGGGGAAATGCGCCACACACCCAATGAGGCCTCATCTGCCTATCACTAGTGAGAACCAAGAGTCAGCCCGCAGACGCGCATGTAAAACGCGGTGGCAAGCATATTTCGACTGCTTTAAACGCGTCTTCTTTTTAAAAAAATAGAGCAGCTTTCCTGACATTAAAAAACAGTGTCTGTTATGTAATTAAAGTAACACAAATTGTAATCGTGTAAAATCAACGAAATTTAAGGATTTAGGATTACCTCGATAAAGAAAATGCTGATCATGTATTACAGTTCCTATTCTCGCTACTTCTAACCCAGGAACCTCTGGTGTGTTTTAAGATCCATAAACAGAATTCATTATTGTAGTAAAAACAAAGTTAAAAAAAGAAAAAAACAATCTCTTAGTGTTACTGCTACGTCGTCGAATACGGAGTAACAATACGGAAGGCAGCAGGAACACGGAGTTGCGGACGGTCGGACGTGGTATAATATCTTTTTTGTCCCTTAAGTTAAAAGAATAGTTATTAGTCTATAAAACCAGTATTTTTAGCACAGTATACTTGCAAGTAATGCAATATCTTAATAATATGCAATAAAAATCAAATAACCGCTGGTCTGATTTAACCAAAAATACATTGAAACCACTTCATTCCTGTGCCTTCCTGTGACTCCTACACAAACATTATTATTATTTTGCAAAACAAAATAAAAAAGGGGCGGCACGGTGGCTTAGTGTTCAGCACGTTCGCCTCTCAGCGCTAGGGATTCCCGGTTCTAATCCCCATCTGGGTGGATTTTCCATGTTCTCCCCGTGTCTGCGTGGGTTTCCTCCGGGTTCCCCGGTTTCCTCCCACAGTCCAAAAACATGGATCAAGTTAATTGAATTCTCAAAATTGCCCCATATAGAGTGTGTCTGTGTGAGTGAGTGTGTGCCCAGCGATGGATTGGCGCCCTGTCCTGGGTCCATCTGCCCAGCGCCCGAGACGTTCTCCCCTGGATAGGCATGGGAAACCCCACCGCGACCCTAACAGAGGATAAGCGGAAGATAATGAATGAAAGGAATGAAAATAAAAAGACGCCTATGAATGTCACATTTCCCACAGAAACACGTCGGAAGCGACTGGATACATTTTATATTGTAGCGGCGATATGTGAGTGACGTTTGGCTCCGCCAATCAGAGTTCAGCAGCCAGCACATATGTGCGTGTTCAGGCTTTTGTAGAGACAGTACAGTTTATGAGACCTACCGTGTTGCCCCAGCATCGGACGCTAAGATTGTTCGGGTGCTGGAGCTAGGAGGTCTAACTGTTGTAACGCTCGGTTCCAAACGAAACAGTAAACAGTGACATTGTACTATGCCTTGTCGTGTGTACGATTCCTACACCTCCACCATCGCACGCAGCGCCGATACCAGCCGACATTCTCCGATAGTCGGTGGATAATGCAGGTAGTATAATAAAAAAACCAGGGCGATAATAAAGCAAGAAACACGACAATATATGAGGTGGAGGAGGAGTTAAGAACGCACAATCTCAAGAAAGTCCGCTTTTTATGTCGGAATACTTTTTCGGTAATAAACATACATTCGAACAGAGGTGGTAAAGACAGTATTAATTTAGAGGTGTATATATGATTCTATATTTTGTGAATCTGACTAACTGATTATTAATAATGATCAATGATAAGCTCATTTGTTATTTAAGTAGTAAAAGTAGTAGTAGGCGATATCATGAAATAATCGTTTTTGCAAATATTTTAAATAATCTATAAAGTTTCTATAGAATCTATGAGTATCTATTATTGGTGGCTAAAGTAAAGAGTACAGTTTTGAAAAAAAAAAAAAAGTTCAAGTTATTCATTATTTTTTTGTAATAATAGTAAAATCTCAGGTTCAACTTTATAATATACTTGGGAATAAAATGGAAAATTTTAATTAAGAGAAACCCAGGGATGTATCAAGCCTTTTTAAAGTGAGAGTTGAACCGTGTACTTCATCCCTGTACTGGTTTGATCCTAACAAACTCTTAAAGGATTAGAATACCATCTGACGTTGCTGTGTGTACTGCATGTTCATTGGTGTTTCGGTTATTACGGGGCGGAGTTTTTAGGATCTGGAGCTGAAGAACACCAAACTTCAGCTTTTTCTGATGCAGTCGCCATGTTGAGCGGGTTGAGTCGTCACCATTAAGTACATTAAGAGAAAAGAAACTGACCGAAATAATGGATATTTCCTTTCGGATGATTAACCAGACGAGAGAACTGAGGGGACTGAGAGAGAAGATTAATTTTAATTGGCGAAGGTTTAAACATACGGATCTAAAATGTGGATTTGTACATCGAGGTAATCTTTTTTAATATTTAAACTGATCTTAGTTATCGTGTTACAGGAAAGCGTTATTGTTGTTTCTTTTCGTGAACGACCAACCAATTGTATTTTAAATTGTATCTAAGAGTGTCCTAGGGAAGTGGCGGCCAGGCCAAAAGTCAGTACGGATGCCCTTCTGCTCGTCATTAACAGTCCTGAGGGAATAAGGGAGGAGTTTGGGGGTTGGTGTATTTTCTCGGCGTTCAGTTGCACTTTTTCGGCTCCCCACTTGAGTCTATTTAAAATCGCTCGACAGGGTTATCGGTAAGTGTGAAAGTAAGTCATACGAATTTATTAGTCTTTATCTTTTTTCACATTGTTTTCAAAATAATAGATGTTTAGCATATTGATATGGGCTACTCTTAGATTAGAGCTACGGTTCTAGCTTTTACATTGCACGTGCTCGTTTTTGTTATTACGTATTAAATGATTTAAATCTCGAATCGTTGCATTTAAGAAGTGAACGCAAATAGAAAATGTAGGTACTGCTATAAGTTAGCTCTGTCGGTAGGATTTCTTCGAGCAGAGGTGGTACAGACAGTATTAATTTAGAGGTGTATATATGATTCTGTATTCTGTGAATCTGACTAACAGATTATCTATAATAATCAATGATAAGCTCATTTACTTATTATTTAAATGCCTGCTGTCAGTAGTAAAACGAGGCGATGTCATGAAATAATAGTTTTTGCAATTTATTTTAATAATCTATAAAACTATATTCTATGAGTATCGATTATTGGTGACTCAAGTAAAGGGAGTACAGTTTTAAAAAAAATGTTAAAGTTAGATGTTTTATTAATTTATTTTTTGTAATGGTAAAATCTCAGGTTCAACTTTATAATATACTTGGTAATGAAACGGAAATGTACTGTTTCAATCTTTAACAGAAACGTAAGCGATAGATTACCTTCAGACGTAGCTCGCGGCGCTGTACTGCTTGTGCGTTGTTTCTTCGGGTCTTTTGGGACGGATGACACGAAACCACAGCTTTTTCTGATGCAATCGCCAAAGCGGGTTGAGTCGTCGCCTTTGAATACATTAAGAGAAAAGAAACTGACCGAAATAATGGATATTATGTTTCGCCTGATAATCCAAACTAGAGAATCCGTACATTTTTTTTGACAAGGCTGCATAAGTCGATCATTTAAATGTAGAATATTTTGGAGACAACGAGAGGTAAGGTTTAAATAATGTCGGAACAGAAAATGTTCTTGTGACTTATGATTTTCACAATGTTGAAATAATGCAGTTCATAGTCCATAAAATATTAAAGACCTTGCATTCCCATGACTTTTTGATGTTTCGAACAACATGTACACAAAGTGTTTTTTTCTTTTTTTTTTCTCTCCTCTTTCTCTCCTTGTTTTTGATGTTATTATTGTTATTATAAATACTAGACAACTAGAATGAGAAACAGCTTCATTTCAAAAGCAGTAAGTCTAATAAACTTTTAGTTACACAACACACACTTATGGGCACTTTTAGACTGTGACACTTTCCCCTCAGTGGGCAATTTCTTTTTTGCTGGACACTTTATTACATTTGCATTACATTTGATCATTTATTGGACGCCTTTATCCAAAGCGACTTACAAAGTGAACACAGTGTTAATCGCAACATCCCTGGAGCAATGAGGGTTAAGGGTCTTGCTCAAGGACCCACATTGGTAACTTCAGTGGACCAGGGATTTGAACCGCCAACCTTCAGATTCATAGTCCAACACCCTAACCACTGCGCTAACAATCCCTACTGATTATATATAAGGGGGGGGGGGGGGGGGGGGGGGGGGGGGGGGGGGGGGGGGGGGGGGGGGGGGGGGGGGGGGGGGGGGGGGGGGGGGGGGGGGGGGGGGGGGGGGGGGGGTATCTGTAATATTTAAATTGCTTCAGGGTGCTTTTGTTGTCATTTCATGTACCACATATAATGCAATTGACAGTTTTCTTGAAAAAAAAAAAAAAAAAAAAAAAAAAATATGAACATTATATTAACCTAACATCTTTAAAAGATTTGGATTTACTGTCCCTGCATTAGGTTACAAGGTTACTAACACGTAACCATTATATTCCTTTCCGTCTGAGCTCCTGGGAGAAAAGACGTTTATCAGATCAGAGTTTCAGTGGTTGGTTGATTCTTCACTTTTTTTCACAGTTAACATGAGATTTTTTTTTGGCTCCTGACTTTAGTCTACTTAAAAGAAGCTTTTAAAAACATCTGCTGAGGTCATTTGGGGTGCAGGACTTTTGTGCAATACTTATTGCTGTGCAATCTGTTAATTTTTTTATTTATAGATTTTTTTCCCCTTCCCCATACCATCTCCCCTCTGTATTATATGATGTATATAGTTTATTTTTTTGTATACACTGATCTCTGCGGCACGGTGGCTTAGTGGTTAGCACATTCGCCCCTCAGCGCTGGGGATCCAGGTTCGAATCCCTATCTGGGTGGAGTTTCCATGTTCTCCCTGTGTCTGCGTGGGTTTCCTCCGGGTTCTCTGGTTTCCTCCCGGTTCTCCGGTTTCCTCCCACAGTCCTATACATGGATCAAGTCAATTGAATTCTCAAAATTGCCCCATACAGAATGTTAATGCGTGTGTGTCTGTGGGAGTGAGCGTGTGCCCAGTGATGGATTGGTGTCCTGTCCTGGGTCTATCTGCCCAGCGCCCGAGACGTTCTCCCCTGGATAGGCATGGGGAACCCCACCGCGACCCTAATAGAGAATAAAGCGGGAGATAATGAATGAATGAATGAATGAACACTGATTTCTATTTTAAAAAATCTTAAAGATTTTCTCATAATAGATATATTAAATGTGTCTAACTTTCCCAATCACTCTCACTTCTGCTGCTGAAAGTGTGAATGGGACACATAAAGGATTATCTTATCTTAAAGCATTAGGTTATGAGTTAAAAGCTCAAAACCTGTTGCTGTATTATTTTTAGCGCCTGTGCTCTTCGGAGAACAGACTTGTGCATCTTCAGTAAGCCTGTTTTATGTGTTTATATCACAGCAATTTTTTGTTGTTTTTTTTTATAAACGATACATCTATAATCCTGAGTATATATTATTAGTGATTTAAAGTAAAGGGAGTACAGTTTTGGTTTTAAGTTAACATTTAAGTTAAAAGTTTTATTACATTAGTTTTTGTATTCATGTTAAAGAAATATCTCAATTGAACTTCTTCATAATTTATTTGGGGATAAAATGACAAGGATCAATTAAGACAGAGTTGCATAGGCCCAGGAATATATCAAGCCTTTGAAATTGTTTTCTTGCAAATACAATGTTTGAGCGCTGAAACACCCACATCCCTCCGTGTGCTGTGTTTCTGCACACAAAGAAGCCTATAACTATAAATACATGATTAATGTGCAGAGGCTAGTGTTAAAATAAGCATGTTATCAGATTGGACAACAGAACCATTGTACGAGATTGTACATGTTTTAACAATTATTTCAACAGATGACTGGTTATACCAGCAGTAAAACAACTTGAGAAGATATGTTTTATATGATCTATGGAGTCCTTTATATGACCAAAAATAGCGCATTGTTATTTTATGTACTATCGAAGTAAATCAAGAATATCTACAGAGTAAACCATTTTAAAATGAACTTAAGTTCAAGTTCTAGAAAAAAGAATTAGTGCTTGATCGCAATATTATTTGTAAATGTAACTTATTTGTTTGCTTTTTAGACACAAAGCACAACACAGGCATTTGTTGATAAACAAAACAAAATAAAAAAAGAAGTAGGTAGTACAAAAGTGTTGAATTCAGGTGTTGGGCTGTGGTAGCTCGGTGGTAAGGGTTTCTGGGGGTCCAAATCTAAAGTTACAAGTGTGGTTCCTGAGCAAATTCATCAGGTAAGCCATTGAAACGTTAATGGTTATGACAGTGCATTTTGACCCCTGCCATCCAGTTGGCATGCTTGTAATTAACTCGTCTGCAAATCTGTCCCTTTATCACAGCTTATAATATCAAACTCTAAGCCAGCGGTTCTCAACCTGTGGGTCGCGACCCCGGCTGGGGTCGAATGACCAAAACACAGGGGTTCGCCTAAAGCCATCGGAAGATACATATTTCCTATGGCTTTAGCCGCTGAGAAGCCGCTTCTAAATGCAAGTAGCCGGCTCCCGATTCCTGTACCAAAGATGGCTGACGTTGACGGCATCAAATCGCGGTATTTTGTCAGCCGCGCCTCCTCTAAGCTTCACAAGGCTCTGCCGGCTTCTTCACCTTTACCAAGATGGGCGCGGCTGACTTAATCTCGCAGTGTTTTGTCATTTTCCTTTGTGTAAAGTGCTGTTGTGAATGTGAGTACGCCCCCCTGGTCATAGTAACAGGTGTGTAATAGAAAAACAACATATGAAAAAGTAAATAATAAATAATTTAACAAACTATTTAGACGCGACCATCTTTTATTTTTTCCTTAGCAAAATGTCTCAATGGATCGTGTAGACAAGAATATTAGAAAAAGAAAATACGCTGAGGATTTCTTGAAGTATGGTTTTACCTCAATAATTACAGCAGGAATTGAGAAACCACAATGTGTTATTTGTTGTGAAGTTCTCTCAGCTGAATCTATGAAGCCGAACAAACTAAAACGCCATTTTGATAGCAAGCATCCAAGCTTTGCTAACAAGAATGTCGACTATTATAATATATTATTATTATTATAATATATATTATATAATATTATATATCATAATATATATATATATACACACACACACAACATATAATATTGTTTTTGTGATTAATCATTATGTATGATTTGTAGCAATGAGAATACGTAATGCATACCAGGTATTTTCATAACTGTAGCAAAATTACAGTTATGAAGTAGCCACCAAAATTATTTTTTGGTTTGGGGTCACCGCAACATGAGGAACTGTATTGTGGGGTCACGGCATTAGAAAGGTTGAGAACCACTGCTCTAAGCAATGTATTTTGGACAGTAGCCCGCTTTTAACTTTACAGTTCATGAGTTCAAATAGAGTTTAGTGTCACTGGCTTAATAAGAAATCAGGTTTCCAGGTGTACAATACGAGTTTTACTTACCTAGTAGTAAATTAAACAATATTATAATATTTTAAAGTGACACTGTTGTAAAGATTATTTACTATTTTTGAGGTAGAAGCGTTTAATAGTCTTGATTGCTGTGGGGGGAAAAAAAAGAAGGTTATTATTATTATTATTATTATTATTATTATTATTTTTTTTTTTTTGTGGTTCTGCATTAACAC
Organism: Corydoras maculifer; assembly: GCA_019802435.1. Classification (NCBI taxonomy): domain Eukaryota; kingdom Metazoa; phylum Chordata; class Actinopteri; order Siluriformes; family Callichthyidae; genus Corydoras; species Corydoras maculifer. The sequence goes on from JAFMOD010000457.1 coordinate 396,561, forward strand.
TTTTGCAACTCCTGCCTGAGGGCAGAAAAGTGAGCATGCTGCGCGGGTGGGTGTGTTTTTTTTTTTGTGTGTGTGTGATAGAGTAACGTAATATATATTGCTTACAGTGCTTATACACATTTGAATTTGTCCGCAACTTTTGACCCATCCTTGAAGTGAAACAGACAGACATGTACACCCACTGATGCAGTGAGAGCTCATTCCCGAAGCGGTGGGCAGCCTTAAATATGGCACCCAGGGAGCAATTTGGGTTAGGAGCCTTGCCTAAGGGCACTTCAGCCATGGTACTTGGTGGGAACGGGAATTGAACCAGGGACCTTTAGATCACAAGGCTGATTCCTTAACAACAAGCCCATGACTTTTAATGATTGATACAGCTCCCTTTGTGGTAACAAATGCTATGAAGAGCATTTTATACTTCTACTTGTTGGTTGGCATGTCCAAATCGGAAATCATGTATTAAACTTGACCAGATCGTATAAATGTGGTGGTGTCAGATGTTCAGATTCTCTTCATCATATCCTATTGTGTATTCTAAGATGTTAAGTTGGTGTTCATGCATTTGCTTTTATGAAAAATATAACCAATAATTCCTAGACGCAATTCCTAATCATCATGGCTGTGTTTTTATATCTTTAAATGTATTTGCAGATGGAGATTTCCTGTGTAAAAGACACTGCTAAAAATAAATATACTTGCACTTTGCCATCTTCAATTCTACAATTTTTGACTTCAGCATGTGACTACACTTGGAAAAATCAGGTATCAAAAAAAATCAGGCTCAAAGTTTTAAATCAATCAACAATTAACAGCATTTTAGTGACAAATGTTTTGTTAATTTGTGTTTCTTTTATCTGGACTGAAAGTTAATATCTTAAAGTATTTACTTGTATTACTGTCAATGGAAATAGCGTATGTGTTCCTAGTGTCGTGTGTGTGTATATATATATATATATATATATATATATATATATATATATATATATATATATATATATATGTATATATATATATATATATGTGTATATATATATATATATATGTGTGTGTGTGTGTGTGTATATATATATATATATATATATATATATATATATATATATATATATATATATATATATATATATATATATATATATAGGGTTGGTTAGTTTACTCAATTGTTGAGGTTTACTATCTCTTTTTTAAATAGTACTTACTAATGTTTGCTTTCTGTTTTGTATTTTTCCTTATAGACCAATCACACCATAGCTCACAAAGATTCCGCCACAATTCTTCCTGTTATTGATCATCATTTAAAATACATCACCTTGTCTGCACTTACAGCTGGAATTCAGTATGTTTCAGACTGCCTGGTAAGTGCTCCAAGTGTGTGTTGTTTTTCTGAAAACTATTTTATTATTAAATATTCTAAATTATTTTCTTTTGAACAGGCTGGACCGATCTTTGGATCTATCGGTATGTCTTATGTTTTGAGTCAGAATTTCAGTTCACTGCACAGTTAATTCTTTAAGTCAGTGGTGATTTTCACAAATGGAAAGTTAGGAATAAATATTTTTTTTTTAAGTTTGTTATTAATGTAATACAACTGCATTGCTGTGTGTTTGTGTTGCTAAAATTTTTGTTGGTCTTTACCAACAAAATACTTTTTTTTTTCTTTTTCTTTTTAGTCTCTAATACCACCAGCACAACTAACAGTTCAGAATGTAAGTACTCTTATGTTATAGTTTACAACTTCCATTTGTTTTAATAATTTGATTATTTATGTCCTCATCATGTTTAATAAAATAATTTAAATGTTACAGTAAAAATTTAATAAGTTACATAACAATTTTAGTGGAAGGAAGAAACTGATGTGCTTTAGTTATAACAAAGCTGTATTACTTTCTATTAAAGCTGTATAATTGTTTGTTTAGATTTTGAAAGCCCGACTCCAAACCCGAATCCTTCTGCCTCATTAGGTAAGAATTTAAAAAAAAAATAATAATAATTTACAGATGTAGGTGTTGATATAATTTCAGCAAAAAATTTCATTTGATTAATCTCTTCAGATTTTAGGTCAAACTTTAGATTTTTGTGTTTTTAATTAATCAATGTTCATTATTAACATCAATTTCAAACCTTATCTTCTAAATAATGATGCTCATACAGAATTAAATCAATCCACATACCTTCTTATGTTATTGTTTAAAAGCTGTTTACAGAACATAAATAACATGTGAGTTTATCTGCCTGTAGCGATGACTGACATGCATGCTGTACAAGTGCATTGCTTTTACTCTGATTATGATCACGTTTCTCATTAAGTTATGAAAGCCTTGTTTGAGTGTTATGGAATGTTACCTATTCTACTGAATATACTAAGGTTAATGTAAGGAGAGTTAAATTATTCACACTTGTGTGAAGATGTAAGCTGGAAAATAATATAGTTGCTGCATTACTTAAAAGATTATAAATCATTTATTTTTATATTAATATATTATCTTTATTCTTTATTTTATTTGCAGATATTTTGTATATCATGTTGCTGGTGTTTCTGCTGGTGTTTCTGCTGGTGTTTCTCAGAAAGTGGAGAAGTGGCTTTTGCAGGTAAATTTGCCTCACACGTTTACATTTAGCAGATGCTTTTATCCAAAGCTGTTCACTGTTAAATTGGTGTTTTGCATTATGATTACAAAATAAGTTTTAAACTTTTTGACCATTTTAGACATGTTTACTGTGTAGTAACAGTTTGGAAAAGGGCCTTTCCTTTTCATGTATGACTATCATGTGCACATTTAGTTGGTTTAACCTGTAGAATTAAAAAAAATAATAATAATTTAGGGGTGAATTTAAAAGCTGTTTGCAGACAACAAAGCAATCATTTAATCCTAACTGACCATCACTTTTAATAAACAACCAAAAATTCACACAGATAAACATGTTGTGAAAAGACTTTGAGTAGAAACGTTACAGCTGCAAAGCTAAGAACATTGTAAATTAAATGTGGTACATAAAATCACACACTACACAAGGCCACAAATTTTTACTGGTATACAGGAAACAACAGTAATTATTTAATAATGTTTTTTTGTTTAAAGCCCAAACAAAGGAAAGGAAAGGCATGCGGCTTCTGGTGATCAATCTGCTTCTAAGTATGTATAAGTATACTCTTCTCTTGTACACTATATTAAATTAATACAGTGCGAGGGGGTGTGGCATTATTCTGAATAAATCCCATAAAGAGGTGTTATTAGTCCCAACTGTAGTGGAGTACACTTACACCTCTTTACGTGATTTATTCACAATAATACAATACCTCAAGTGTCTTATTGCTTTAATAAAACACTTACAAACACACTATAATAAAAAGCAAGTTTTGATTCATAAATGCATTTATTGAACATAAAATCGTTAATAATCTGATCTTCGCGACGTAAACTGCGAATAACAGGATTCCGGTTTCTCTAACAATATAACACTATCATCTAGTGGCCATATTACAGAAGACAGTTCATTAAAAAAAACGACTCAGCCGAAGATATTTAATAAAAGGTATTTTAAGTGGATAGAATTTATTATCAAATTTATATTTATTTTGATAAGTATAAATTTAGACTATAAACATAAGGACAGGATAGGCTCAGTGTGGCCTTTGACCCTGATAGGGATTAGTGATACTTAATAATAATAATTAAAAGAAAATGCAGACAGAGTGAACAAGCTATTTCCACTTATAAAGAACTTTTTTCCCTACTTGAGAAATGAACCTGGAAACCTTTTATTTTAAGGTTTATGCACTAGGCACTGCTCTGCATGTTATTTTATTTATTTATTAGTTATTTATTCCTTTAGTTCAACCCCAGAGGACCCTGAGACTGGTGATGGAAACATTCCACTTATGAGTAACAGCAAACCTTGCGCTGCTAATGGGTAAGAACGACACACAATGTACACATGATTTTTTTAAAGCAAACTGGAGGGTGCGAATGATGGTTGGATAGATAGGTGACCTAATTGTTGACAGGCTGGGTTAATTGATGAAGAGACACTTTATACTATTGTACAAAGGTATTTAAACACATGTAACAAACATAGGGGGGGGGGGGGGGGGGGGGGGGGGGGGGGGGGGGGGGGGGGGGGGGGGGGGGGGGGGGGGGGGGGGGGGGGGGGGGGGGGGGGGGGGGGGGGGGGGGGGGGGGGGGGGGGGGGGGGGGGAAATAATAAAAATCATGGAGTGACTGAAATGTGAAATATCCAAAAATATCTAGCTACCAGCATACTGTAAGTGGGAAAATGTAATCTCTGATGAAGGGTTAGAGAGTACATTTACATTACATTTACATTTAGTCATTTAGCAGACGCTTTTATCCAAAGTGACTTTCAAATGAGAACACCACAAGTCAGGAGCCATGAAGAAAACCAACTTTACTGTAAATAGAGTAACAACGCAGACTACAACAGTAAGGTTGCTGTTACTGATCTATTAATGACTCATTCCTCCAAAATGCGCCATAGGAGGTCATTCCTACCTGTGGCCATTAAACTCTACAACTCCTCTCGTGTAGGATGATTTTCATGTGCAATGCCAAATTCATTCATTATCTTCCGCTTTATCCTCTATTAGGGTCTGGGGGGGTTCCCCATGCCCATCCAGGGGAGAACGTTTCGGGCGCTGGGCAGATACACCCAGGACGGGGGGAAAATCTATCGCTGGGCGCACACTCACACAGACACGCACACATACACACTATATGGGGCAGTTTGAAGAACTCAATTGACTTGAACCATGTTTTTGGACTGTGGGAGGAAACCGGAGAACCGGAGGAAACCCACGCGGACACTGAGAAAACATGGAAACTCCACCCAAATGGGATTCGAACCGGGAATCCCTAGCGCTGAGAGGAGAACGTGCTAACCACTAAGCCACCGTGCCGCCTGCAATGCCGAATTATTTAGTGTATATAGTTTTTACATGTGCAATTAAAAACAATATACGGTTAACTTATCCAATATGTCACCAGTGCCACTTTACCTTTATTATTGTATTTTATGCTTTAATTTCTAGTGCTGCATTTTCTTTTGCATTAAGAAGCATTTATTGATAACACACCACCACATAACTACAGTACTGAGAGTCAAAGGCACTAACAAAATATGTATAAAAACAGATAGACTACATCTGTAATCATAGAAATACGAAGTCCAAATGTATGTTCAGTGGAGCTGATAAAATAAAGAAACAATGATTTACCTAATCAAGTGACCCATCATTATAATATAAAATTAAGAAAATCACCATAAATTAAATGTATATTTTTTTCTTCCTTAGCTCAAACCAGCGTGTTTTAGAAGTTGAGTCTAATGAAAGCAATGCCCATGAGGGTAATGAGGGACCTCCAACACTAATGAAACGTAAGAATGACACTTGCACTGTTAATTTAGAATTAATCTGATAGTTTGTTTGACATTGTATTCTTTGCAGTCACCTCTGATGATGCAATTTCTTAAGTGGTGATCATAAAGTGAGGACCTGCACATCCTGCCAAAGACCAAACATCTTTCTTTTCTTTTAATCTTGCACTGAGGAAGTAATGGTTACAAAATAGGGAGCTGCTTTAAGATAAAAACACATCAATTTGTTTACCATTAATGCAGGTACACACTTATTTCATAACTAATGCATCAATTCAGAAAACATCTAAACTCTAAAACTATTTATTCTCAAATAATTGTTGAATGAAGAATTTGTTGTCTTAACTGACCACTAGGAGCAATAATTTATATATTTTTTTATATAAAAAACACTGGTCTGGTTCGCCAAGCCTTATTTTTGCATTTCTTCAGAAAAGTGCCTGTGTCAATTAGGGGTTCAAGCTCAGTGTGTTTAAAAACCTATTGTTTTTAAGCACTCAGTTTTTTAGTTTGTTTCTATAGTCTGAGACACTGAGGGCGTTATGCAGTGTTTTCATGTATTGCTAATCACTTGTACATATTTTATCTTCAGTAGCATATTTGGGGTGGAATGGTACACTACTAAATCTTCTCAAATATAATCCCCCCTGATACTCAGAAGACTTTAAAAAAGGTTTGCATTTTGATTCCTTTTTTTAATAATTATACCTCTATAAGCTAAATTGCTATAGTTGATAATTGTCAATTTTCCTGTACCTGCAATAATGGACACAAATTTTGCTTTACGTATAGTCCTTATCATTAGCATTCATATATATATATATATATATATATATACACACACACACACACACAGTGTCTTGCGAAAGTATTCACCCCCTTTACATTTTTCACATTTTGTTACCTCACAACCTGGAATTCAAAGGGAATATTTGAGGGTCTGCATCATTTAATTTACAGACCATGCCTACAACTTTCAATATTTAACATTTTTTTTTATTGTGAAGCAAACAACAAATAGGACAAAATAACTGAATACATCAGTGTGCATAACTATTCACCCCCGTAAGTCAGTACTTTGTAAAGCCATCTTTTGCAGCAATTACAGCTGCAAGTCGCTTTGGATGAGTCTCTATGAGCTTGCCACTGGAATTTTTGCCCATTCCTCATGGCAAAACTGCTCCAGCTCCTTCAAGTTAGATGGTTTCCGTTGGTGATTCTCAATTGGATTTAGGTCTGGGCTTTGACGAGGCCATTCCAATATGTTTACACGTTTCTTTAGCAGTATGCTTTGGGTCATTGTCTTGTTGGAAGGGAAATCTCCACCCTTGTCTCAGATCACTGACAGACGTAAACAGGTTTTGCTCAAGAATATCCCTGTATTTAGCACCATCCATCTTCCCCTCGACTCGGACCGGTTTTCCAGTCTCTGCTGCTGAGAAACAGATCTGTCATATGGTTAGATACTCCAGTCTCTGCTTGGGAACTCTGCAGCTCCTTCAGGGTTACCTTTGGTCTCTGTGCTGCCTCTCTGTTTAATGCCCTCCTTGACCGGCTGAGAGTTTTGGTGGGCGGCCCTCTCTTGGCAGGTTTGTTGTGGTACCATGTTCTTCCCATTTGATGATGATGATGGATTTGATGGTGCTCCGGGGGATCATCAGAGATTTGGATATTTGTTTATAACCCAACCCTGACTTATACTTCTCTACAACTTTATCCCTGACTTGCTTGGAGAGCTCCTTGGTCTTCATGGTGTTGTTTGGTTAGCTTAATGGTGTTGCAACTTCTGGGGCCTTTCAGAAAAGGTGTGTATATACTGACAGATCATGTGACACTTAGATTGCACACAGGTGGCCTTCATTTAACTAAGCATGTGACTTCTGAAGGTAATTGGTTGCAGCAGAACTTTTTAGGGGCTTCATAACAAAGGGGGTGAATACATATGCACATGCAAATTTTCAGTTTTTTTATTTTCATATTCTTTATATACATATATATTTTTTTCTCATTTCACTTCTGAAACGTAGACTATTCAGATAAAAAAAAATACATACAGGTTGTAATAAAATAGGGAAAAATCAAAGGGGCCAAATCTGTTTACTGTATTGTGTTTCTTAAATGGTTTATTGTCTGTCCTTTGTCTTTTTGCACTTTATGCTGTATTACTTCTATCTGCCTTTTAAAATAAATACTATAGTCTAATTTTTTTGACTTGTTTCCGGTATGTCTTTATTTGTAATTTGAGGAAGAATGCAAGGGCCGTCTAAAATTTTTGGTTTCCAACATCCTGCTCTCACATGATAAATAAGCTAGACACTTCAAGCATGTGGAACTGGGTATTAATATGTTAACTAAATGTAAAGTGATGCAAACAGCAAGAAGAAAAAAAAATGTCCACATTCTAATTATTATTGATTCAACTCCTACTTAGGATCATCCTCCTTTTTTTTGAAAGTTTTTTTCAGTAAACTATATCCAGGTCAAATTTCTGATTTCATGTAAATTAATGTATATTATAAATTTGAAAAATTAGGCACACGCTCTGTGACTGAAAAGTTATACAAATAACTCCCTAAAATAACAATATAACCTCTGCTTTAATGGTATCTTTCAAGTATTCAAGTATTTTTTCCATCCATTTCATTCCAACAATATAAACCTTCTCCAGGAACATGGTGTTAAACATAACAGCAACAACACAACTCAACTTAAAGTGCACGTCTGCAAATAGCATGTGCAAAACAAGAACTACAAGACGATATACAGGGCAATACTTTAAACATTCAGTAAATGGGAGGAAACTGTGCATGTGGCCCTCTAGTGGTGTAAGCGGTAAGGTGCAAAATTTTATGCCCACGGTTATGTAAATCAGCACCAATTGTCTATAAACTTAAAATAGGTATACAGTTTGAGTTTAGTCCAGTTTTCTTCAGTCACTTATTTTATTACAGATGCTATTTTTTTGCATCATTTTTCCCACTTTTCCATAAATGAGCGATAGTCTTTTTTTCTTCCACTGCCTTTTAAAAAATATATTTCTGTGTATGTGTGTTTTGTGTATTCTATGTAGTTTGTATGTATAAGCAAATTTTTATGTTCATCACTTAACTGCTGACATATTAAGCAAATGAAAATGACAGCTGGAGCAGGATCACATTTTTGACATGCACAGTAATGTCAAAAATCCCCCACATCCTTCACATCTAGTTGACGTTCAAGTAATTTATTTGTATAGCGCTTTTTACAATAGTACATTGTTACAAAGCAACATTACCGTGTTGTAAGCCTTTACACCCATACAGGATGCCGAAGTGACAGTGCAGGGAAAAACTTCCTGTAATGTTGCAATTTTAAGGAAGAAATCTTGGGAGGACTGAGGTTTAGTGGGGGCTCATTGTCCTTCGTTGTAAAAAAATTGATTTTTTAAGCATGTGCAGGGCACGGTGGCTTAGTGGTTAGCACGTTCGCCTCTCAGCACTAGGGATTCCCGGTTCGAATCCCCATCGGGGTGGAGTTTCCATGTTCTCCCCGTGTCTGCGTGGGTTTCCTCTGGGTTCTCCGGTTTCCTCCCACAGTCCAAAAACATGGATCAAGTTAATTGAATTCTCCAAATTGCCCCCTATAGAGTGTGTCTGTGTGAGTGAGTGTGTGCCCAGCGATGGATTGGCGCCCTGTCCTGGGTCTATCTGCCCAGCGCCCGAGACGTTCTCCCCTGGATGGGCATGGGGAACCCCACTGCGACCCTAATAGAGGATAAGCGGGAGATAATGAATGAATGAAAAGCATATGCAGGATGTCAAATTTTGTATTTCCAAAGAGGAATTAGAACACTCGCTGGGTTACTCAAATCAGGGAAGTGAACAAGGGCCCTCAGGGCTGCGGGGGAATTTAAAAAAGGAAATTTTCCAACATCAATAAAACAAATAATTAAAACACATGAAAAGCTTTACATTAGACCTGCTATGGTAATCCAAATAATGTTTCCTTCCGCGCCAGTCCAGCAGCTGCTAACCACTAAGCCACCGTGCCGCCTGGTTAGATACTTGTTTATTGTAATTGCAGAATGACTGCTAGTCCTTATATATTACATTTACATTTAGCGGACAATTTAATCTAAAAAAGCATCAATAAAAAGCGCTTTTATCAGGGTTGGCAACAGCCCCCTCTGGAGCAATGAGGGTTTAGAGACAAGGACCCACATGGGTAACTTTAGTGGACCTGAGATTTGAACCCACAACCTTCAGATTTATAGCCCAACACCCTAACCACTGGGAGACAATTCAATTGCTTGGTAGTACAGAAAAATACATTATAAAGATTGGAAATCAAGTGTCAATGAGATTGGATTTCTCTGACATTTATTTTATGTTTTTTTTTTCTTCTCTGCTTCTGGTTCTTTTGCAAAAACAAATCAATAAACTGTAGGTGCATGCGTCTTCAGTAAAGATTTGGAAAAAAAAAAAACGTATATCTGGTTTCTTATTGTCATTAAATAAATGAACTAACTGTCAGTAGCACGGCTACTGAGAGAATGACTGTAAAAGCCCAGTGATTTTGATGTATTTGTGTTGGGTCACTGAATTTCTACCACCAACCCCCTCCTCTCTTTACACACCTCTTTTGCATGATTTATTTACTATTATTATTCATTCATTCATTCATTATCTTCCGCTTTATTGGGGTCGCGGTGGGGTTCCCCATGCCCATCCAGGGGAGAACGTCTCGGGCGCTGGGCAGATAGACCCAGGACAGGGCGCCAATCCATCGCTGGGCACACACTTACTCACACAGACACACTCTAAACGGGGCAATTTTGAGAATTCAATTAACTTGATCCATGTTTTTGGACTGTGGGAGGAAACCGGAGAACCCGGAGGAAACCCACGCAGACACGGGGAGAACATGGAAACTCCACCCA
>JAFMOD010000457.1:406942-419700 GCA_019802435.1 Corydoras maculifer
GCTGGGCACACACTTACTCACACAGACACACTCTAAACGGGGCAATTTTGAGAATTCAATTAACTTGATCCATGTTTTTGGACTGTGGGAGGAAACCGGAGAACCCGGAGGAAACCCACGCAGACACGGGGAGAACATGGAAACTCCACCCAGATGGGGATTCGAACCGGGAATCCCTAGCGCTGAGAGGCGAACGTGCTAACCACTAAGCCACCGTGCCGCTACTATTATTATATTATTTTTATTATTTAATAATAACCTAGAGTGCCTTATTGCTTTTATAAAATGCTTACAAACACAGTATGAATGCATTTATTAAAAACAAAATTGTTAATAAACCTGTCTTACGCAGCATCCGCTTCCAATTAGTTTAACAATCAAATACTGCCATCTAGGGGTCAAAACACAGAACACAGTTTACTTAAAAATTTAAAGAATGATGTATTGTATATCAGGCATTGATATGAGTGTGAAGCGCCTTGAGTTGTGTGTTATTGGCAATAATGTCACAAAATGGACAAAATGCTCAGCCAATCAGATTCAAGGACGTTTTCTAAAACATATTAATCAACATGTTGGAATCTAAACGTAATTTAAAATAATAATAATCTACTGTTTACAGCATTTGTATTTGTACCATTCTGTTTTGAATATGTTTAGGATAAATTTTACTCACTCAATCCTTCTGTAGCTCTATCCGGAGGTGTGACCGGTCAGCCAGGCATTTTTTCTAATAAACAAAACAACAAAAATGACATAATAAGCCGTGTTCACATAACTTTAGCCCCATCACCTACATCAGGGGTACAGTTTGTGAAGATGCCCGGGGGCCAATACTTTCTTATGATGTTTTTTCACCACAAATGTCAATGTAACCAAATATAAGCAACTCGGGGAAAAACAACTCTAAAGACACAATTCCTTCATATCTGGAGAGACAGATAACATTGAACAAACTGTATAGAATACATTCAATTTGAGGTATTTTAATTTAAGTTTAAGGTCAAGCAGCTCCTCTGCCACGTTTATGATGGCGTCAGAAAATTGTAGTTGTGTCAGATGCGTCTGATTTCATATAATGAGAAATAATAAAAAGCCTTTCATCTGCTGCCCTCTAACGGCTACTGAATGTCTGACAATATGTCCAAAATTGACACATAGTATTAGAATAATGCTAAGAAAAGGCGGAATTACATTCATTTATTTATAAAGGGGCGGGTTAGCTCAGTGGTTGAGGTGTTGGGCTATCAATCTGAAGGTTGGGGGTTCAAATCCCAGGTCCACTGAAGTTACCAGTGTGGGTCCTTGAGCAAGACCCTTAACCCTCATTGCTCCAGGGATGTTGTGATCGACCCTGTGATCGCCTTGTAAGTCGCTTTGGATAAAAGCGTCTGCTAAATGACCCAATTTAATTTATTCATTCATTATCTCCCACTTTATCCTCTATTAGGGTCGGGGGGGGGGGGGGGTTCCCCATGCCCATCCAGGGGAGAACGTCTCGGGCGCCTGGCAGATAGACCCAGGACAGGGCGCCGATCCATCGCTGGGCACACACTTACTCACACAGACACACTCTATACGGGGCAATTTTTTGAGAATTCAATTAACTTGATTCACGTTTTTGGACTGTGGGAGGAAACCGGAGAACCCGGAGGAAACCCACGCAGACATGGAAACTCCACCCAGATGGGGATTCGAACCGGGAATCCCTAGTGCTGAGAGGAGAACGTGCCAACCACCAAGCCTCCGTGTCGCCCGGAATTACATTATTAAACTTTTTTTTTTAATTTTTAAAAAAATTTGGCTGACAGGGTAAATAAATAAATAACTACACAGAGACTCCGAATGAATGAGACGTGGACGTGCAGAAGAAGAGCTTATTTAATGGTAATAATGAAGATGGCAATAAGAATCTTAATAAACAGTAATAAACAACGTCATGTGATAATCAGCAGAAACCTTCAGTTACAGAAAGAGAAAGAAACACAAAGCTGCACAGGAGTGAAGAGGTGAAGGAGGGACTTTAAAATAAATGCTACCTTTCGATATATCCATTTACAGCATCGTAAAACCTTTTATTGAACATGAACATTTACAAAAAGAGAGAAAGACTTTATATAAATCCTTATAAATAAACTTTTATATCAGCATAGAACAAAATACAGGATTTCAGAGGGTCAGGGAAAGGGGGGGGGGGGGAGCCAGCTGTTATTTACAGATAGAGGAAATACAAAAGAAGTGAGTTTGCACCGGAGGGGGTTGCGCTCTCTCTAACTCTCGCTAACTCTCTCTCTCTCTCCCTCTCTCTCTCAGTCTCATACATTAATTAAGTCACTTTAAGTTCATAATCATAACACTTCTTTCCTTTGATGTTACATTTACATCTACACTAATATTAAAGTTTTTTTTTTAAATAAAGGTACACAATGAATCTCTTACACTGAAGGTCGTTGACTCTTGTGAACCTTAAGTTTGCTACCTTACTTTTGAAGCCATAGAGGTATGAAGCCATGATACACGCTTAATATACACGTCCTGTAAAGTCTCTTTTAAAAAAAAAGTGTTATGAATATACTTGATTATTTTAACGACAGACACAAATGACTGCCTGACTCACAAATGAGATTCCACCATCTCATTGGTGTCAAAAGATTCAGATCCCAAATCATGTTTTTATTAAATGTGAGTACAAAAAAGGGGAGCAGGTACACATAACAGGAATGGTCCTTCCCCAAACTGTTACCATCAGGATGGAAGCATTGTGTTAGTGTTCAGTTAGAATCATTCAGGGCGCAACACAACTTTAAATCTACACAACTAAATCTCTTAAACGTATCACACACACAAGATGTAACTGCATGTATATTGGTTTAAAACTCTAAACACAACATTTTTCTTCACCGTCTTTTTACCCAAATAAAAAAGGTTAAATAGCTTCCTCTCATCTGGGAAGACGATCTACAAGATTTTGGAGCGTGGCTTTGGAAATTTCGGCCCCATCACTTGTAGAAGCATTTAAGAGATCAGACACTGGAGCTGGACGAGGGAGGTCAGGACTCCAAAGTCACCCAAACATATCATTATAATATCGGACCTTAATCAGACACGCTAGAACACAATAGGTCCTTCCCCAAACTGTTCTCACAATACTGGAAGCATACAATTGTCCAAAATGCAATGGCCATGTGCTTGGATTTTTACATCTGTGCCAATGGAGCGAAATAAAACACCTGAGTTTTATGATTAAGAGGTGCGTCAATAGTGTACCATTCATATGGAGACTAACACAACAAATATATCTGAAGCAACACAAAAAAAAGTCTAAATAAGGAAACAAATTTGCAAGATTTTTTTTCTTTTTTCCTTGAGGAAGAGAATTCGACGGTCTGGAATCAGCATCACTAAAAGTGCATTCTGTAGCTGAATGAGACCAGAATCCACAGCATATTAAACATCATCACACTAAAGTAACCATACTAACAGAGCTGGAGCCAGAGTCTTTAAAATTATATTTCTAATAAACACAATCAAGTTCTGATCTTTTGCTAATGTAATGAAGTCACTTTGGATCAGAGTGGATCAAGTTCATTTGTGCAGCATCTATAAACTCAACAATACAGTACAGTACGTTTAGTCCACATGAAATCTAGTCCTTTTTAGTTCCGAGTTGTGCTCATGAGGACACGTTTGGGTGATTGAATAGGGGGTCGGGACAGAGGGAGCTGGATGCTATTCAAAATTAACTTTTTTTTTTTTTTTTAACTCCGTATAGAACAGTTTAGTGATTCCAGTTCCCCGCAGGTGAGCAGAACGTCATTCAGCATGCAGTCTGGACCATTTTGACAATATTAATTGATATATGTTACTGTGAACTTTAGATTACACACGTTAACCATAACCATTACTATGGGATATGAATATAAATCCTATATGAATTATTTAATACATATTTGACATAGCTGAATAATATCTGTACTTCTTAAATTACAATTCTCAAGATTTTGCTAAAGTTTCAATATCCATCCTTAATGACAGAAATACTAAGGATCAGGGTCAGTAAAATGTTTATGGATTAACGATTATAATGTAACTTTGGATATCTGATTCATGTTTACAGGGTCATAAATGAAAAGATATTTAAGATTTACGACTGTAAGTATTAGTTAGGCTTATTGACGTTGGACGAACAATTTAGTATAAAAAAAATCGATGTTTCAAATTCAGTTTAGTACAAATAAAGTTTAATGGAGTTTGAGGAGTCCATTAGTTAATGGAGTCTCCGTCCTTCAAACTTAAGAAATTATTTTTCAAGACATTGCTTTTTTTTATATACGGAAGTAAATAACTTTCTAAAAGATTTTGTAGGATTAATATTGTTTCTTTTAAACTGCTAAACTACAGAGGGGAAACAATGCACTTTGCTCACAATTTGTTTCAATATAGAATATTATGAACTTAACATACAGAACTCTATGTCTGAAGAGCAAACCACAGAGCTGTAACACGTGTGTATAACGTTTAAATAAATAATAAAAAAACACTAAATAGGAACAGAATAATGTAAACTAACAATTTGGTAGTACTGGAAATCACCCTCAAGCGTATATGATTAAACTGTGGACTTTTCTCCCTATTGACTGAAATATAACAGAATAATTCATATTAAATCGCTGTAATGAAATGAAAATAAAGCAGCAAAATGTGCTTTTGTAACTGTATATGGGAAATGAGGAATTGCAGGAAACTGCATTGTAAACAAATTGTGAATAACGTAATATTGTAACATATTTTTGGTCATATACTTGTTGAGTGTGAAGAAATAATAATAATAATAATAATAATAATAATAATAATAATAATAATAATAATAATAATAATAATAAAAATCATGTCAGAGTGAGATGCATCAGTGCCCTCCATCCTATACTACTCGTACATCACTTATATATAAAATATATACACATTTATAAATACATTCGACGAAGTCACTACATAAACCACATCAATGTCAGCCACACAATGAAATCACCCCCCACCCACCCCCTCCTACCCTCCCACCCCCTGCCCTAAACTCGTACATCCTGATAAACACTGGGTACATAATTGATTTTGGATACAAATGACTAGCTGATTAACAGTCGACGGTGGGGCTCGTTCACGTGGAAGCGTTTTATTCAAACGAGATGAATCGGAACGCCGATGCTAATTCACCTGCACGTGTTGTTTGAGATCGTGTGGAAGTACCTGCTGAATAAAGGAGTAAACTGGAGCGCAGCACGGATCAGGAGCTCCCCATTTTGTTGCGGTCTGGAGTGCAGTAGAAGTGCCCTATCCTGAGTGCACCCCACAAGTGCCCTTCATTCCTGCATTCCAGTATGGCTTCCAACGAAACCTCGAATAAACCTCTTGCAGTTCGCTTACTGCGCTAAAACTCTTTCGAAGTTTGAAGTAACCTCTGTCTGCATTAAAAACGGAAAGAAATTGTTTTTAAAGTAGAAAGTTTTGTGGTAAAACTACATGCAATTTTTGTTAAAGCTATCTCCTATGGGTGCTAAGACGGTGATGGCCAGCAGAGGGAGCCAAAGTGTAAGATACTATTGGAAAACAACAAATAAATGTATACATATTTAAAAATAAACCTCTTGCAGTTCGCTTACTGCGCCAGAACTGTTTTGAAGTTTAAAGTAACCTCAGTCTGCATTAAAAACGGAAAGAAATTGTTTTTAAAGTACAAAGTTTTGTGGTAAAGCTACATGCAACCTTTGTTAAAGCCACCGCCTATGGTCGCTAAGACGGCGATGGCCAGCAGAGGGAGCCAAAGTGTAAGACTTACTATTGGAAAATAACAAATAAATGTATATATTTTTTAAAAATCAGCATTAAATAAAATCAACTATTGAAAACCAGTAACTTTCAATAACACCGATCAGAGACAAGATACATTAAAACTTCGGTCAATTTAAACTGATTAAATTAAATGAATAAATTAAATAAAGGCTGATTAGTATTAATTAATGTATAAATGAATGCCACAGTCGCATTTCATCATTATCCAACATTAAACACAAACACAGATGATTTAACTTTCTGAATTAGCTCTACAGTAATGGGAAGTGGATAAAGAACTACTACAGTGTTAGTAAAATAATACGCATATTGATAAATTCCTGATTAAGAGGATCTTTAGTTAAGAATTATTTTAATAACTGGATACTTGCTCCTGATGGAACTACCAGCGCCGTATCTGTAATCAGTTACATAATGGTTCCTTTGAGTTGCTTTACTGATCAAATATAATTCACTCATTTACTTTAATGCTTATGCAACGCTTACGCAAACTGTGCGGTTTGGCCTATTTAGTTGCAATGACTAATTTCGTTCATATCTGTTAAAAACATCAATATTTAAATAGGATTCTGTGATCAGAATTCTCTTTAGCCTTCCTGTGCATTCAGGACCTGTATGTCTGATCTAATTATAAAGATCCATATGCTGGTAACCATCCCAGTACCCAAAGAGAAAACAGCATAAAGCCACCTGTTGCTGGTGGGTCTGATAGAACAGTGCAGATGCATAAACATAAAACCCAAAGAAACCAAAGTACACACACAGGGAGACCATCCAACCTTCACACAGAAAAGACCCAGTTCATTTAGGAATCAAAGTGCCAAGAGAGAGTTCTAAGCTGCACCATGATGCTGTCTCCATACTAAAGTTGCGCTCCAAATAAACACACAAACCCATCACTAATATTTGCCACACTGGAGCCATCACAGAGCTCTATAAATGTTGCTTCATCTCTGAGTTAATGTGAAAGCATTTAAGTTAATTGAAAGAAACTAGAAGGGGATGTTTGCATAATTTTGGCCATATCGGAGTGCAGATGTTTCAGAGATTTAAGCCAGGGTTCATTTGTTGGGTTAGAGGCAGTACTGGAATGCAGGACACGTTCAAGCCATCGTAACATATTCAGTTTGATAAGAGCGCCGCCTCCGCCATGTGATAACACCACAGCGAGTTGGAAACGGGAATAGAGTCATGACATCAGCAACAATGTGGACCAGAGGCTTTGCTTCTGCAAAGCTGGTAGAACGTAGGAAGGAAGGAAGTCGATTTTGTTTTTTTTTACTCGAATAAAGAAATGGTCCACTAGAAGTTGAAGAAGAGAAGTAGAAGCCCGGTAAGGAAATGCCCGGTGTTGATAGATCCACGTCGATATGTATAAATCTCCTTGCTTTTGTTGATTACAGATCTTTTTTTTTTTTTTTTTTTTTTTTAACCCCCCCCCCCCCCCCCCCCCCCCCCCCCCCCCCCCCCCCCCCCCCCCCCCCCCCCCCCCCCCCCCCCCCCCCCCCCCCCCCCCCCCCCCCCCCCCCCCCAGGACAGAGTGACATCACTGGACAGGAAGTAGAGCGATCACAGACTGGATGATGTGCAGAAGGCTGCCTTTGTCTCACTGGTGTTGGACGTTTTGCGTGGTGAAATTCTGTCCGTAAATGGGATAATGATAACAATATATTTTTTTAGGATAGACTTTTGTATATGCATATGTATATTTACACTCCGTAAACACTTCTGTACTGAGAAAAAGTAGAAAAATAAAACACTTTGTGAAAACGGGCCGTGCTCTCTTCTTTTCCTTCGTGATCTCCCTCCGTCTCTCCGTTATTCCTCTTTTCTGATGCAACCGTTCGCACAGCGTTTTCTTTGTGACGCGCTAATAACTTTCACACAATCTTTCCGTCCCCTTCTGTTTCTGTTTGATGTGACGTTGTTGCCCCTCTCAGCCGCAGAGCTCCACATCCCTTCTGCATTTAGCTATTTACTGAAAAAAAAAAGAAAGAAAGAAAAACGAGACGACGTGAGAATCTGCTCACTGACATTCACGTAGACGAGTTCACACGGAGTAATTAAAGTGTCATTTTTTTAACTGGGCTGTTCATCCATCAGTTCAAAGTAAATTAAAAACAATCATCATATCATTTAAAACCCGTTGTGTGAAACAAAGATGGTTGGGTGAAGTAAACATAAGGAGTGGAGGGAGGCATCGGTCAACCAAATCCAACTACTTTACCCATTAGCCAATCATGAGCATTAAACATATTCCTTTGGTTTGATCTGAAAGTGTCAATGAGTACAAAGACATAAGAGGGACATAAGATGCAAAACATAAAAACCCCAAAAGAATTCATTCATTCATTATCTTCCGTTTAATCCTCTTCTAGGGTTGCAGGGGGGAAAGGGGGTGGGGTGCCCATGCCAATCCAGTGGAGATGATTTGGGGCGCTGGGCAGATACACCCAGGATAAAAATGCCAATATATCACTGGGCACACTCCCTCACACAGACCTACAAACAAGCACACGATATATGGGGCAATTTAGAGCATTCAAATCACCTTGAATCCATGTTTTTGGACTATGGGAGGAAACTGGAGAACCCAGAGGAAACCCATGCAGACACAGGGAGAACATGGAAACTCCACCCAGACTGGGATTTTTAACCTGGATCCCTAATACTGAGAGGAAAACATGCAAACCACTACACCACCGTCCCACTGCCCCATCCAAAATAATAAAGAACCAAAATAAATAAATAATCATCATGAATGATCATCAAAAAACCTTTGACTTTTTTCATTTGTCACTGATCTAGCTGCAGCCAGTTTCCACCCATCAGCCACCAATCAGGAGTCACTGTGAGGGTCATCCATGCTTCCCCCGATCCAGTGCAGCCAGCCAGCAGCATCTTTTCATATGCAACGTTTGGGGCGGGGCAGAGTAATATTCTTTTTTTTTTTTTTAGGTATAATTGTGATTCATCAAATCTTTTTCTAATAAATTCCAAATTCTAAACAATTTTTTTGATTCCTTATAACACAGAACTGGTGCTGGAGCTCGTCGCAGCACTCATCACTAGAAAAGGTAGGTAACACCGGTCCTCACAGGACAAAAACATTCACACAGGGAAAATAATAATCCCGAATTTACATCACATACATGTGTTTAGATTGTAAAAGGTAATCAGGAAATAAGCACACAGACAAAAAGGAGAACATGCTGACTCTATGGAAGGATCCAGGACGTCAAGAGTGGTAACTAATTTACATTTCGCTGACGCTTTTATCCAAAGTGGGTCAAACACAGGGTTGGCCATAGAATCCCTGGAGCAATCAGGGTTAAGGTTTTGCTCAAGAACCCTCATTAGTAACTTCAGTGGAGCTCGGATTTGAACCCACAACCTTCGGATTGTTACCCCAACACCCTAACCACTGAGCTACCTCACCAAGGATCTTATTGCCGTGAAACCCGTTGAGGCGCTGTGTCGTCCTAATTCCATACTATTAACCAGACCTCATCTCTCACAACATCCCAGAAGCAAAAAGACAACGTCAGTGAAATAACGAAGCGAATTCACAATGAAATATTTAAAAAGGTTAAACGTAATCCCGTTGACTTTTGGCTCCGTCAACAAAACGCAGACTAATGAGGAGAGCTGCACTTCAATAAGCTTTTATTAACACTTTTTATCCAGCTTTCAATTTTATATGAGACGCTTACTGTATAAACATCAAATACTCTTCCGATAAACAAGGGTTCATATGATATATACAGAAATACAGATTAAAAACACAGCTCTGAAACGAATCACCATCACAGCTAAGAAAACGAAAAGAAACCCGACACAGGAAGAGACGCTGGGATCCGAAAGAAAAAACAAAAAAACAGGAAACAGGTTAGAGGTTACGAATCTTCATTCATAATAAAGAGAGAGTACACACAGAGTAATACAGATATTTAAAAAACTGTCGGTATATATGCAGCATGTACACAGAATACTTTTATATACACTCATTTTTTGCTTGTCATCTTTTTGCTGTGAGAGTAAAGATTTCTTCGTAACACTTCCTGTCAGGCTTTTGTTCATCAATCTGTCAGGTGAAGAGTGAATCAGTCACATTCACCTCGGTGTTCTTATCAATGTTCTGTCATTTCTAATCACTCCGGCAGCATGTGCTAATAAAGTTAGGACTCTGCACCCACGAGGACTTCATTTTGGAACTCTATATCAACATGGATTTAATAAATTCAGGATTTATAAATTGTGAAGTGCTCCCGGCTGCGAGATGAGGGTCATATACGCACCAGATTAGAGCCAGATCACTGGACACACTCTCGCACACACACACGCTATATGGGGCAATTTAGATGTGTGTTTTGGGACAGGTGGACCATGTGTAGCTCTACAAACTTTACTTTTCAAATCAATTCACGGCACAGTGGCATATTGGTTAGCAAGTTCTCCTCTCAGCACTGGGGACCAAGGTGTGAATCCCGATTTGAGTGGAGTTTCCATGTCCTCCCCTGGTCTGTGTGGATGTTCTCCGGGTTCACCAGTTTCCTCCCACAGTCCAAAAGACATAGATTCAATTTATTAAATCATTAAATTGAATAGGGCGACACGGTGGCTTAGTGGTTAGCATGTTCGTCTCTCAGCGCTAGGGATTCCCGGTTCGAATGGTTTCCCGGTTTCCATGTTCACTCCGTGTCCGCGTGGGTTTCCTCTGGGTTCTCCGGTTTCCTCCCACAGTCCAAAAACATGGATCAAGTCAATTGAGTTCTCCAAATTGCCCCATATAGAGTGTGTCTGTGTGAGTAAGTGCCCAGCGATAGATTGGCACCCTGTCCTGGGTGTATCTGCCCAGCGCCCGAAACGTTCTCCCCCCCCCCCCCGACCCTAACAGAGGATAAAGCGGAAGATAATAGATGGATGGATATTAAATTGAATGTTCTAAATTGCCTCATATAGCGTGTGTGTGTGTGTGTGTGTGTGTGTGTGTGTGTGTGTGTGTGTGTGCGAGAGTGTGTCCAGTGATTGGCGTCCTGTCTTGGGTGTATCTGCCCAGTGTCCGACACATTCTCCCCTGGATGGGCATGGGGAACCCCCCCGCGACCCTAATAAGAGGATAAAGTGAAAGATGATGGATGAATTAATAAATTCATTTATAAAACAATATATTTGATTCGATTTGGCTTTTTTGATTATTAAGACTTTTATCGGACTGAACATGCTGTAAATCATTACTGTCAATTTGTAAAAATTACCTTGTGGATAAGACATGAGACGAACTTTTAAAATTGATTGACTGCAGTTTGTCACTCTTTGTCACTCCAAAGTTTGTTTCTTTTCATGTTAATCAGTCAGGTTCTGTTTAATAGCACATGCCTTCTCAAAGACATACATTTTTTCAGTATAATTGCAGGGTTTTACTGCAGTTTTGTGCCGTATAATGTCCATCCATCCATCCATTATCTTCTACTTAATCCTCTACTGGGGTCGCGGGCAGAATAATGTCTGAGGTCTTTATAAATGAACAATATTTATTAATTCTACCAACATAAAACCTGATTAAGAGCATATTAGAGTTAAAATCAGAGCACAGATCGATGTCCTGAATGTAATATATAAACATTTTGCATGATAGGAAGTGTTAGTGGAAGTTTCTTTGATAATTATAATGAAGTAAACAGGATCGCCTGCATCGCAGAGCTTTTCCAAAAAACCCCAGAGCTTATACATTTATACAGTGGAGGTGGTTAGTAGATACACTATACATGTGCTGATATGTAATGCTTTATAACGGCATCGAACATAGCTATTCATTTTAACGCATTATATGGCCGAAAGTATGTGGACACCTGACCTTTAGATGCCAGAGCATTTGCTCTGCTGGAGTTTCCTGCAGGGTTCCGAAATGTAACTCGGGATTCGGAGTCACTCTGTAAACACAAGACTTCAAGAGGTCGTTGATGCTGAATGTTGAGACATGGATGGGAATAAACATCCCTTAGGTTGTTCACTGGGATTGAGGCGAGGGAGAGGTTTGATGTACAAATGTACCAAACCATGTCTTTAGGAAAAAAAAAAGTGTGAGTTGGGAAGGAAACCTCAAAAAAAGCATATGAATTTAGAACTCTATAACCTATAAAAAAGTATATTTAAAGTTATTAAGAGGTGTTAAGACAAACTTTTGGCCATACAGTGCACGGTTATTTCTTGCCAGTTGGCGTGCCGTAGTATGTCACTGTACACGATCAAAATTCTATGTAAACAGGAACGATATAAAATTCTGAAATAAACCATGAGCAATACATTATTTCTACTCATTTGCTATCATTATTATAATTATTAAGTTTCTTTTTTCTACCATGGCTCGATGCATAGCAGCCTTCATAAGCACATATAGATGTATACAAATGAAGCGACTTATATGAAGACAGCTGCCTTAAATGATGAAATATTTATACGTAGCTTTAATAAATATCGGATTCTGTTACCTCCTCAAGACCTTTCATAAAATACAAAATGGATAAAAGAATGAACCTGGTCCAACATGTAGCCTCAATTATTCAATGTAGAAATTCAAATCAATAGAATTCATTGACGTGAAGCAGAGGGAAAAAGGAAACTCGGCCAGAGTTGAGCGACGACACTGCTGAATTATGAAAGGTTATGCCAGAGAATGGGCTGCGACAGCACAGCGGGGTCGATACGTCAATTTCGGAGTGGGAAAGCTGAAAAATGTGGTTAGTGTGACGGATTTTTAATTATTTAATAAATCAGGTGACTCTGCTCAATCTAAAGCTGAGTTATTATTGCGTTATTGCAACAAGAACCTTTTGCGATATTGAATGATGGAGTGCAAATGAACTTTTATCTAAGTGGAAATTGTTTTACTTTGAACTCTAGTCCGACTT
>JAFMOD010000457.1:436342-464591 GCA_019802435.1 Corydoras maculifer
CGGGGAAAAGCAAATTTATTCAACATGTCCAGCTCCTAATAGACTGGACAGCGTGGACCTGATCGAAGGTTAGACTCGTTAAGCTTAGAAATCCGTGCCGTTTACAGTTTAACATTATCTCAGATCAGCCTCATGGAACTCTGCTTCACCTCTTTCTCATTTCGTCTTTGTCTCACTTTCATCCTCGGCATTTTATTGTCTGGATCTGCGAGTGCTCGCGTGTGCTTGAGCCACCTCGTATTCAAGACTCCCTCCGTCTGGTTTAATTGACAATAAAAGAACATTTCATTTGTATTCGGGTCCCACACCCTGACTGCCAGGCATCGAGTTACAAGATCCGTTTTGTCATTGCTTTATTTCCCATTAAAGTTAGCCGTGAATGATCCGTTTGCTCGCTTGAGATGCATTTTAAATCTGATTTTAAAACACGCGAGCGATGCCACGGCTGAAGACAAATGCTGCTGTGATTTGAAAATGGTGAATTAAGCTGGTAAAACGTCAAAAAAAGGACAATGAAATCTATTGGATTCCTTCATGGACAGAGCTGTTTGGTGTGTGTGATATTACTGAAACGGACTGGAGGAGATCGATAGGCGCTCTGACAGACCGAACGTGTCACTTACAAATTAACACTGAACACTGTTATAAGAGCGATTCTTAAGACGAGACAGGAAGACAGATTGTTCGGGTGATTTAGCTCTTTTGGCCGCTTGTGGAAAATAATGCAAGACCATGTCGCAGGCGCGAATCTGGATCAATGAGAGCAAACAAAGCCAAAGGGAAAGGAAAAGGAAAACAAGGCTGTGCATCAGATTCCGTTGCGTCGGTACAGTGGATTATTAAAACGGCAGGTTCAGCTTGCAGTCAGCCGATCCTCAACAGCCGTTCAGATTCAGACGCATTTTCATTCATCGTTTTCATTCTAATAATTAATAAGGATTAATTCTGTTGTGTTAATTCTGGGATGTTGAGCTTATTATTATTCAGCCCAGTGCAGGTTCACGTTTCGATGTAAAGCTGCTTTAACACTTGGATCTCAGTGCATCATTACAGATCAGACTTTAATATCATGAGCTTTTTAAGTCGGATCATAAAGAATAACCGACTAGCTATAGATCTGAGAAGCTATAGATCAATAAATGAAGTCATGTGTCATTCATTCATTCATTATCTCCCGCTTATCCTCTATTAGGGTCGCGGTGGGGTTCCCCATGCCCATCCAGGGGAGAACGTCTCGGACGCTGGGCAGATAGACCCAGGACAAGGCGCCAATCCATCGCTGGGCACACACTCACTCACACAGACACACTCTATATGGGGCAATTTTAAGAATTCAATTGACTTGATCCATGTTTTTGGACTGTGGGAGGAAACCGGAGAACCCGGAGGAAACCCACGCAGACACGGGGAGAACATGGAAACTCCACCCAGATGGGGATTCGAACCGGGAATCCCTAGCGCTGAGAGGCGAACGTGCTAAACCACTAAGCCACCGTGCCGCCCCCATGTGTCATAATAAGTGAATTAAAAAAAAAAAGTGAATTAAAAAAAAAAAATAAATATATATATATATATATATATATATATATATGTATGTTGTTTTCTTGGATCCTCTGAATTACGAGGTGGTTTGAGAGACATAATGCTAATGATACTGAAGGTTAAGAACAGATTTATTTACAATTTAAGGTGATAAATGGTGAGCGGCACGGTGGCTTAGTGCTTAGCACGTCTGCCTCTTAGCGCTGGGGTTCGAATCCCAATCTGCGTGGAGTTTCCATGGTCTCCCGTTGTCCATGTGTGTGTCCTCCGGGTTCTCCGGTTTCCTCCCACAGTCCAAAAACATGGACTTTAGGTGAATTGGCTGCTATAAATTGCCCCAATCTCAATAGCCCCTATATAATGTGTGTGCATGTTCTCCTCTCAGTGCTACGGACCCCGGTTCAAATCCCAATCTGGGTGGAGTTTTCATGTTCTCCTCATGTCCGCGTGGGTATTCCTCCCACAGTCCAAAAAAAAAAAAGGATCAAGGTCAATTGAATTCTCCTAATTGCCCCATATAGAGTGTGTCTGTATGAGTGAGTGTGTGTTCAGTGATAGATTGCCCCCCTGTCCTGGGTGTATCTGCCTTTCCCCTGTGACCCTAATAGAGGATAAAGCGGAAGATAATGGATGGATGGATGGATGGACATTGTATGAACAAGAACAAACCCAAAGCTTCAGGAAGTAAAGTATAGAGGTTGTTTATGAGGACAGTAAATACTCCTTTAAAGTGATCTTAAGGTTGTTATAACGTTCTGTTTATTGTTGTCCCCTGAGCTTTAACTCATTCAGGGATGTCCCCGTGGATCGGTGACTTGTATTCCAGCCTCGTAGGAGAGCTCACATTGATTCTGATCCCAAATATTTAAGGACGCGCAAAATCAACAGTCAGCGGTGTGCAGTCGCAAAGACGCGCATCAACATCCACCGATCTAAACCCACGACCAGAGACAGATCTGTGCGACGAAGGATTTGATACAGTGTGAGCCCCGCTTTAAATGTATATCGACGCTAACACAGACTTTGTACCTGGGTTTTGTTTACACC
Source organism: Corydoras maculifer (assembly GCA_019802435.1). Taxonomy (NCBI): domain Eukaryota; kingdom Metazoa; phylum Chordata; class Actinopteri; order Siluriformes; family Callichthyidae; genus Corydoras; species Corydoras maculifer. The sequence goes on from JAFMOD010000457.1 coordinate 438,932, forward strand.
ATGATTCTTTTTAGTGATAGCAATGTGAATTGATCGTCTGTCATGGCCCCATAATGGTGCAGGGAAGAGAGACCGAGCCGGTACCACTGCCAAATGCTGACCTCATCCTATTTAGGTCTCTGTGTGTGTGTGTGTGTGTGTAATATGGTGAGCAGTGGGAGTTTAGAATTTGCTTGTCAGGTTTCTGCATTCTGAAGTCCATCGACTACGATCTGCCATCAAAATGACATTCAGGGAAAAGCCGGACTTATTTCCCTTCTCCTGTACTGAACGCAAACTCGTCTCTACATCTCCACTGTCCACGTCTACAGGAAAATTAAGGTACTTACATATATCTCAGCACCATAGAACCCATCCTGGTACACCACCCTGTAGAGAAAGAGAGAGAGCGTGAGAGAGAGAGATAGAGGGAGATCAGGACAGAGACACAGAAACATTCCCACCATTAATCACATTATTAAGGACACACTAACTAGTTATCAGTGTAGCAGGATGAGGATTGGGACGACGCCAGCTGCAGATGTTTTATTTGCAGTTAAATAGTTTGAGGAAGGCCCTTTTTTCCTGAATTAACATACACCTGGTTTGAGACACATGGTGTGGAGGAACCTCCCTGCACAGAACCCAAAACCCTAAACCCCACTGACAGATTACAGATGAAGGGGGAACCTAGAATTACGGTAAACATCAGCCTCTCACGGGTTTAGTGGTTAGCACGTCCGCCTCTCAGCACTAGGGAGTCCCGGTTCGAATCCCCATCTGGGTGGAGTTTCTGTGTCCTCCCCGTGTCCGCGTGGGTTTCCTCCGGGTTTTCCGGTTTCCTCCCACAGTCCAAAAAACATGGATCAAGTCAATTGAGTTCTCCAAATTACCCCATATAGAGTATGACTGTGTGAGTGAGTGTGTGTCCAGTAATAGATTGGCGTCCTGTCCTGGGTGTATCTGCCCAGCGCCCGAAACGTTCTCCCCTGGATGCCCCCCCCCTCTTTGTGACCCTAATATAGGATAAAGCAAAAAGATGCTGGATAGATGTATCAGCGTCTCACATGTGAAATATTGTTCCTCATCAAACAGGCTGTGTTTTAAATCCCATAATAAGCAAGATCACTCAGATTTGCAGTAGTTTAGAAAAAAATCTTTCGGAACTTTGGAATCCAGACACTTCAGCGCCGCGCCGGTTCTTATATAAGCCGAGTTCACGAGTTCTATGATGCAGCAGGAAGTGGTGCAAACGCAACCCCCTGCTGATTTCTGCAAAGGAAGGCTTTTGATTTGCTGCAATGTAAAGACTCCCTTACAAGCGCCGGCCGGCTTTGCCCCACAGGCGCCGAATTCAGCACCGTCAGTGGGAAAAGGTGCTGCAAGGAGCAGAAGAGGGAGCAGAAGGATGGATGGGCGGAAAAGGGTAGAGTTTTTTAGATGCACCCATGCATCATGTGACTCGAAGATAAATGACCGCGAGGTAGAGGAGCGCTGAGATTTACACTGATGGATGATGGAGCACATACCTGAGTGGGTGTGTGTGTGTGTGTGTGTGTGTGTGTGTGTGTGCGCGTACAGTATGGTACAATGCATATTCTATGCAAATAAGCTTTAGGTCTAAATTTAAAAGCACAATATACAAAAAAGACATATGCTATGTATATACACATACACACACACACACACACACACACACACAGGTGTGTAGGAAACTGTGTTATGGCTCCTTACGCTCCGTAGGCTGGGATGGGTGGAGGAGGTGGAGCTGTGCGGAAGGTGTTGTAAACGGCTCGGCCTCTTCCTCTCAAATGAGCCCCTCTGTACGCTACTGCCGCCCCTGTGGCTGCATAGGGAAACCCTGTTACTGCGACAAGAAAGAGAGAGATAGAGAGAGCAAGAGAGAGAGAGCGAGAGAGGGAGAGAGAGAGTTAGGTGGGTGCTGTGTCATGTTGTTTATTAGGGGATACTGGACAGACTTTATGATTAAAGATCCTTGTTGGGAGTCATGAAGCCTATGGGTGGATTTGACCTGTCTCCTTAACGAATGGACCATATCTGACCAATGGGCATCTCTCTGACCGTGGGGCCACCATGTCAGTCATACTGGAAAGACGGCATCAGGTCTGAGTACGGCTCTTCCCGTGTACCTTCAGTGTCCTATCATTACATTTACGTTTGAGCTTTACAAGTGTAATGCGATATACAAGTATCCCAACGTGTTTGGGGTCAGAACACAGGGTTGACCACATCATCACTGCAGCAGTGAGGGTTAAGGCTCTTGCTCAAGAAACCACATTGTTAACTTCAGTGGACCTGGGATTTGAACCCACAACCTTCAGATTAAAACACCCTAAACACTGAGCTATGCCACCCTAATTCCATACATCCATTATCTTCCCCATGCCCATCCAGGGGAGAACGTTTCGGGCGCTGGGTGCCAACACACTCACTCACTCACACAGACACACACACACACACTCTATATGGGGCAATTTGGAGAATTCAGTTGCCCTTGATCCATGTTTTTGGACTGTGGGAGGAAACCGGAGAACCCGGAGGATACCCACGCAGACACAGGGAGAACATGAAAACTCCACCCAGATTGGGATTCGAACCGGGAATCCCGGTGTATCAGGTGTGTGTGTGTGTGTGTGAGTGAGTGTGTGCCCAGCAATAGATTGGCATCCCATCCTGAATGTATCTGCCCAGCGCCCGAAACATTCTCCCCTGGATGGGCATGGGGAACCCCCCCCCCCCCCAAAAAAAAAAAAACCCTAATAGAGGATAAAGCGGAAGCTAATGGATGGATGGATACACCTGCTCTGTGATGGTCCTGTGATGGTTCTACACTCTGTGATAATAAAAGTGCACAACGAACAATAACAATATAATAACGTTGGTGTGGTAGCTCAGGGGTTAAAGTTTTGGACTATCAATCCAAGGGTTCGAATCCCGGGTCCACTGATGTTACCAATGTGGCTGAACGGAGACGTTAACCCTCAGTGCTCCAGGAATTCTGTATGTAACCCTGTGTTCTGACCCCAAACATGAAGTTAGGGGGAATTAAAAGTTGCTTTGGATAAATTAATCAATGTATATGACTACAGCGGCACGGTGGCTTAGTGTTTAGCATGTTCTCCTCTCAGCACAAGGGATTCCCGGTTCGAATCCCCATCTGGGTGGAGTTTTCATGTTCTCTCCGTGTCCGTGTGGGTTTCCTCCGGGTTCTCCAGTTTCCTCGAACAGTCCAAAAACATGGATTAGGTCAATTGAGCTCTCCAAATTGCCCCATATAGAGTGTGTCTGTGTGAGTGAGTGTGTGTCCAGTGATAGATTGGCACCCTGTACTGGGTGTATCTGCCCAGCTCCCGAGACGTTCTCCCCTGGATGGGCATGGGGAACCCCCCCCCTCCCCGCAACCCTAATAGAGGATAAAGCAGAAGATAATGGATGAATGAATGAATATGACCACATGCAAATGTAAAGATGTCTCACTGTGTTCTCCTTTAATTCAACACACATGGGTTCTGTAACACCAGAACCACCCGATATTACAAATCCTGGCTAAAAACATTATGTGCCCTTCAGCATTTTGGCAACATTTTGGGGAAGCTTGTTTTGAACACTGAGATCTTTTGAGACTTCTTAGAAGGGTGGGTTCCGTCCAGCTCCTCTCGTACAACACGGGAACTTTGATCTTAAAAAAAACCACCAACATTCTTTAATTACCAGCTGCATGTTTGTGCAGAGCCACGGCAGCGGTGTCGGTTCCACGGCCTCGTACGCTCGCCACGGGTTCCGCGCCTCATACAGGAAACTCTAAACTTCTTTTCATTCAGCCAAACCCACGGCACACATCCTCCCGAAACCTCCCGAAACCTCCCGCGGCTGCGTGTGAAGCGGAGTGTAATATGTGTGAGTGTGCACTGATATGAATTTGGTCATAGCCCGAAAAAAAAAGAGAGAGAAAGAGCGAGCGGAGGCGTGACACGAGCCGCCACAGTCTAGAGGTTTTCCGGAGAGACGGATAGAAGAGTGCAGCAGGTATGTTAGAGGGCAGAATGCAGGGGGCTCAGCGGGTTGCCGGCTCATCCATCATACACACTCCCCGCTCGCACCATCTATCTGTGATTATTCCTGCGGGGGGGAACATCGCGAGTCTTAAAAATCCAGCGGCGACCCGACACCGCTGATCTCTTTGATGCCTGCTGTGCGAATCGCTGACACGCTGGGCATCTAATCTGAGAACGAGAGCAGCTCTCTAATCACCAGCTAGCATTTAATTGCCTCTTTCATAAATACGCGTGCGAATAGTGTCAACAAGACGACTTGTTCACACCGAGGGTTGTCGGATGAGGCTGATGGCCACGCTGTTGGACTGAGATGGGGATTAGGATGCATTTTTTTTTTTTGTTATGTGCAATAGTTTGGACAACCCGTGATAAATCACCATGTGCCGGGAGGGGGGGGGGCTAAGTGAATAGTTAATGCTTTTAACATTTCTACATCATTCAACATTTCCACATCTTCTACATTAGTGCCTCTTAGCACTAGGGATTCCCGGTTCGAATCCCCATCTGGATGGAGTTTCCATGTCCTCCCCGTGTCTGCGTGGGTTTCCTCCGGGTTCTCCGGTTTCCTCCCACAGTCCAAAAACATGGATCAAGTCAATTGAGCTCTCCAAATTGCCCCATATAGAGTGTGTCTGTGTGAGTGAGTGTGTGCCCAGCGATAGATTGGCACCCTGTCCTGGGTCTATCTGCCCAGCGCCTGAGGCGTTCTCCCCTGGATGGGCATGGAGAACCCCACCGCGACCCTAATAGAGGATAAAGCAGAAGATAATGAATGAATGAATGAATGAACTCACCGGTCCCTTCTTTCATGTCATTAAGGTGGCGGATGATTAACAGCACTGCAGGAACCATGATGCAGCTCTAACTGATTACTTGTTTGTTTTAATTGAGGTGTCGCCAATGTCCTGGAGGGGTCGTCAGCTCTTCAACCATGACTCCATCCATTAATTACTTCAGTTGGACTGGCGGCGGTCCTGCAGGACACCCTCGGTGGACTTATATAGTTTTCCAACCTGATCAACACACATTCTGTACATGGCTGTCCTACACTGTTGATGCTGCCCGGCCGCTCAGGAGCATGAGTCCAGCACTTGGTCCTCCCAAGGTTTCTTCCTTAAAATAGCAACATAACAGGAGGTTTTATCTTGCCACTGTCACTTCGGCTTGTTCTTTGGGGGTTTAAAGGCTTATAACACTGTAACGCGTAATGTGATGATGTACTATTGTATAAAGCGCTGTATAAATAAATTATTGAACTTCAAGTAGTGACTGAATTAGTGTATTTAGTGCTGGTATGAGTGGATCAGACTCTGCAATGCTGCTGGGAATTTGCATAAATCACAGATTTATGTTTATGAGCTTGTTGTGATCTTTTTTTTTTTTTTTTTGCTTAGTGGTAAGGGTGTTGGGCTATCAATCTGATGGTTGAGGCTTCAAATCCCATCGTCACTGAAGATACCAATGAGGGCCCTTGAGCAAAGTCCTCAACCCGCATTGCACCAGGGGTGCTGCCCCTGTGTTCTGACCCCAGCCATCAAGTTGGGATACATGTAGGTCGCTTTGGATAAAAGTGTCTGCTAAATGACCAAATGTAAACGTAAGGGGGCGCCACAATGGAAACGATAATTCATATTTGGCACATTCGGACCTTACACCAGCACAGTGGCTTAGTGGTTAAGCATGTTCTCCTCTCAGCACTAGGGATTCCCGGTTCGAATCCCCATCTGGGTAGAGTTTCCATGTTCTCCCCATGTCCGCGTGGATTTCCTCCGGGTTTTTCGGTTTCCTCCCACAATCCAAAAACATGGATCAGGTCAATTGAGTTCTCCAAATTGCCCCATATAGAGTGTGTGAGTGAGTGTGTGTCCAGCGATGGATTGGCTGTCCTGGGTGTATCTGCCCAGCGCCAGAAACATTCTCCCCTGGATGGGCATGGGGAACCCCACCGCGACCCTAATATAGGATGAAGCTGAAGATAATGGATGGATGGATGGATGCATGGATGGATGGACCTTACACCTCTAATGGCAAAGACAAAACTGTCTCCAATTTACAAGTATGTCTTTAGATGTGGGACGTCAGAGGCCCCAGAATAAAAGAGCAAAAGGTGGACACAGGGAGGACATGCAGACTCCAACCAGAATGGACACATGTTGACACCACTGGCAGGAATCCATGGCGTCCATGAGTTTGTTCTTATCTGAGATTGACTTTTTGTTTTTATAGTTTTTTTTTTTAAAGATATATTGGAAAGCCAGTCTACTGTAGTGCAAGCACACAGGCATGTTCTCTGCACAGCCCCTGCTTTTATGTTTTATGGCACGGACATGGAAAGAGGTCAGAGTTTTATTACAGTGGTGGTGAAAATAAGAAATAACCTCCACATCAATGCGTTGCGCTGTAATTAAGATATATGTATGACTGTTGCCATTTTTGCCCTTGCTGAAGCATAACGAAGCACCCAGGAGGATGCTGATATTGGAAAAGATTGCACCAGACCATCCCGCTATGGACTGTTTTTCTATAAGGGAATATTGGTCTCCATTTATAATTTTCTTATTTGTTAAGCCTGTTTCCACTGAAGCTTTTGCCCACACAGCTGCCCAGATTTCGAAACTGTGATCTGGTTGTCCCACTAGTTCCCAGCACCAAAGCTACCCTCAACCGTACAGACAATATCCAAAAAATGAATCAAAAAATAAACCTACTATGATGAACGACATTGGAAACATTATTTCCTATTGCAGTTTCCACACTGGTGTGAATTACAACAAATACACAATAGGATTTTTCCCTCTTTTTTTTTTTTTTTTTTTTTTTTTTGCCAGCATGCTTCCTTGGTGGGTTGGTAATGACATTTGTGGACTGCAATGCAATAGAGATGAAATATTACCAGAAAGAGTTAACACAATGGACTTTTGTCATCAGTGCTCTGGGGTTGGTGGAAACAGAACCACTATTGGACGAGTAACTTGACCAATGAGGTTTGATCTTGGGGGTTTGGGTAAAACTTAAAATTCAAACTTAGAAATGCAGATCTGAAACGCGCAAATCATCTAAAGATGGGTGCATCTCTACCAAGGCTTTTATTTATTCATTTTCATCCATCCATCATCTTCCGCTTCATCCTCTATTAGGGTCGCGGGGGGGGGAGGGTGGTGGTTCCCCATGCCCATCCAGGGGAGAACGTTTCGGGCGCCGGGCAGATACACCCAGGACAGGGGGGCAATCTATCACTGGACACACACTCACTCACACAGAGAAATTAATTTTGAGAAATTAATTGACCTTGATCCATGTTTTTGGACTGTGGGAGGAAACCAGAGAACCCGGAGGAAACCCAAGAGGACATGGGGAGAACATGGAAACTCCACCCAGATTGGGATTTGAACCATCATTCATCCATTAGCTTCCGCTTTATGGTTCCCCATTCCCATCCAAGAGAGAACGTTTAGGGCACTGAACACACACTCACACATACTCACTATATGGGGCAATTTAATTTCCCTTGAATACATGTTTTTGGACTGTGGGAGGAAACCGGAGAACCCGGAGGAAACCCATGTGTGAACATGTGGGGAACATGGAAGCTCCACCCAGATGGGGATTCCAACCCGGAGCCCCGGTGCTGACAGGGGGACATGCCGATCACTACACCACGTGCCGCCTTCAATGTTATACACAAACTGTATGGTCAATCAGCAAGCTGTCCTCTAACAAGACATTAACAAACGCTTGCAGATGCGCTCTGTTTGAAGTAGTCCATGTTAAAATTATGACCTGGTCTTAAGGGGTTAAGTCCTGATTATGTCAAGCTGACTTTAAAGGAGGTGTCAGTGGAAGTCAAGGAAAACAAAATTTATAGATGAAGCCTTGTGCCACAATGGGATGGGGGTTATTTAAAGCCCTCTGTAGGACTAAATATATCACCTTGATTTAAGCTTTCTGCCGTAATTCATGCTTCCCTTCCAAGACTTCACACCCAGCAGGGTGTACGGTTCGAACAATAGAACAACCTCACAACTACTGAACTACACAGCGGACTGGTGACCTTACACCATCTCGTCCAACATCTCATTAATTATTTTTGGCATCAACTATATATATATATATAGGTGGCACGGTGGCTTAGTGGTTAGCACGTTCTCCTCTCAGCACTAGGGATTCCCGGTTCGAATCCCCATCTGGGTGGAGTTTTCATGTTCTCCCTGTGTCCGCGTGGGTTTCCTCCGGGTTCTCCGGTTTCCTCCCACAGTCCAAAAACATGGATCAAGTTAATTGAATTCTCAAAATTGCCCCCTATAGAGTGTGTGTGTGTGAGTGAGTGTGTGCCCAGCGATGGATTGGCGCCCTGTTCTGGGTCTATCTGCCCAGCGCCCGAGACGTTCCCCCCTGGATGGGCATGGGGAACCCCACCACGACCCTAATAGAGGATAAGCGGGAGATAATGAATGAATGAATGAATGAATAATAATAATAATAAATATATATTATTATGCGGCACGGTGGCTTAGTGGTTTAGCATGTTCTCCTCTCAGCACTCGGGATTTCCGGTTCGAATTCCCATCTGGGTGGAGGTTACATGTTCTCCCCGTGTCCGCATGGCTTTCCTCCGGGTTCTCCGGTTTCCCCCGACGGTCCAAAAACATGGATCAATGTCAATTGAGTTCTCCAAATTGCCCCATATAGAGTGTGTCTGTGTGAGTGAGTGTGTGTCCAGTGATAGATTGCCCCCCTGTCCTGGGTGTATCTGCCCAGCGCCCGAAACGTTCTCTCTTGGATGGGCATGGGGAAATCCCCCCACGATCCTAATAGAGGATAAAGCGGAAGATAATGAATGAATAATAATAATAATTCATTAGAAAATGATAAATATAAGTGGGCGCCATGGTGATTAGCATGTTCTCCTCTCAGTGCTGGGGATCCAGGTTCGAATCCTAAACTGGGTGGAGTTTTCATGTTCTCCCCTTGTCTGCGTGGGTTTCCTCCGGGTTCTCCGGTTTCCTCCCACAGTCCAAAAACATGGATCCACGGTCAATAGAGTTCTCCAAATTGCCCCATATAGAGTGTGTTTGTGTGTGTGTGTGTGTGTCTGTGTGGTGGCGCCCTGTCCTGTGTGTATCTGCCCAGTGCCCGAAAGATTCTAGCCTGGATAGGCATGGGAAACCCCCCCCTCCATGAGAAAGAATGACTGAATAAATATAAGTCATTAAAATGTAAGGAAAATGTCGTCATTTTGTTTCTTCACTTTAATAAACCCATGGTCCTTTAATAAATGTCCATGGTCCTGATAAAACAATCAACACCAGCAACATTTTTAACAGTGGCCTTCAGCGGTGTTTGTCAGTAAACAGGATTGTGTTCTGGAACTTTTGAAGGTTTCCTTCACTTGCTGCCTTTCGTTGGTGATTCCAAACATTTTTGAAGGTAAAGACACCGAATTTCATCCCGATAATAAACCACTATATAAACGCGAACGTCTCTGTATCATTACTCTGCCACAACACTGCAGGCATGAGGGGTAATAAATCTCTGCTGGAGGTGGTTTAGAATCGCAGCTGTCCATGGTGCTGAAATGCACTATAGCGCTTTGTGGACTGCCGCAACGGCGCTGAATTAAAAACAACTCCCCATCCCCCCCCCCCCCCCCCCCCCCCCCCCCCCCCCCCCCCCCCCCCCCCCCCCCCCCCCCCCCCCCCCCCCCCCCCCCCCCCCCCCCCCCCCCCCCCCCCCCCCCCCCCCCCCCCCCCCCCCCCCCCCCCCCCCCCCCCCCCGAGGTTTGTGTTGCAGGAAATAGAAAAGAGGAGCTGTTTTGGCGCCATGTAGACCCCCCAGTGGTACCCCGGCGATACAGAAGAGGCGCTCCCATCCTTCCCCAAAACCCGCAGACTGTACTTTGAGAACAATGGAATAAATGATCTGATCAGAGCAAATTTTCAGGGGCAGAAGGACACGTCCATGTAAATGAGAAACTTTCAGCCTGCAGGTTGGGGGACGTTACGGCCATATCCTATATAAATTATTTGCCAAAATGCATGTGGATTCTCACCGTTCTATGAGACAAAGACACCTGATCCAGTTTAAAACACACGTCTGACGATGACGATGTTCCAGCTTCAAAGCACTTGTCTGTGAAAAGTATAATTCCTGTCCTTTTAGAACAAACAAGGCTGATCTTAAAAAACAAAAAGAGTGAACTTAAAGCTTTAAAATGTCCCTAAACATAACCAGGTTATTTAGAATTTCCTTAAAAACCTAAACTTTAATCAGAACCTATAGATCAAAGAAACTAAAGACGTAAAACTGGGACCATAAACCATGGAAAAGCAACATTAATTTATATGTAAATTTCAGAACAGAATTCCCGAATCAGGGCGGCACGGTGGCTTAGTGGTTTAGCATGTGCTCCGCTCAGCACCAGGAATTCAGGTTCGAATCCCAATTTGGGTGGAGTTTCCATGTTCTCCCCGTGTCCGCGTGGGTTTCTCCTGGGTTCTCCGGTTTCCTCCCACAGTCCAAAAACATGGATCAAGGTCAAATGAGTTCTCCAAATTGCCCCATATAGTGTGTGTTTGTGTGAGTCAGTTTGTGTGAGTGTGTGTGCCCAGTGATAGATTGCCCCCTGTCCTGGGTGTATCTGCCCAGCGCCCGAAACGTTAATGGATGGATGGAAGAAGAACTAAAACCAAAACATGGAGCGAAGTTGGAACTTATTCATTCATTCATTATCGTTTGCTTAATCCTCTACTAGGGTCACAGGAGGAGGGGAGGGGGGGGGTTCCCCATGCCTATCCAGAGGAGAACGTTTCGGGCGCTGGGCAGAGACACCCAGTACAGGACATAAATCTATTGCAGGGCACGCACACATTCACACTCACACTCTATATAGGGGCAATTTGATTTACATTAAATCCATATTTTTGGACTGTAAGAGGAAACCCGGAGAACCAGGAGAACCCGGAGGACAGGGACACGGGCAGAACATGGAAATCGGGAATCGAATCTGGATCCCCAGCGCTAGACCACCGTGTTGGAACTGAAAATCTTAATTTCACGACATTTCAGAAAATATGTTACGACGAGGGCGGCACGTTCTCCTCTCAGCTCTAGGGATTCCCGGTTCGAATCCCCATCTGGGTGGAGTTTCCATGTTCTCCCCGTGTCTGTGTGGGTTTCCTCCGGGTTCTCCGGTTTCGTCCCACATTCCAAAAACATGGATCAAGTCAATTGAGTTCTCCAAAATTGCCCCATATAGAGTGTGTCTGTGTGAGTGAGTGTGTGCCCAGCGATGGATTGCCCCCCTGTACTGGGTAACATTACACGTTAACCCAACTGGGGTCAGAGTGCAGGGTCGGCACCTCTGGAGTGATTAATGGGAAAGTTTCCAGGTTGCAAATTAGAATGTTGTGAGAAACTTATGAGAAACTTGTGAGAATGTGGGAGTTCTCGTTACCACGAGACCTAAAGATCTGTGACGGGAATCGAGAACCTCTGCAGGACAAAACTCCACAAACAGCTTCAGAACGGAAGAACAGCAGCCAAACGCCGAAGCCCTGGATCTGACTCTGCTGCGAAACATCGGAACCTCACGAAAAAAGATGTGAACGCGAGACGAGACGAGACGAGACGAGACGAGAGAACAACTGAGAAGATTCACAAAACGGACCGGACCTCATTGATCACATTCAGAGGCTCAGATATTCATGCACATTTCTGTGTGTGTGTGTGTGTGTGTGTGTGAATGTTTGTGTGTGTTTGTGTGTGTGTGTGTGTGTGTGTACATGTTTGAAGGTTTGGATTAAAGAGCATGTCTCTTCGGGCCCAGCTGGCTAGCATATGTTGCCGTTTAGGCTTGGCAAACTGCGCTGAAAAATTAGCAGCCGATGAATCATAGCAGCCGAGTGAACACCCGCCCCCTCTAACACCCCCACATCAACCCCCACATCAACCCCCCCGAACACCCCCCCCGCCCCCGCCCCCGCCCGCTACACGCTAAAGCACTCGCCGTGATTTATGACACGATCAAAGAGAGAGACACGTCCGTGCTGGTGTGTATGCGCTGGTGTGTGTGTATATTTTGATGGATGTGCACTTGTGTGTGTGTGTGTGTGTGTGTGTGTGTGTAATCATGCATATGTCCGTGTGCGAGCTTTGTTCTGGCCTCAGTCTGTGAATAAAGTGTTTAATGATGTGTGTGGACGCACGGCGTGCGACACGCGCACAACACAAACGCACAAACACACAGACGCTGCATCGTCCTCTCCCCGTAAAACTTTACAACATGAACTGTGTGTTTTCATTCATAATTTAAAGCTGCCATGCCTCCGTTTCCGTAGCAACCCACGCATCAATCGCTGCAGCGCGTCATTAATTAATCATGTGATCAATTATAAGAAACTAATTCGGAAGTGTGAACTGAAACCTGTGCAACTGTTTAACACACAACTGAATACCAAACACACAAACACACAAGAGCACAAGTGTGTGTGTGTGTGTGTGTAAGAGAAGAACAGAGAAAGAGTGAGTGTGTGGTCATATGTGAGTGTGTTTTATAATTGTGCATGTTTGGGTTTATTAAGAAGTGTGTGTATGTGTGTGTGTGTGTGTGTGTGTGTGTAAGAGAAGAACAGAGAAAGAGTGAGTGTGTGGTCATATGGGGGTGTGTTTAATAATTGTGCATGTTTGGGTTTATTAAGGAGTGTGTGTGTATGTGTGTGTGTGTGTGTGTTAGAGAAAGAGAACGATGGAGACAGGTGTGTGGTTATACGTGTGTATGTGTATGTGTGTGTGTGTGTGTATATGAGCGTGAGCGCTTATGTGCTGGTGTATTTAATTGTGCGTGTTTGTGTTTATATATGTGTGTGTGTGTGTGTATGTGTGTGTGTGTGTGTGTGTGTGCTGTTGGTGAAACGAGCAGGCTTTAGCCTAATGAGCAGTAAGGCAGGCGGTTAAATCTGCAACATGCTCAGCATTTCCTCCTGATGAAATATTACCCATCAACCCTCATCAGCACACACACACACACACACACACACACACACACACAGACAGAGTTTAGAGTAAGGCATGTGAAGCAAGAAGGGAAATCACATTTTTTGTTGTAAATATTCGTGTGTGTGTGTGTGTGTGTGTGTGTGTGTGTGTGTGTGTGTGTGTGTGTGTACTCACCTGCATACAGTTCAGGTGCGTAAACGGCTCCCACCACAGGATTCAGCTTCCAGCCTGCAGTAAACAGACTGATTAGACTCACAGCGTAGATTTCCCTTCATCCTCTGATCAGAACCATTCAAACAAATCCAGCTTTCAGCACAAAACACATCCTCCAGCATCCACAACCCATTTCAGTGTCAGGGGGTTCACCCTGGACAGGGGGACATCCCATGGACTGTCAGATGGTTATGGTCAGATTATAGAGTTCTCTCATTGCGATGGAGATCAGAGGGTTAATGCAGTTGCGATATAGAGAACTTTTAAAAGCCTCATTATGCGAGACACGAAAAAAGTCATGCGGATGGTTCCAGAGTTGTCTGCGGTTCTCATGATTAAGATGAGCCTGACTTACACCAACCTGAAAATTCCAAACATCACAGAGGGCTCAGAGGGACAATGCTGTGCCTCTGAAATGTTCCCGACAGTTTAAATGCTCATCGGTCGCTACGGTTACAGGTCGTTCGATGCCGTGTTCCATCTATCCATTATCTTCCGCTTTATCCTATATTAGGGTCGTGGGGGGGATGGGGGGGGTTCTCCATGCCCATCCAGGGGAGAACGTTTCGGGCGCTGGGCAGATACACCCAGGACATGGGGGCAATCTATCGCTGAGCTCAATGCCGTGTTCCATTTTACAAAAATATTTACATAGTGGTTTTATAACCTGGGAACTATGGACCTGTTATTTTATTTAAATTTTATCCATACAGTCCCACATTTATATATATATATTTTTTTTTACTTAGCATATTGTAAATATATATATATATATATATATATATATATATATATATATATATATATATATATATATATATATATATATATATATATATATATATATATATATATATATATATATATATATATATATATATATATATATATATATATATATATATATATATATATATATATATATATATATATATATATATATATATATATATATACAGTATATATATATATTCATTCATTATCTCCCACTTTATCCTCTATTAGGGTCGGGGTGGGGGGGGTCCCAAGCTCATCCAGGGGAGAACGTTTGGGGCGCTGGGCCAGATAGACTCAGGACAGGGTGCCAATTGATCGCTGGGCACACACTCCCTCACACAGACACACTCTATATGGGGCAATTGGTCCATGTTTTTGGACTGTTGGAGGAAACCGGAGAACCCGGCGGAAACCCACATGGACACGGGGAGAACATGGAAACTCCACCCGGATGGGGATTCGAACCTGGAATCCCTAGTGCTGATAGCACGCCCATGCCCATCCAGGGGAGAACGTTTCGGGCGCTGGGCAGATACACCCAGGACGGGACGCCAATCCATCGCTGGGCTCAATGCCGTGTTCCACAAAAAGATTTACATGGAATCGGATCACCTGCTGGAATATTTAGTGGTTCTATAAACTGGGAACTGTAGCTGAGGACCCTGTTAGACGCTGCGTATAAAAAAAGAGGACCTCATAAACCGAGCACTCAGCTTTAACCATAAACTGAAAGTGGCGTTAATGGGATTAAAAGCATTCCGTACCGTTTGTATAAGGGTTCACTGCCTTTTTGTTTGTCATCACTCTTGCGGTGGCGTTGTTCACCTGAGCGCGGAGATTCAAGAGGAAAGAAACAAAGAAGCACATTTCAGTTCACGGCCAACACGCAGGCAGAGACGGGAGGACGTTCCGTCCTGTATGGTGAGACGGCGCACTCAAGAGTACGGCGTTCTGCAGGCCCACTAACACCGGCTTCCGTCACCATCATCTCAGATGCACTTACAGGCAGCATGCAACAGGTGCATTCCAAATAAAACTCCATTCCAACTGAAAAGAAACGTTCATGAGTCACGAGCTCCTGCAAACCAGAAGTGCTCCCCGAACGACTGACCGGGATTTTTATTAGATAAAAAAAAAACGCATGCCACGGAACGAGCAGACCTGTTTCCATAACAGCACACAAATAACGACCCGAATTACGGCTCGTAAATAAAACACCCGTCAGTCCAATCACTATTTAACTGATGACGCTGTCATAACGTCTCCCGAGTTCATGCAGCAGCGAGTGAGAATGAATGCGCGAGAGTCGAAACCAGAAAGAAATACACAAAAAAAAAAAGGGAAAATGGGAGAATCGAATATAGATCACAATCGTACAGCACGCCGACATCCAACAACTCAGATCTCAGAACATGATCAGAGCAACGAGAAGTTAAATACATAGGAAAACAAAGTGTAACGGAAGGAAAAGAAATAAGGACATGCAAAGAAACGCGGGAAAAAAAAGATATTTAGAAAAGAACGGAGACGAAATGATGATCAACACACGAAATAAACATGAGAAAAGAAGTGTTTAAGACGTGAGCGGTTTGGTAAAACGAGGAAGAAAGAGGGGGAAAGAAAAAAGAAAAGAAAAGCCGAGGTGAGAAAGAAAATAAAGAGACGAAATCATAAAACTTAATCAAAAGTGGGAAGAAATAATAAAACATTTTAGTATTGATTGAACTAAACCAGCTGACGTGAGTGGAATGGTAGTGAGATGGATGGAAAAATGAAAAGACTGAGGTAATAAAGACGAAAAGGAGACGAAATGAGAAGTTATGCAGAAAATTAAAGCAATCAAATGGAAACAAGGAGCTAAACTATCCATTCATCCATCCATTACTGTATATTCCTCTTTATACTCTACTAGGGTCGCAGGGTGTGTGGGTGGGGGGGGTTCCCCATGCCCATCCAGGGGAGAATGTTTCGGGCACTGGGCAGATACACCCAGGACAGGGGGACAATCACAGACACACTCTATATGGGGCAATTTAAAATATGGGAGAATTCAATTGACCTTGATCCACGTTTTTGGACTGTGGGAGTAAACCGGAGAACCCGGAGGAAACCCACGCAGACTCGGGAAGAACATGCAAACTCATCCCAGATTGGATGATCCGCACTGAGAGGAGAACATGCCAAACCACTAAGCCACCACTGGAGCTGAACTAAGGAAACAAAAAGTGGAAAACAAAAAAATGATTTTGATATTGAGGGAACGAAATAAGGAAACATGATTCAATATGTAGGGGAAAAAAAAGCAGCGACCCAAACAGAGGGGTGAGGGAAGAAGGGAAACGAAACGAGAGAGGAGAAGGAGAAAGGCACCTCGATCTTGCGTCCCTCTACGATTGTACCGTTTAGTTTCTCCCGTGCCCGGTCGGCGTCTGTGCTCGTTTCGAACGTTACAAACCCAAAGCCCTGAGTGCAGCGGAGGGGAAGAGAAGAACCAACAGAGAAGGCCGTGTTAAGAAGGAACAGGACAGAACGACGGGGAACCAAGGTGAGGAGCGGCGGCGGGAGGAAAGTTTGGTTAAAACCCCAAAAACAACATCATCATCACATCTGATTCAGCACAGCCGAGGATGAAGAAGCACCACCCACCGAATTCATCAACAATATTCCTAACATATGTAAAAACAGCAGCAAAGCATCGGGACACTGCGTCTCCGGGGAACGTCCCTCGTCTTTATTCAGATTTCTATACAGCTGTAAATAATAAACAGGTGAAAACATGGACGTGTTAGAACTGGAGACACAAAAAAAAGTCAGCAGTGGAGAGTCAGTATGTCTTCCCTGTACCGGAGTGGCTTTACTTCAGGTACCCCTGGCTGCTGCCACATTTTAGAATAACAGATGTTGAATTGAGGGGGATTAAAAGCAGCGCAGACGGCTGTTTATTAAGTTATTAGTGCACCTGAAGCAGCTCGGCCTGATGAACGTTAGCAGCCTTTATAACCTGTAACATCACATGCGTGGGGACAGCGTTTCTCGGGACTTCTTTAAATGTGATTGTCTGTTTCTTTTGAGGTGTGACCGGCTTCCCGGAGATCTTCATCCATGGCTCTGCTGACGAAGACTGGATGGAACCTGAATATTAATTGGACTGGCGATCCTGCAGGACGCCCCCTAATGGACTCACATATAGTTCTCCAGTTGTTAGAGTTTTTCCATTTGTTAAATATCTGGACATGGCTGTCCATCGCTGTTGATGCTGCCTGGCCGCTCAAGGAGGATGAGTCCCCCCACTGAGTCTTGGTCCTCCCAAGGTTTCTTCCTTAAATCACAACATAAAAGGTAGTTTTTTCTTGCCACTGTCGCTTCGGCTTGCTCTTTGGGGGTTTCATTCTGTAAAGCTGCTTTGTGACAATGTACTGTTGTAAAAAGCGCTCTATAAATAAATAACTTGAACTTGATTTTAAGGCCGTTCCTGTCGGTTCCAGGTTGTGCTGTTCCGGGTTCTAAAGGGTGCACACGTTCATCGGGCGGCGCCACGTCAGATGCATTAATGATCTCTAATGGAAATCCATTGCCGATGGCGCCACCTTCTCCCTCAGCGCCACAGAGATGTTTGAACAAGAGTGTTTGTAAGTGTCCCCCGTCGGCCGGTGATATCGTCCCAATGTTTAACTCTTGAATAACGCCAAAACAAACCCTGACATCTGCAGGCTACCAATAAAGATGAACGTTCGGCGCTTTATACTATTTAATAAATTTAACACTGTACTGAAGGTGTGCACAACTTTTTGCATGAAAATGGCTTCTGCATAAATAGCCCCGTTTGACCGGCGCCTCCCACCCTCCCCCCTCCCCCCCGCCTCCGAGACGCTGATTCTCCTCACGTCAAAGCGAAGAGATTAAGAGATGGAGTGGGGGGGGGGTGGAAAGGAATGCCTTGGACATTTCTCGCCGCCGTGGCGTCGGCCTCTGTGTCTTTATTTCGCCCGCTCTCTCGCTTTCTTCGTCTCATGCACAAATAATTAGCTTACATGGAAGGTGGGGGGTGAGGTGGGGTGGGGTAGGGGGGAGGAGACGCCATTTTTCAAACGGGACAAACATATTGAATGCAAATTGCCGAAGCGTCATAGGAAATAGATTGTTTATTAATGGCCCGCTTGGTTCATTATGCCGCCACGCTGGTGGCGGGCCGAGCGAGGCATCATGGGTAATGGGCTTTGTAGGGCACAAACAATAAATGCATGTTGCGAAGGGGGAGACAGATTTATCCAGTGCTTAATCTTGTCTAACTGTGGTTTGTGTTGGGGTTGGGGGGGGGTGGTGGTGGTGGTGGTGGTGTTGGGGGTGGCGGTTGAAGGAAAATAAGCAGGAAGAGAGAAAGAGAGAGAGAGCGCCAGCAAACGAGATTCACACCCCCCCCCCCCCCAAAAAAAAAAAAGCCGAAAGTCAGTCTTATTTACAGATTCCCTCAAACACACGGCTGCAGAGCAGACTAAGCGCTCAGGTCATGATGATTCATGGGTCACGTGGCTCTTTAATTTCGGCGTTCTCGGGATTTTTGTGGCTTCAGACAAATCAAGCGAGTGCCTGTAAACAAATAAGGTGTTCGGCGCACGAGGATGGGTGTGCGGAATTAATGAGGGAGGAACGAGGCACGTACCTTTGATCCACGTTCGTTAAAAATGATCTCCACGTCTAATATCTTCCCAAATTGCTGCAGAAAGGGAAAAAAAGAGAGAGAAACGGGAGATGAGAATGTAAAAGAACACAACGGAGGAGAAGAGAGGAAAATAAAAAAAAAAACAAAGAGATCACACGGCCGAGAGAAGATAAAAGACGGAATTAAGGAAGAGATCAGACAGAAAAGAACAGAAGGAAAGACGGGAAAGGACAGAACTTGAAAGGAGAGACAGAATAAAAGGAAAGAGCGTGAAAGGATCGATTAAGAAAGAGATCAGAGTTTTGAAATAAAGCGACGAGAAAAAGGAAATAAGAGACAAAACACAAAGAACAAAAAGAAATAGACGAGAAGAAATATTAGAACAGAGAAGAAATGAGAGTGGAATTTAAAAAGACAAAAACTAAAGAAGTAAAAGGAAAGAAAATGTGAAAGATATCCAGAAATGGAGAGAAAAAATGGTACACCACATGGACAAAAGCATCCATCCATCCATCCATCCATCATCTTCAAGTTCTTCCAAACCAACTTTATGGACAATGCCTTGTGCACAAGAGGAAAGTTAGGCTGGAACAGAGTAGGGCCTTCCCCAAACTGTTCCTGCAACACATATACACGTAACAGTAATGGGACTGAATAAAACCCCTGCGTTTTTTTGTGTAAATGTGCACAGTGGCTTAGTGGTTTAGCATGTTCTCTTCTCAGCGCTGGGGATTCCCGGTTTGAATCCCGATCTGGGTGGAGTTTGCATGTTCTCCCCGTGTCCGCGTGGGTTTCCTCCGTGTTCTCCGGTTTCCTCCCACAGTCCAAAAACATGCATCAAGGTCAATTGAATCCTTGCCAATTTGAGTGTGTGCCCAGTGATAGATTGGCACCCTGTCCTGGGTGTATCTGTACAGCTCCCGAAACGTTCTCCCCTGGATGGGCATGGGGGAACCCCCCCCCGTGACCCTAATATAGGATAAAGCGGAAGATAATGAATGAATGTATATATATATATACAGTATATATGTATTTACATATATATTACATATTACATATATATATTACATATATTTACATATATATATATATTTATATATATATAAGTTAAAAAAAAAGAGAAACTATACAAATAGTGCACTGTACGGATAAGATTTGAATAACTAAGTATTAAAGTGATAATGGTGCATCTGTGTGCAACTAATGCAGTGCAGGGTTAAAAGTTTTTGGGCGTTATGAGGGTGTTGCAGGTGGGATTTGTGTCCGTTTAGTCCTGGTTTTAGGGTCCGAATAGCCATTGGGAAGAAACTCCTCCTCATCCTCACTGTGTTTACCTTCAGGGAACGAAAACGCCGTAATATGGCAATATTAATGAGGTCAATTAATTAAGAAGTTGTAATAAAGACCAGCGTATTTGAATATGAAGGTTTTTCTAACGTTCTTCACGTTACCGTCGTCACGCGAGTCTGCGATGCTGCCGCCGGCCGGCCGAACGAAATAAAACCCGAAAGAAACCACATGAAAATTACACAGGGGTTGCAACAAAAAAAAATGAAGTTAGAAATAGATTGTGTGTTAAAAAAAAAGAAGAGAATAACGGGATAATAAAGTAAAGAAGACTGGGAGAGGAGGAGGAGGAGGAGGCACGGCTGATGATGTAATCACATCAGTTATATAACCCATGTTTACTGCGGCTGATCCATCACGTTTAATTACAGGATTACATCAAACAACACACCCACATCGCATAGTGGAGAACATACCAATCTATCAGCCACCTTGATATCACTGAAAATGAATTAAAAAGTTGGGAGTGGGTGAGTTAAAAAGTTTAGGGTTAAGGTTAAGTATTAGGGTTTGAGGGTTAGAGATAAAGTGAGGCAGGGATTAGGGATTAGATTCAGAGTTAGATTTAAAGTGGAAGTGAGAGTTAAACATAAGACGTGAGATTTGACACATTAGGGATAAAACACTAAGTTAAGGGGAGTGGATGGGGTGTGAGGTGGGGATTAGGGGTTAGGGGTATATTCAAGTATAAGGGTAATATATTTTGGGATTGGGGTAGGGATTAGGATTTAGGGATTATAAATATTAGAAAAAATAGAATCAATGTCAATTCAGCATTAGGGTTAGGGATTAGGTTATGATTAGTGTTATTTAGGGATTTCAGGTAAATGGGGTAGGGATGAGAGTTCCAGGTAAAATTAGGGATTATGAGTAAAATTAGATGTGGGAATAATTATTAGAAGCAGGGACCAGGGTTTAGGATTTGAAAGTGTGAGTAAAAGAGGAATTCACAGGTTAGAAAACGGGATTAAGATTAACGTCAATAAGGAATCAGGATTAAAATGTAAGTAATGGGATTACGGCCCTGCGTCCGAAACGTTCTCCCCTGGATGGGCATGGGGTCCCCCCCCCCCGACTCTAATAAAGGATAAAGCGGAAGATAATGGATGGATGGAGGGATTATGAGTAAAATAGAAATTAGGCCTGAAGGTTAGAGTTGTGGGTTTTGGAGTTAAGGATTCTCAAAATTCCGTACAAAGTTTAATCAGAATGAACTTTTTGGGTCGCTTTAAAGTCCCTTTGTCTCCCTCATCTCACGTCCCCATCGCAGAACGAGTGTGACGGGTTCCTCTCGCTGGGCCCACGGTCTTCGATTCGCTGATTCAATTGAAGTCGCGTCATTAGGAACTGCAGATAGGAGGACGAGCGGGGCTTCCCTTCCCCTAACGATCCGCCAGCGCCGACGACTTTTAATTGCTATCTGCGGCTGCTGTATTATTTCGTTAAAACCAATTACGGCGCGGAGCGTGGCGCCTCCTTTCAGCCGCAACGAGGGAGGAATGTGCAGCTTGTTGAGGGAAGGCCACGTCCCTGAGGAGCTAATCGCCTAAAGGGTGATATTATTGTCTCCGGTAAAGCTGCCGGAGACGAGGACGGTGCGGGTGCTGTCTTCGTCTCTGATTGGTCAAACGGGCACCATGGACAAAAATATGTAGACATCTGACAACAAGCAGAAATATAAAACGGGCCCTGCTTACAGCTCATCTTGCCACAACAATTTGGAATGTCTTGCCGAATCAATCTGCGTTCCAATTCGTCCTCTTCACCTGGCTTAACGAAGCTCACCTTAACGAGGTAAAGGGATAAAGCGATCTATTTAGCCCGCTGTGCTTTACACACAGAGGAATTGGTTTGGTCCAGCCGTTCAGTGAAGAGTGAAGTGAGCACATGTGCCCGGAGCGATGGGCAGCCCTGGACCTGGGGAGAAGGTGCCCGGGGTTGGGTGCCTTGCCCCAGGGGTACATCAGCCATAGTACTTGGTGGGAGCAGTAATCAATCCAGGGACCTTTGGGATGCAAGGTTTCTTAAGTAGGGGCTGTGACTTACCCCCCCCCCCCATAACCCCCCCAAAATGTCATTAAACACTTAAAGCTCTTAACACTTGGGATGATTACAAAATTCGGAGCGGCGTGCGATCTGTGCGCCGTTTATTCGCACTCAGAAATTGTTTATGTGCAATTTCAAGGTTTATTTTTGCTGCTTGTCTGCTACAATTTATATATTTGTCTGCTACAATTTTTATATTGTCTGCAATAACTTATAATTTATATATTGTCTGCAATCATTTATATTTTACTGTCTGCTATAATTTATATATTATTTATATATTATTATATATTTTATGGGCGGCACTGGTGGCTTAGTGGTTTAGCACGTTCTCCTCTCAGTACTAGGGATTCCCGGTTCGAATCCCCATCTGGGTGGAGTTTCCATGTTCTCCCCGTGTCTGCGTGGGTTTCCTCCGGGTTCTCCGGTTTCCTCCCACAGTCCAAAAACATGGATCAAGTTAATTGAATTCTCAAAATTGCCCCATATAGAGTGTGTCTGTGTGAGTGAGTGTGTGTCCAGCGATGGATTGGCGCCCTGTCCTGGGTCTATCTGCCCAGCGCCTGAGACGTTCTCCCCTGGATGGGCATGGGGAACCCCCCCCCACGACCCTAATAGAGGATAAAGCGGGAGATAACGAATGAATTAATGAATATATTTAATTTAATTTATACATTTATATATACCTATCTACTTTCACTAATCACATTATCATTTTTTAACCTATGCTGCTTAAATTTTGTCTGATATATATATATATATAGTATGCTGTATACGTTATACCTGTTCTACACCATGTACAATAATTTCACTTCTTTTTTAATGCTATGAGCCAATAAATGACAACAAAGGTTATCTATGTCTAAGTCTAAGAGTCTAAGTCTATTGAAGACTTCTGCCTTCACTAATATGAACAATGCA
This sequence comes from Corydoras maculifer, assembly GCA_019802435.1. Classification (NCBI taxonomy): domain Eukaryota; kingdom Metazoa; phylum Chordata; class Actinopteri; order Siluriformes; family Callichthyidae; genus Corydoras; species Corydoras maculifer. The sequence goes on from JAFMOD010000457.1 coordinate 461,945, forward strand.
CATGTTGGAATTTGGTGTGTTGTTGATCTTATGATGACGACCATGACGACGAGAATGACAGTCCTGTTCTCTCACTCGTAGACACGGACTGTTCGGACTGAACAGCTGATGCTGATGGAATCACAGCGGGCCGTTAGTGCAGATAAATTAGTCTGGTTGGAGCGTCAACCCTGTCACCACCCATATTATATCAATATCCACCATGTCCCGGGAAACACGGGGGTCGGACTCAGTATTTGAGGTCAGAGAATTGGGTGTGAGGCCTGAACAACGGACCATTCGCTTCATTTACTCCATCCATTATCATCCTTATCAAGGGTTGCTGGGGGGTTCCCCATGACCATCCACAGGAGAACTGGACTAATTGGACTGGTGGTCCTGCAGGACCCCTTTAATGGACTCACATAGTTTTCCAGTTAGAATTTTTCCATTTGTTAAATATTGTCACCCGATCTCGACACAATCTGTACATGGCTGTCCTGCACTGTTGATGCTGCCCAGGATGAGTCCCCATTGAGCCTTGGTCCTCTCAAGGTTTCTTTCCTAAAATAACAGCATAACAGGGAGTTTTTTCTTGCCACTGTCGCTTCGGCTTGCTCTTTAGAGGTTTAAAGGCTTTTCATTCTGTAAAGCTGCTTTGCGATGAGGTACTATTGTAAAAAGTGCTTTATAAATTAATTACTCTAAAACTTGAACGTTTTGGACCCTGGTATACACCCTAGACAGGGTGCCAATTCATCACTGGGCACAAACTCACTCACTCGCAGCCAGAGTATATACGGGCAATTTAGAGCAACCAATTCACCTTAAACCTGCTAAGAGAACAGGCAAATCACTACGCCACCGTGCCGCCTTTCTTCATGTAGGCCTTTATTAATTCCCTGAACCAGCAGCTAAAGGGATGCACAATCGGAGGCTTTGAGGTTTGACATCAGAAGGTTAGACTCATTCTCTGGGTTCTTTATTAAAGTTTGAAATGTTTAAAAATACAGCTGCCGATTCCCACGCTGCTCTTTCAGCTCCTGAGACCGATACGATTCATCAGCCTTCACCAAGCTCCTCATCAGAACCACCATACGAACCCAACGCGGGCTTCTGCTTTAACCGAGCATCCACCCCAAGGCCGCGGTTCACTCTGCCGTGCGGTTTCTCGTCATCGTATGGAGCGATTATCACACTTACAGCCTTTATATCCACGGCAACAAGTGGGGCCAGGTAGACTTCACTGTCACGGTTTGTTTTGGTCACGTGGTGTGGGTTGGTCTACGTGTTCACGCCCCTGTAATCACGAGCACCTGGGTCTCATCACGTTTTTGTTATTTGAACCCTGCACGCCCTGCCCTCACCGCCAGTTTGTCTTGTGCCACGCCTGTGCTAAGCCCTGACACTACGAGCCCCGTTCTACTGTGAACTCTGCGCCTCTGTCCCTCGTCCTTGTTTGCTGTTCTGTGTTCTCTGTGTGTGTGCAGCTCACCGTCCTGCCGCCTTCGCCCTGTCAAGTCCCCTACACTGCCGTCCCTGGATTATTGGAGCACTACCCCACTGACGTCATCATCCACCGCCTCGTGTTGCCCCATTCAGTGTCTGTATTGCCTTACTGTGTCTCCCCTTTTGTTGGACAATAAACCCTGGTCTGTACTCTACCTTCGTCTCCAGCCTCGTCTCCCCGAGTAGCGAATCCGCCTCGCCCGGTCGCTCGACCGTGACATTTACCTTTTATATCAACCAGACATCTTTGTCTGTAGATGTGAGCTCAGTGGATGTTTCCCTTTAATGCCCGTTTTCACGACTCTATAGACTGTTGTGTGTGGAGGGCCCATTAGGTCAGCATTTATAGAAATATATAGAGCCTGTCTGCACGACCAGAACCACGGAGGTCACAAAGATCTGACGTCACTTCGTAGTCTGTATTAACTTAGTTCGACTCATATATAACACTCGGGCGGCACGGTGGCTTAGTGGTTAAGCATGTTCTCCTCTCAGTGCTAGGGATTCCCAGTTCGAATCCCCATCTGGGTGGAGTTTCCATGTCCTCCCCGTGTCCGTGGGTTTCCTCCGGGTTCTCCGGTTTCCTCCCACAGTCCAAAAACATGGATCAAGTTCAATTGAATTCTCCAGATTGCCCCATATAGAGTGTGTCTGTGTGAGTGAGTGTGTGTGTGTCCAGTGATAGATTGCCCCCCTGTCCTGGCTGTATCTGCCCAGCGCCCGAAACATTTTCCATCCATTTATCCATTATCTTCCGCTTTATCCTGTATTAGAGTCGCGGGGGGGGGAGAACCAGGGGAGAATGTTTCGGGCGCTGGGCAGATAGACCCAGGACAGGACGCCAATCTATCGCTGGACACACACTCACTCACACACACACACTCTATATGGGGCAAATCGGAGAACTCAATTGACTTGATCCATGTTCTTGGACTGTGGGAGGAAACCGGAGAACCCAGAGTAAACCCACACAGACACGGGGAGAAGATGGAAACTCCACCCAGATGGGGATTCGAACCGGGAATCCCTAGTACTGAGAGGAGAACATGCTAAACCACTATGTCACCGTGCCGTCCCCCGAAACATTTTATGCACCCCCCCCCCACCCCCGGGCAATGGTTGATTACCATGTGGTGGTGCGCGTCTGACTTAATGAACC
>JAFMOD010000457.1:480336-502112 GCA_019802435.1 Corydoras maculifer
GGAGAACACCAGAAGAACGTGACCCGTCAGATTAGTTCCAATCCCAACATCACTGAGACCAATTAGATCGGTTCAGATTCCATTATCGCTGTGACCAATCGGATCAGTTCCAATTTCAGTATCTATGTGACCAATCGGATCAGTTCCAATTGCAAAAACAAAATGACCAATCAGATTACAGCTCCAATTCCATTATCACTGTGACCAATCAGACCGGTTACAATTCCATTATCCGTGATCAATCAGATCACAGTTCAAAGTACATTGTGACCAATCTAATAAGTTTCATTATCGCTCTGACCAATCAGATTACACTTCCAATTCCAATGCTACTAAAGCACGTCACCTAAATTAAAGTTGTAACGTGACCCGTCATGCTGCAGATCGTATCCCGGTGCAGCTTCACGTAAACAGATCACACTTCCCACCTGGGGCAATCGTGCGCTTGTGGTTAAGGAACCAGCCTTGCGACCTGATGGTCCCCAGTTCGATTCCTGGTCCCACCGAGTACTACGGGTGAAGTGCCCTTGAGCAAGGCCCCTAAATGTGGAGGATCTGTGTGTAACGCACTGTAGGAAAAATAAATCACTGAATCAGCAACTAAACTAAATTAATGACATATGTGTAGAATAATTAGAGAAACAGACTCGTTTACTTTTACATTTCCTAATTTTATTTCTGTTTCACATGAAGATATCACATGTTTAAATTAAGAAATTAGAGCTAAACTTTATTTAATTTATTTAATGTCGAAAACCATGTCCTTCAGGAATAACTATATACTCTCCATCCATCCATTATCTTCCATTATCGCTGGGCACACACTCACTCACACAGACACACTCTCTATGGGGCAATTTGAAGAACTCAATTGACCATGATCCATGTTTTTGGACTGTGGGAGGAAACCGGAGAACCCGGAGGAAACCCACGCGGACACGGGGAGGACATGGAAACTCAGATTCGGAAAAACAGATTCGAACCGGGAATCCCTAGTGCTGAGAGGAGAACATGCTAAACCACTAAGCCACCGTGCCACCCAGCTATATACTCTATAACTATATATTTATTAATTAATCCATCCATTATCGTCCACTTTAGGGTTAGGGGGGGGGGGGTGGAGGTTTCCCATGCCCAGGGAAGAACGTTGGGCGCTGGGCATATACACCCAGGACAGGACACCAATCTTTTGCAGGGGCACTCACTCACTTACAGACACACACACTATATGGGGCAATTTAGAGCAATTGATTGAGCTCGAATCCGTGTTTTTGGACTGTGGGAGGAAACCCCCACGGACACGTGGAAACTCCACCCAGATTGGGATTCGAACTGGGAATCAATCCCCAGCACCGAGAGGAGAACATGCTAAACCACAAAGCCGCCATATAGTTCAACTTAAGGAAAAAACAATTTGGAAATGATGCCAAACATGAAAAGCTGACAACATTATTTTATTCCTGAAAGCAGATCACGTTCAGGAAAAAGAAAACAAAGCGGTGCCTCTTTAATGGGCTGCAGCGTTTTAACGGCCGCCGTCGCCGATGCCCCGGCCGCGAGTGTCATGTTATGGATTTGCTGTAACCCCTTCTAATTACACACACTTAACGATAGCGAGCGGTCAGCACTTAACAGCCGTCGGTTCTCCACTTTCATACCCTGCCAATTCACCGGTGTTCATTACACACCTGCGGCGTGCTCGTCAGACCTTCCGTAACGTTCCCACGGCGTTCCCTTCAGCTAAATTAACCCCGCCGGTTTTAATGCGTTAATGCCGTCGCCGCCGCGGTGCCTCGCCGCCCGGGCAGCTGCGCCGTCGCCCTTTGCGGCGGGAGATCGGCGTTCGGCGGAAACAGCTCATTCCCACTGACTGCGGTGATTTTAGACCCATTTAAAATTCATAGGACCATAATGGAGACATGAATCAACCTGTCCGTCACGTTAACCTCATCCTTTCATTAACTTTTACACTAAACGTTTTCAGAAAGGAAAAAAAAAAAGGCCCACGGTTCCGCGGTGAATAAACGCGTTCAGAACCTCATTTCTCTGCCCACGTTTCCCACAGGATCCTCCAGCCCGAATATTCAGGTGGCTGACGCGTCGTGAGCCGCCTTTGCTGTGGGACAGTCACCATCCATCCATCCATCCATCCATACATCCATTATCTTCCGCTTTATCCTCTATTAGGGTTGCGGGGAGAACCCCAGGGGGGTAGGTTTCGGGCGCTGGGCAGATATACCCAGGACAGGACGCCAATCTATCACTGGACACACACTCACTCACACAGACACAGTCTATATGGGGCAATTTGAAGAACTCAATTGACCTTGATCCATGTTTTTGGACTGTGGGAGGAAACCGGAAAACACGGAGGAAACCCATGTGGACACAGGGAGAACATGCAAATTCCATCCAGATTGGGATTCGAACCGGGAATCCATAGTGCTGAGAGGAGAACATACTAACAACTAAGCCACCGTGCCCTTGGGACAGCTACATCACTTTTAAGAAGTCTTTCATTTTAGGGTGTGCTAGTGTTGGGGTATCAATCTGAAGGTTGTGGGTTCAAATCATGGGTCCACTGAAGTTACCAGTGTGGGTCCTTGAAGCAAGACCCTCAACCCTAATTGCTCCAGGGGGGGCTGTACCAGTCCATCCATCCATTATCTTCTGCTTTACCCTCTCTTAGGCTCGCGGGGGGTGGGGGGGGGGTTCCCCTTGCCCATCCAGGGGAGAATGTTTGGGACGCTGGGCAGATACGCCCAGGAGAGGACCCCAATCTGTCACTGGACACACACACACACACACACTCTATATGGGGCAATTTGGAGAACTCAATTGACCTTCATCCATGTTTTTAGACTGTGGGAGGAAACCGGAGAACCCGGAGGAAACAGTCCAAAAACGCGGATTCAAGGTAAATTGAATGCTCCAAATTGCCCCATATGGAGCGTGTGTGTCTGTGCGAGTGAGTGTGTGTCCAGCGATGGTTTGCCGCCCTGTCCTTGGTGTATCTGCCCCGAAACATTCTTCCTCATCCCCCCCCCCCCCCCGAATCCATTCACTAGTATAGAATTGATGTAAAGATAATGTGATGAGATGTTTTTCATCATAAACAAAAAGAAATTCTATAAACACAGCGTTCTATATGTATATCGTACCACTCTGTATCTACCCCCCCCCCCAGGTTCTCCAGTAAGTGCCATGTGCTACCTCCATCACACACCACACTGACCATCAAATCGCAGAGCGGATTAGAATGGATCTGATACGCTTCCACGGGAACCGATTTTTCATCCTCGGCGTCGGAGCCGCCGGCTATGGAGTAAACAGCCGCCATCCCATCAAAGGGGAAGTTAGGGTTCTAAAGGAGCTGTGCTTATTCTCCCGCCCTGTCTCACAACCGCGCTTAGCTCCAGACTGCAGAAGAGCGGGTGGAGCATCTGAACCCGCTCCACTGGAGATCGCAGACTGTGCAGCGCTGCTTTGATTCAACTCCAGCCGGTCGGTGGTTTCACCTTTAAAGGCAGACGCAAAGCCCTGTTTCAATTGCCCTAAAGATTTTGCGTCCACAGAGCTGAAGGAACGTTGGTCATCAAACCGAACTCCCAGAACTCCGGGGCGGCATGGCGGCTTAGTGATTGGCATGTTCTCCTCTCAGTGCTCAGTGATCCAGGTTCCAATCCCCATCTGAGTGGAGTTTTCATGTTCTCCCCGTGTCCGCGTGGGTTTCCTCCTGGTTCTCTGGTTTCCTCCCACAGTCCAAAAACATGGATCAAGGTCAATTGAATTCTCCAAATTGCCCCAAATAGAGTGTGTCTGTGTGAGTGAGTGTGTGTCCAGTGATAGATTGGCGTCCTGTCCTGGGTCTATCTGCCCAGCGGCCGACACGTTCTTCCCTGGGGCATAGGGACCCAAGTAGAGGATAAAGCGGAAGATAATGGATGGATGGATGGATGTTGTCAGGTGTGTCGTTCAGTTTCATTTTATTGGGGTGCAGAGCCACAATTTGGGTTAATGTTCTAGAAGGTCATCCAAAATACGACGGTAAAGATGCTGAATTTAAATTTCCTACTTTAGAATTAAAAAGCCAAATGAAAGAGCGGGAAACTGTTTATATGGAGGACAAAAGTAAGTCCTCGATGCCGCTGAAAGAAAGGTACGGGTTTGAAAGGGAACATTCGGAGAAGTGCTTTTGTTTTGGAGCGGGACAGGACTGAAAAAGGGCTGCGGGGCATCTTTAGTGATTCACCCAGCCAAAACAGATTAGGAGCTCAGCGTGGCCTGGTTTCCCACGCTCTAAATCATTCATGCTACACAATGTTCAGTCTCATCAGCGCCGATGAATAAAACAGGTAAAGTTTAGTAAAGAGCACAAAGGGAGGGAATCGAGGTAAATGGATTCATAAATAGCAGGAAAGCCAGATGAAAGAAAGTAGGTTGAGCGGCGAGCGAGAGATCGGCGAGCCTCGTTTATTATGCACTTTCATTTTCGCGTCTTGACATTAATTCGAGCGGAATTCGGCAGCGGAAACAAGTCCGCACACTTAGGGGAAAACGAGGCTGGGCTGCGAACCGCTTATCGCTTTGTGTAATCTTGACCTGCCAGAACCGCTCGAACCCAGGACCGCAGCCGGAGACCGCTGAAAATATAGAAATTAAATAATGGGTTCTCCGATTTCAGTCTAAAAGCATGGATTTAATTTAAATTGCCCCTGGTGAGACGGTGGCTTGGTGGCTCTGGGGATCCAGGTTCGAATCCCGATCGGGGTGGAGTTTCCATGTTCTCCCCGTGACCCAGTGGGTTTAATCCAGGTTCTCCAGTTTCCCAAACAGTCCAACTACATGGTTTCAAGGTAAATTGGCTGCTCTTAATGGCCCCATATAGTCTTATAGTCGGTGTGTTTGAGTAAGTGTGTGCTCACTAGATTGGCGCCCTGTCCTGGGTGTATCTGCCCAACATTCAAAACGGTCTCCCCTGGATGGACATGGAGAACCCCCCCACCCCGCGATCCTCATAGAGGGTTAAGTGGAAGATGATGAACGAATGAATAACCTGAACCTATATATTGTTCGTGTACCCAGTGATGGATTGGCTCCATGGCCGGCACCCGAAATCTTCTTCCCTGGGGTCCCAGGGTGGAAAAGCCCTGTGAACCTATCATAGGATTAAGAGGAAGATGATGAGATGTTTTAGTGCATACGTGTCCCACATCCTAAACCTACAACGTTTCGCCCAGGTACCAAGCCTGGCAATGTTTCAGGTGTTTCAGACATTTCAGAGTCACAATTTACATCTGAGACACATTCGGATGATGTCCAAGTGTCCACCTGAGTGTTGTCCATCCGAGTGTGGTCCATCCACGTCACGAGTGAGTCAGATTTTCCTATCTGAGCCGTGCGCAAGGCCAGATCTATTAAAATGTGGATGGAGTTTGTAGGTGACCTGCATACAACCATGATCTGTATGATGAACTGGATGAAGCCTGCTGTGGACCAGGGAGCCAGAGCGAGTGAGCGAGCGAGCCAGTGAGAGAGCGAGAGAGCGAGAGGCTTGCAGAAGGTGTCAGATAGCTATGACCTTATTGCATAAGTATACCTTCATAAACTTCATAAACACGTCTAAAGTAACGTTGGGCGCACCAAGTATCTGAGAACCCCATCAAAGGGCGCCGGAACCCTCCAGAATGTGCCCCCCCTTCCCTCCCCTCCCCTCCCTTCCATGCAGGAGTCAAACATCAATACCCAACGATTAACATACCAAACAAGATCTTAATAATAAGCCTGGTTGCATCTTCTCACTCCAAATGTCTTCTACACCTCTAATTACCTCTCGGCGTCTCCACACAGAGCCGTGATGCAACCTTGCCGGCTGTCTAGAAACAAATGAGTAATTGCCTGCAAGTGGTCACAAGGGGACTTGACGGGTTATGACACCAGCTAAAAAAAAAGGTACGATCCCCAAGTCTTGAACACGTCATTACAGGCACGTCAAATAAAGATTTCCCTCTCATTATTTCCGACAGGAGAGCATGTAATACTATTTCGGAGTCACTTATGGCCTGCTTCGGGTAAGCATCTTTGTTTTGCGCCTTTGCCTCGAGAGCGGAAATTCTCTCTAATGTAATCCTCGTACCCAACCGGCGGGGATGATTCGCAGGTACGATAATCCAATCATAACAGGGACAACGTGAGAAATGTCACGTCTGACTTTCGTTGGCCGCGTGGTGGGCGTACATAATGAAGGGGCTAAGACCCTCATTCTGTTCGGTGGCCACTGCGGTTCCATTAGCATGCGGCAGTGACAGTAACAAGTGACGCCGCCAACTGGCAATAGAGGAGGGAGATGTGGGTTGATGATAAGAGTTAATGAAGTGTAATTAGTGGGATATGATGCAGGTAGACTCTTATGATTGCGCCCGGAAACCAAGTTGTTGTCAAAGTCGATGCTTAATTGGCCCCGAGTTCTTAGGGCATGTGGGTGAGAGTCCCGATTTTGTCAAGTTCTGTGAGAACTTGCCTCATTAGTCGGTGAGAAATCCAATAATCTGAGATGGTGGAGTCTGGTATTAGAGTTTTGCCAAAATGTCCGCTAGAGTTGGGACTGTCTGATGGGCATTGATGCTTTCAGCACAAACATCCTTTGTTATCCTCAGGTCTTTCATCTCCTCGTGTTGCAGGATGATTAGATATTTATTGTTTCTCGTGCAGCAGTCGCAGTCACACCACCGCACATTTAAATTAGCCCAAGATTTGTACATGAGGTACCGTTGTTGCCCCGCAGGACCGTGCCTCACTTCCCGAGTCGCCCCGTCGCTCAGACAGAGGTGGGTGTCCTGGATTATTATATTAATAGTTTATTATATTTGCACAGCGGTTTTATGGGAACAGATTTAATAGCTGACTTTAAAAGTGGTCCCTGACATCAAGACTGGAGTTTTTTGTATATTGTGTCGGTTCTAAAGTTTGATCTCAGGCTTAAGAAAAAGGTTTAAGTTCTGGTTTGTGTCTACCCAGCTAGCTGCCACACTGCTGCCACACGGCTGCCTTACTACTATCTCATGACTGCCTCACTGCTGCATCATAGCTGTACTACGGCTGGCTCGCTGCTGCCTCATGACTTCCTCACTGCTGTCTTACTTCTTCCTCACTGCTGCCTCATAGCTGTGCTACGGCTTGCTCACTGCTGCCTCATAGCTGTGCTTCGGCTGGCTCACTGCTGCCTCATGACTTCCTCACTGCTGTCTTACTTCTACCTCACTACTGCCTCACTGCTGCCCCATAGCTGTGCTATGGCTTGCTCACTGCTGCCACATGACTTCCTTACTGCTGTCTTACTTCTACCTCACTACTGCCTCACTGCTGCCCCATAGCTGTGCTACGGCTTGCTCACTGCTGCCTCATAGCTGTGCTTCGGCTGGCTCACTGCTGCCTCATGACTTCCTCACTGCTGTCTTACTTCTACCTCACTACTGCCTCACTGCTGCCTCATAGCTGTGCTACGGCTTGCTCACTGCTGCCTCATGACTTCCTTACTGCCCCCCCCCCCCCCCCCCCCCCCCCCCCCCCCCCCCCCCCCCCCCCCCCCCCCCCCCCCCCCCCCCCCCCCCCCCCCCCCCCCCCCCCCCCCCCCCCCCCCATGCTTACGTGGCTGACACCTAGCACGCAGGAGCTGTCCGCCCAAGTGCTCTCGATCCATGCAGGTGGCCCAGATGAAAATGAGAAATGAGGGCCAGATTTATTTTTGTGAACTGGGTAGTGCATTCCAAAATGATCTTTCGAAAATATAATACACAATATTAAATAAAAAAAACAAACATGTGGTGCAGTAATGACGTCAGAGTTCCATCATGAGACCCAACATCCCCCAAAACCAGCAGGTCTGGGGTTTCGTCCCAGTTGTTTAATGGATACTGTGATTAAAAATCTTATATCTTTAATGCGAATGAAGCTTTGATTCAGTAACATGGCTACGTTCATCACAGTATTGTTAACATCTTCTTACCGTGTTGCTGTTGATGGCTGTCGTGTTGCTGTCGTTGTTGACTGGGTCACTGTGTGACTGTGTGGGCGTGTAGAGGGTCAGGGTGTGATCCGATACTCGACTCTGTCCCGTATAGTCCTGTGTAGGAAGAGCATGAGGTGTGGTGAATTCGCCCGGGATACCATTCTGTGGGGGAGGAGGGAACTGGGCCGGTGTGTAGGTCTGAGCCATTGGATCCACTGGATTGGTCGCCTCTTGGTTACCCTGGAATCATAAGAGCAAACACTGGGGTTAGAATGGCATTCAAAGCATAGAGAAATGGGTTGATAAAAAAAAAATTAGGCAGTTGGACAATCAACCTGGGGGCCCTTGAGCAAGGCCCCTTATTGCTTCAGGGGTAAAGTAATCATGACTGACCCTGTGCTCAGTCCCTAAACAATAAGATGCAATTCCTGTAAGGGCAATTTGGAAAACTCAATTGACTTGATCCATGTTTTTGGACTGTGGGAGGAAACCGGAGAGTCGGAGGAAACCCACACGGACACAGGGAGAACATGGAAACTCCACCCAGATTGGGATTCGAACCGGGAAACCCTAGAGCTGAGAGGAGAACATGCTAAACCACTGTGCTGCCCGCAGTCTAAGCAGTATTTAAAGAGGACATGTCAAAAATAAATGTACATCAATGTTTTTAATTTACAAGGTGGTTGGATGTCATATTTTGGGCAGTCAGTAAGCTACTCCAGAGTGAAATGGGTGCAGGTGACTGTTGGAAAAGCACATTAACGTTCACACCAAGAGTCCCAAAAACAGACATAACGCGGTACGCACTACGAACTGTCCATTAACTCCCATTAAACATCATTTAACGGCAATCAAAAGTTTGTACTTGCAAGGTAACAGATTGTGAGCTTGTAGAATGATGACGGATGGAAGGAAGGAGGTCCCAGTCCTCATACAACAATGCCATCGTCTAAAATTTATGTCCAAAATCAGAAATGGCCCGACCCTTTGTCTGGGACAAATTTTCATCTCTGTAACAGATGAAAGACAACCCTGCACATCGATAAGCAGGTCTAAACAGAACTAGGCACGGAACATCCCTCAGAAGCTTAATTACGCCTCAGTCCTCCAACAGAGAAAACTCAACTGTTGTAAATTGACTAAGTGCCAAAATTAAATATGATTTGTCAGTAATTTGTATGCCGTTCGCAGGGAATCTATGGACGCGATCCCCGTTTCTGACAGTTCTTAGTCTTCTGGGTCTTTCAAATCAAACAAATAGGATTTGTCCAAACAGCGAGCTGCGTTATTGAGTTTCCGCGACTTGATTTTAGTCCTAATTCTCTCCTCGCTGACAGCGTTTGGAGATTTCCAAGAAATAGCACGGCTCAGAGGGAAAGTGGCATTTGCTTGGTTCGGACTCCATCTCTGCTCCTGAAGCGAAGGAGACAAGATCCGGGAGCCCGGCAGACATCTACAAGGCTAAACATCCAGACCGATCGGCAAGTCCAACTGCAAAACGTGTAGAAAGTCTTAAGGCGGGGCTGTGACTGCCTGTAAGACTAAGGGGAAACCTGTAGGCGGAGCTGTAGAACAAAATGGTCTGCTTTCATCTTTGCATATTTCCTGCTGAAATCCATACAGATGAAAGACGTTTGGAAAGACAGACTGCTCAGAGACCTCTCAGGGAGAACATCCTGCATGAGCTGGGAACTGGGTCATCTCCACATGCCGTGGTTCAGCGTCCTTTATTAAGAAAAGCTGTGGGTGCTGTGGGCATGGATGGAGCCACAAAAGCGTCTTACCCCTGAGAAACCGTGGTGGATCATGGCAATCCTGATGATACAAATCTGAGATTTGCAACTAGGACACCCATCCATCCATTATCTTCTGCTTCATCCTCTATTAGGGTCGGTGGGGGTCCATGGGAGAACGTCTCGGGCGCGGGGCAGATACACCCAGGATAGGGTGCCAATCTATTGCTGGGCACACACTCAGTCACACAGACATACTCTATATGGGGCAATTTGGAGAACTCAATTGGCTTGATCCATGTTTTTAGACTGTGGGAGGACACCGGAGAACCCGGAGTAAACCCACGCAGACACAGGGAGAACATGCAAACTCCACCCATATTGGGATTCGAACCTGGCTGAGAGAAGAAGGTGCTAACCACGAAACCGTGCCGCCCACAACTTGGACACCTTATTGGAAAATAGCTGAGCTGATTCAGAAGCATATAGAGAAAGGTGGAGCCAATGGAACCCCAGGGGTCGCATTGCCCACCTCCAAATCCACGTAGAAGACTCAAGTGTTCCATGTTCCATTAACGTCTATGACGTGGCCGTTCGGGTTTGTTGCGCATGAGAAAGATGCCTAATGGATGGAGGCTTATCCACCGATACCGTGATGGTTGTTGAGCTTTCTTGGCTCATACATTTTGGTCTGAGGGCATGCAGATCCAAATCGTCAGGAGGGATGATCATGTTTGCTGCACGGACTGATCTAATCCGGCTCCCCGAAGCATCCCTAAAGCGGGTCTGTCCTGTGCTTTAAAGATAGCAGTGATCAGAGCAGATATCTCTGACAATTAGTAGATGCCTTGATCACCAGAATAGAGGCGAGTTTGTGGAGAAGAGCACTACCCAGTGGATTTAGACCACAGAGAGCTTCATTAGCTTTAAGCAGAGGGTTTAGATGAAATTACCTCTTTGAGTTGAATGTTTGCTTTGATTTATTTTTTTTGATTTGGGGGCCGGAATCGTTTGATCAATGAAGTTGCATTTAGACTAAAGGGAGAGACCTCAGATGAGGAAAGTCCAATTCAGATCGTTCTATTGTTTAATCCTAACCTTCTTCGTCCTCCCATTCGTCTTCCCGCTCCGTGTACCGCACGATGGATGACGCACCGGCCCTCTGCTCTAGACCCTTGGACCCCAGGAGCAGGTCGGGTTCTCGTTTTGGGGGAGGAGAAGAATGAGCGGGTTCACTGGGCACGACAGGGTCTTCTGTTATCGGAATAACGGTGTTATTGTGAAAACAAGCAGGGTTTTATAAAATCAAGGGGGCATTTTGCAGTCGTTATTATTTGGATTTACAGCAGAATCACAATCTAATGTGGCTTATCCCGTCTCCAGTCCTCACTGTGTCCGGAGGTGCAACAGCGGAACGTCAGAGGGACGTGTAACCAACCATAGAGTGTTGCAAAAAAAACAAACATTGGGGTTCAAATCCCAATCTGTCCACGTGGGTTTTCTCTCACAGTCCAAAAACATGGCTCAAGGTCAATTGAATGCTCCAAATTGCCCCTTATCAAGTGTGTCTGCGAAAGACTGGCACCCTGTCCTGGGTGTATCTGCCCAGCGCCCGAAGCGTTCTCCCTTGGATGGGCCCGTGACCCTCGTAGAGGGTAAAGTGGAAGATAATGGATGGATGGATGGTATTATAGACTTTACGAAATTAAACACCCAGCGAGCAGCAACTGCTCCACTCGAATTTTCGAAGCCTATAGTTGGAGTTAAGATCTGCAATCCGCCATTCCTTCTCCTCTTGCATCCAATGTACTCTCTCAGATTTGGCTCCTATAATCTCTCTTGACACGCCATCTCTCTCTCGACAGCCTGACCTTAGCTTCCCCCTCTCAATCCTCTTTTTTCCCCCATACTTTTATCACATTTTAAGATTTCATGAGGAAAGGGTTTTAGTCCTCACCGCTCGGTGCCTCCTCTACATTGTTTTGTAACTTTCGAAGCGAGGTCAATCAGTGACAGTCGCCACAGCTGGTAGGCATCTTTAACCTCTCGTTCAACCCGCCGCAGAACCTCAGAAGCCTCGGAAAGCCGGCGAAGAAAGGAAGAAGCAGGTCCCCTAACTCCACCCGACACGTACGGACTGACCTCCAGATACGGCGCAGGCTTTCAAAGTACATCAAGAAGAAAGTCCAGCCGCCTGAATATGAATCATCTGAGGGCCTTCTTGTCAAAGATATCGTTTCTCTGATGCAGATGGAATGATGGGTCCCTCAGTGGAAGCTGGTAAAAAAAGGCCTGGGTAGGTTCTGGATATGAATTACCAGGACGGACCGTCAAAGCAACCTTGTTTTCTTCAAGGACAAGACAGACCCAAACGGACCTTTCTGTTTTCTGCAGACCACGTGGCGGGTATCAGCCTCTCACGGGCCATTGGTTTGTTCAACACACAGGGACGTGTAGAATACGAAGAGGGTAAAGGATGTTGGATGAAAAAGGGGAACGAGGGATAGAACTCATGACCGTCATCCATCCATTATCTTCCTCTTTATCCAGGGCTAGAGTCGCGGGGGTGGTTCCAAGTTCAAGTTATTAATTTATATAGCGCTTTTTACAACAGTACATCATCACAAAGCAGCTTTACAGAATGAAAAGCCTTCAAACCCCCAAAGAGCAAGCCGAAGCGACAGTGGCAAGAAAAAACTCCCTTTTATGTTGTTATTCAAGGAAGAAACCTTGGGAGGACCAACACTCAGTGGGGGACTCATCCTCCTTGAGCGGCTAATCCCCATGCCCATTCAGGGGAGAGACCCGGAGGAGACCCACGATGACACAGGGAGTTTCCATGTTCTCCCCGTGTTCGCGTTGGTTTCCGCCGGGTTCTCCGGTTTCCTCCCACAGTCCAAAAGCATGGATCAAGGTCAATTGAGTTCTCCAAATTGCCCCATATAGAGTGTGTCTGTGTGAATAAGTGAGTTTGTGCCCCCCCCCCCGTGACCCTAGTAGAGGATGAAGCAGAAGATAATGGATGGATGGATGTTGTTTTTAGCGATGTAGAAGCAAAGCCCAAGCACTACAACAAATACTAAAGGAAATCTAAGTGGAAACTTACGAATTGAACGCCCACCGAACCGCGAGAGGTCCGTACGGTTACAAAGAGTGAGACTTTTTAGCCAACCAGAACTCAGGTCATCAGAATAACCCCCCCGATTTTACGACTGACGTTTGGCTCCCCGAGAGGTGATCCCTGACTCGACTGATAGCTAGCTCTCGACTGGAAAGCTATTGGACACGGCCAAGCTCCACCCAGAAGTATGGGGCCGCAGGGAATGCCCACTCCCGCATGAGCATCGATCCCATCGCTCTCTCCATTATCTCTTTTGCACAGATGCACATTATCCTCCCCGTCTCCCTTCACCTCTCGGTCTTATCGCTCTCATCCTGTCTCTCCAGGGCCGTCACTTATCCGCGCTGAAGCTTTAGGTGGACGCAGGAAGCCGGTCGGGTTAACGAGGGTTAGCAGGTGGGGAGGTGCTCAGAGATCAAACGCTTTTAGACCAAGGCGGAAATGTCAAAGCCTCTCTGCGCTAATTCCAGTCGTTACGTCGCAGGGTTCTTATGTAAACGCGTTTCCTGTGATCCCTCGGCTCAAGTCCGAGTCACATGCCACAGGTCCAGACTCATCTTTATTGACGTCGGGCTCCGGATCACCGCTAAGAAGAGGGCAAGGCCTTTCCGAAAGTATTGCCACAGGGTTGGAAAAGTGTCTAAAATCATCTCATGCCGTAGCATTTAATAGAACTTTAATAAAGGTTCTGACATACTGGCCATAGAGTGTACCGGTTAGGAAACATCCATCCATCCATCTCGTAGGGTCGAGGGGAGTTCCCATGCCCAGCCAGGGGGCGCCAATCTATCGCTGGGCAGGGAAACATCTAGTGAATGCTAATAGGAATTGAGCCGGAGTTTGGAAGTGTCGAATTATCCATCTCTGAGTGTGTTTGGGAAGGGGGGGCGAGGGGTCACTACATCTCTGAACCATAACAAAATAAAAGAGCATTGCAAGAGTCCCAAATTTCATGCATAATTAAGCTGGCTTCAATAAAGGGTTCCCTGCCAAAAAACAACGCCGGCCAAAGAAAATAGTTTTGCTTTTGGTGACCCCTCCGTCCTTTTGTCTTCCTCCCTGAAACAGCACGGTGGTCAGCGCATCCACCGCTCGGCAAGAAGGTTCGATACCCTCTCAGGTCAAATGGAGGTCCCGTCCGTGCGCAGTCCACTCGTCCTATGTTCCAAGGACGTGTCGATAGATAAACCGGTGATACTGAACGACCCCCTTTTGGCTGTTTTAGTTCCGTTGTAAAATAGTCGTTAATGCCGTCCAATCCTCTTCAAACCCTCCCCGCTTCTCAGAGCAGCTGAGTTGACAGTCTGACCTCACGTCTGCGCTCCACCACAATGATGGTAATACAATTCGGGAAGGCTCAAGAAAATTACCCGAGCGCCAGGAAACCACGGGAGATGGATGATAAGATACCTCAGGGCTCGTGCACATCCAACCACCCGGCCTGGTGCAAACACTACCTCAAATGACACATGATCCCTACAACCACACCCGGGGTTGTGGGTCACTCCTTCTACTTTAAGCATTTACCTCAAGTCATGGGCACACCCTAAAAATAAATAAAAGGAATTCAATTAGAAAAGGTCTGTCAGGGGTGTAGTGCTCACCACCTCTCTGCGCTGACGAGTCTGATCTGGGTGGAGTTTCCATGTTATCTTCGTGTCTGCGTGGGTTTCCTCCGGGTTCTCCGGTTTCCTCGCACGGTCCAAAAACATGAATCAAGGTCAATTGAATTATCCAAATTGCCCCATATAGAGTGTGTCTGTGTGAGTGAATGTGTGCCCAGTGATAGATTGGCGCCCTGTCCTGGCTGTATCTGCCCAGCGCCCGAAACAGAAGGTTTTTGTGAGGTACCGCACCCACTCTGCGTAGACATTGGAGAGCGACTCTGTCTTCGGTAGTCATTCCAAACCAAGCACCGTTTAGAGATGAAGCTACGTCCAGCACCGAAATACGACAGTGTTGGTGCCGCAAACAGACCATATCGGTTCCACAGTCCTCTTGCCTAACAAAAAATGTAACGTACGATATTTATTGTCTAGCTAATAGCTTTTCCCTAACCAATCGGCTTTTGATATCTCGGCTCCAACCTTATATTTAATGGTATCCTTTCAGCGGTATGGAAGGATACCATTGGTCCAATGGTATCCTTCCATCCTCCCAACCCCCTTCCTAGTGGCATTTCTCCTTTAACCCATTAACTGTTTTTGTCGTTCTTTTTCTGTAATAAACGGGTTAATTCTGTCCTCGTACCTCACGACCTGACAGCTCTGCGCAGAACCTTTTATTACATAGCGATTCTTCGTACCCTTTGACTTGTAACATCTGCTCTCTTACCCTTCTTCCCATTACATCTCTCCTTCTACACCTCCAGCCATTAAGGCTCTAATCATACCTTCCATCCAACAGTGTCCTGACTCCTACCCTCCCTGCATCCTATTACCCCGTCCAATGACCTCACGACTCGAAGCATCTGTTCCCCCACCTCGCCACTTGTGAACTCTCCAACATCATACCGCTTCATTGACGCCTGACCTTCTTGTTCTTACCCGAAAGACTTATTTCCTGTTGTTTGAACCCGTCCAAGACCTCAAATCTTATTCCCCAATGTGCTATGTGTTCTTTAGACCCCTTTACTTGTGGCATGGTTCCTCCCGCTCCTTGTCTCGTGTTCCCCAATGGTTCTTCCTTTGACTGTATTTCTTTGCTCTAGTCCAACGCCTTCATCAGGTGCCGTTTAGCCTCCAACGCTTTGATGTGTGCCATCTCTTCTAGGGGCACCCCCTTTCCCTATCCCTTGACCAACGGTGTACTTGACTTATTTCTTTGTTGCTTTATTCTCCGGCTCCTCGCTCTTTTTTTAATCTGTGCCTCCACTTTGTACCGGTGCGATAACGCTTGTGGGAAGTGTCACTGTTAGAACCTCTTGACTCCTTTAATCACACCCTAATTTAACTGTTGGCGATCAGAGTGATAACTCACCATCTTCCTGCCTCTTAATCACCACACTTGTCCTTTTCTTCCTTGCTTTTGTTTCCTGGCTCCCTCCAGCGAAACACTGAGGGATGGGGTGATATTAACAGCACTAATGATGTGTGCTCTTCCCTTCATTAATAAAGAGGCTTATTAAACATGATTACGGCGACGAGTGGGTGATAATTCCTAAAGCTTGAGAGGACTTGTCCATGGCTTATTGACTGGTCTCGCTGTCTGATCTACAGTCTACACCAATCAGGACGAGTGGGGTGAAACGGGACAGGCATAAAGGAGTACGGGCATTTAAAGGCAGACTCGGATTGATGCTAGAAAATCGCGGCTGGTTTTCATGTGCGCAGTATTTGAAGGATGTCTGCGATTCCCAGTCCCTTACCATGAATCTTTCAGCAGTCTGATCTTGCAGCCTGACAGGGTTTTATCATCAACACACGCCACTTGTCCAATTCGGTAGAACAAGTGTGTCTTGCGTTATAAACTGAGAATCGTTCCACCACCCTCAAATACCTGCTCTGGGTTTCCACAGGTGTATGAAGTGCACCTAGCCGTCTACACCCAAGGGATGAATATTAACCAGGTCCCCTCCGGTTAGCGTACGGATGTGGGCCATCGCCTGTGATGGTAAAGCACCTGTGAGCTAAAGGTGGCCCTTATGAAACCATTAAATTGGCCCACATGTTCCCGAACATATCAAATGGAAGCAGAAGAAAGGAAAATGGAACCATTAAATAAAATGAACGTGCAATTCAGAAAAGCAGTATGGATGAGCAACAGAGAGAATGCTGGGTAAATAAAGAGATAGCTGAGCCATGCTTAAACCACAACCCACGTCTACTTCCACTAATTAATTTATTTGGGTTGACGCTGGTTTTCTTCTCAGGCACAGAGACCACCGGATGCGATGCTGCGGCATGTCTGCGTACGGAACCGGCTGCAGGGAACATCTGCAGAACCGCAGGTACCCCAGCAAACTCTTGCACCAATTCATCACTGTCTGCTCTCTCTCTTGATGCGAGTGTCCGTTGTCCATTTTCAGTTCATGGCGGCTCTAAACGCAACAATTGGCTGATGACCAAGGAATGGCGTGGGACTCCACAGGCTAATGGGTTGATTGGGCAGACTGCGACAAACATCCATCCATCTATCCATTATCTTCCGCTTTATCCTCAACTAGAGTTGGGGGGGGGGGGCTGGGTGTTCTCCATGCCCATCCAAGGGAGAACGTATCGGGCACTGGGCAAATACACCCTGGACAGGGAGGCAATCTATCACTGGAGACACACTCACTCACACACACACACACACTCTATATGGGGCAATTTAGAGAATTCAGTTCATCTTGATCCATGTTTTTGGACTGTGGGGGGAAACCGGAGAACCCGGAGGAAACCCACGCAGACACGGGGAGAACATGGAAACTCCACCCAGATTGGGATTCGAACCGGGAATCCCCAGAGGAGAACATGCCAACCACTAAGCCATTGTGCTGCCCCTGTCTTAAAACAGTCATTTATTTTATCTCCCGCTTTATCCTCTATTAGGGTCGCGGTGGGGTTCCCCATGCCCATCCAGGGGAAAACGTCTCGGGCGCTGGGCAGATAGACCCAGGACAGACACCAATCCATCGCTGGGCACACACTCACTCACAGACACACTCTATATGGGGCAATTTTGAGAATTCAATTGACTTGATCTATGTTTTTGGACTGTGGGAGGAAACCGGAGAACCCGGAGGAAACCCACACAGACACAGGGAGAACATGGAAACTCCACCCAGATGGGGATTCGAACCGGGAATCCCCAGCGCTGAAAGAAGAACATGCCAACCACTAAGCCACCGTGCCGCCCCTGTCTTAAAACAAACATACCAAAATAAAACCAAAACAATAAGCCCGCCCCGGTGCCTGCACAGTTTTGTCCTCCATCCATCCCTTACCCAGGATCCTGAGTGGCTGGCTGTCTGTGTGTAGGGTTTAATGACTATCAGCTCGCCTCTGTGGAATTAAATTAAAACTCTTAACGACGGCAGCGGCCGCAGAAACCGAGCCGAGAAAACAAAAAAAGCAAATGGGAGTCCGGTCCGAGGCGTCGGCGACAGGAGGACGGTGGTAAAGGAAAGGCATGGATGGCCCTCCGCCTGACACGCCTGTGACGGCGGCGGCGTTTCGATTGCGCTCTAATGAACGTCCAAGGAAGAAAATGACTCTCTGAAAAGCAATTGACTGACCCCCGTCATTCCTCACGCATCCACTGACCCGTGAATATTTCATTATGGAGCGGAGGCGTGCCGGGCATAGTAATTCCAGCAGAGAAGGGGGTCGACCGTCAAGAGCTTCTTTTGGCCCGTTTCCTGGCTTCGGCCCGGTTTAGCCGTCCTTTTAATATGTGCGGGGAAATGCCTCCAGGGTGACGGGCAAAACAATTTCTGATTGGAGATTGAAAACGGAGGCCTGCGGCGTCTTATACATAAAGATGCGACTGTGTTTTGTTCTTTATGTCTGACACCAAAAGGACAGGATTGAATCAATCCATCGCTCCCGTCCCAGAGATTATGGACCGATGGACGTGTCAGTCAGAATGGGAATAAAGATCGAGGACTCGGCGCGCGGGAAGGGGGGGGGGGGCACATATTTGATTCGACTTCTTGATGTAACCCCCCTTGGGACCAAGGCTTGGGACCAGTACTCCCCAAAGGCTTGGACGAATTAGCATCTCTAAGCCGTCTCAGGGCATGCCGGGTCGTTACCTGAGATTCCAGAGGTAACACGAGGGGTGCGAATCTCTCAGGGTCTGGCGATTCGATTCCATCCCCATTTTTCGAGGTCACGATTCGATTCAGAAATTATTTTTTAGTTTAAATGGTCTTTATTCCTGGTTCGAATCCCAATCATGTTCTCCCTGTTTCCATGTTCTCCCTGTGTCTGCGTGGGTTTCCTCTGGGTTCTCCGGTTTCCTCCCACAGTCCAAAAAACATGGATCAAGGTCAATTAAATCCTCCAAATTGCCCCATATAGAGTGTGTATGTGTGAGTGAGTGTGTGCCCAGCGATAGATTGGTGCCCTGTCCTGGGTCTATCTGCCCAGCGCCCGAAACGTTCTCCCCTGAATGGGATAAAGCGGAAGATGGTAGATGGAAAGCGGATGGATGGTCTTTAAATTTTGCCGGGCCGGTCAAAAAGCGCTCCCCCCCGCTCCATGCTTCCAGCTCCATGCTAGCGGAGTCCGTTCAGACAACGGGAGCTGGTTTACAAGCTTGCTGAATGGTGGCCGAGTGGAGACGAGATGCAAGATTAAAAATAAAACAAAAATCGATTTTTGGGCATTTTGAATCGATTCAGAATCGGAACTACGAATCGTGATCCTTAGAAGAATCGATTTTTTTAAGCACCCCTAGGTAACACACACGGAAAAGACCTCTCCAAGAATCAAACCTGGCATCTTTTGGATGTGTAAGGGAAGTGGTGGGAGTTCCTGTACCCAAATTCTGATAGTCTTATGGTATCTTCTGTGCTACTGACCTTTGGTCTTCTTGCTGTCTTTACGTAACCCCAAGGCTTCTGCTTATTCAGGAGTCGACCCCACGTTTACCCCAATCACTTTCACCTTCTACCATCTGGTTAAACTCTTCCTCTGGCGTTGCCAGATCCAACAACTGCCATCTCAAGAGCGAGAAGACTCTCCTCCTGCCCTCCTGAGATTGCTTCTAGATCCTAAAAGACCCCAGTACTTCGGAATCCCCTGCCTGTCCTCTGAAGTTCCTGCTTTGGTTTTCTATTACGGCTTTTCGACTTCCCAAGAAAAGCCACACCATCGGGAGGTTTTTCTTTCTCAGCTAAACCTCCTCAACTAGCCCCTCCTGACATAGACGGCCCCACAAAGCATAAAACGCTGCATCCCTCGGATTTATTATTGGGCTGCCATCTGCACCGAGACAAAAAAGTAGAGGCAGAGGGCGAGAGAGTGTAAAAATATTGCACCTCCATGTCAACCGACACCCCGGCAAGCCAGTGTGCGCTTTCCCTTGCCAAACTTCGAGGCGATAATGTGCACCGAGATGAATCTTCGGCCACCGAGATGAATAAATGCCATTACGACTGCTCGGGGGCTTTAACTCTCGCCCTCCTGATGGCACTGCGTCTGCCGCGGGTTCGAGCCCGGAGTCCCGTGAGCGCATGGGGTTTATGGATAGAAAATAAAGTAAGTCACAGCTCAGTAGCCTATAGGAGCTAATGGAGGGGAGTTTTCGCAGCACACAGACATCTACACATCTATTAGCGAAATGTCCCCAAATGTTCCGCTCTGAAAAGGCTTTATGGCTTAAGAAGAGGACGAGTTCATTTCCTTCGGGGTTTGGAATGCACAACATGCCGACTCATAAAACTCAGAGCTATATCCTAAACATCTGTGTGCGCCGTCTGGGTGATATAGCATGAAGCTGAGCTGAAGCCCTCAGGGGAAAGATGGAGAGAGGGATGGAGAGAGCACGAGAGAAAGAGAGAGAGAGAGAGAGAGAGGGAGAAGGTGTTTGGAGAAATAAAACCTTATATGATAGCAGCTTATAACAAATAACTGGATCTTATAAATCCTCACTGTTCATATGAGCATGCATGCATTTAATGTACATCTCCAGTGGTGATTAGTAATGGTGTATGTTGACGACATTGATTAAAATAACCGGTCGAGACTTCGAAAATAAAGGTCATACATTTATATTCGACTTTTTTGCTGTACTGTAAGTTGCAGAGCAGTTGTGTTTCCTCGTCTTTTGACCGTTCCCTTTCGGGGTCACCGCAGTGGGGTGGGTTTGCATTTACTTTTTGGCACAGCTTCACACTCGATGCCCCGGAACCCGCACTGTACGTGCAACGCTACAATCCAATACCTCCAGTTAATCTTATCGGCGTGTCTTTGGGATGTGGGTGGTAACCCGACACAATGGAGAAAACCATCCATCCATCCATTATCTTCAGCTTTATGTGCTACTAGGGTTGCGGGGGAGGGGGGGTTCCCACAGCCAGCCAGGGGAGAACGTTTCGGGCGCTGGGCAGATACACCCAGGACTGGTCTCCCCAAATGGGAAGAACATGAAAACGCCACCCAGGTTGGGAATCCCTGGGAGCTGAGAGGAGAACATGCCAACCGCTAAGCCACCTGGAGAAAACCAATGAACAAAAAAGGACCCGCGCTCTGCCCTTCTAAAAATCTTTTGGACGAAAACTTTTTGGCTGAAGTGCTGATGGTCGCACCATCGTGCCTCTTCCTTGGCAATAGATATGACCGATTTTGAGTTCAGACCCCGCGAACTGCATCCTCACAATGGCATAGTGGTGGGGTGGGTACCGGGAGACGGAGGTTAGTCGGACAAGGACAGGGTGGACAGGGAGTCGAGTTTGCATGTGACATGGAGATACATGTCTTGGTATATTATTTATTAAGCATTGGGATAGTCCTCATCCCACCCTCATCAGGATAGGCCACTCAGAACAAGACCACTCAGAAGGTGTCCCCAACATCTCCAATAAGCGTGGAATGTATTTTAGCAGTACATAGGGGACTGGGGATTTTGGGGGATCCTGGCAGGATTCAGCTGAAGAACCAGGTTCTGAACTCACAAAGAATCCATCAGAGCTTCTCAACGTAATTAAATTCCACTGAGAGGTGAGGAGGCATTCTGGGAATTAGAAACGGCACTTTACTGAGAGAAGAGGCATGTGAGAGCGACACGGCATGAGAGCGAGAGAGTGAGAGAGAGAGCGCAAAGAGAAACCCGGAAAGAGAAGTAAAGATGTCCAGTTTAGAACCTGAACACCTCCAGCTCTCATCTTGAAAAATAAAAATGCCCCATCTCCGAGTCTAGATTGTATTTTGGGGTGGATGGGGGGGGGGGGGTTCTGAAATGGTTGCTTCTTAAATGGAGCTCTGAT
>JAFMOD010000459.1:7368-21388 GCA_019802435.1 Corydoras maculifer
GGTTAGCACATTCGCCTCTCAGCGCTGGGGATTCCCGGTTCGAATCCCCATCTGGGTGGAGTTTCCATGTTCTCCCCGTGTCTGCGTGGGTTTCCTCCGGGTTCTCCGGTTTCCTCCCACAGTCCAAAAACATGGATCAAGTTAATTGAATTCTCAAAATTGCCCAATTTAGAGTGTGTCTGTGTGAGTGAGTGTGTGCCCAGCGATAGATTGGCGCCCTGTCCTGGGTCTATCTGCCCAGCGCCCGAGACTTTCTCCCCTGGATGGGCATGGGGAACCCCACCGCGACCCTAATAGAGGATAAGCGGAAGATAATGAATGAATGAATGAATAACTGGTTCGTTTAGATTCAGCTCTTTTACATTTTTGTCATTTTTAGTCATTAAGAAATTGGTACAAATAAAAACAATTATAAACATTAAATTATTTTACTATTCATCTTTTTATTTTCATTTTAAATGGAGCATGGTAGCTCAGTGGTTAGGGTGTTGAGCTGTCAATCTGAACTTCCTCTATCCCTGTGTCACTGGATCTCCAGTTTCTGACAGACAGACGGCAAACAGTGCGAGTTGGCAAGAATCTTTTTCTTCGTTTACCCTCAGCATTGGGGCTCCTCAGTGTTTTGAGTCCTTTGCTGTACTCATTATACACCTATGACTGCGTGGCCACCTCCAGCTCCACAACCATCATTGACGACACCGTTGTAGTAGGTCTGATCTTCAAAAAACGATGAGAGGGCCTACCTGAGGGAGATTACACACCTGGAGACCTGGTGCCAGGATAATAATCTCCAACTCAACGTCAGCAAGACTAAGGAGCTGATAGTGGACTACAGCAGGAAACAGACGAGGAGCTTCCACCCTGTGAGGATCAACGGCGCTGCAGTAGAAAGAGAGGACAGCTTCAAGTACCTTGGAGTTCACATCGCGCAGGACCTATCTTGGTCCCGGAACATTAACAATCTGGCAAAGAAGGCTCGTCAGCATCTCTACCACCTCAGATGGCTACGAGACTTCAGGCTGCCCTCCAAGGTCCTGCAGAACTTCTACTCCTGCACCGTCGAAAGCATCCTCACAGGAAACATCATAACCTGGTTTGGGAACAGCACCCATCTGGAAAGACAGTCACTACAGAGGGTGGGATGTTTAGCCGAATTTACCATCCGAGTAGCACCTCTTGACCATCTACAGGAAGTGCTGCTCGTCCAAAGCCAAAAAGATTGTGGAAGACTTCAGTCATCCGGACAACAAGCTCTTCACTCTTTCGTGTCCTGAAGGCAAACACAGAGAGGATGAGGTGGAGCTTCTTCCCAACAGCGATTGAACCAGGACTAAACGAACACAAATCCAACCGGATCCAACAGACACAAATCTTTTTAACCCTGCACTGCATTAGTTGCACATAGATGCACTAATCACTTTAATTATAACTTATAAAATAATTTTAAGTTTATATCCCTACAGTGCCATATTTGTACAGTTTCTCTTTTTAAGCTTTTAACTTGCAAATTGTAAATATATTTTTTATCTTATTTTATCTTTTTGCATAACTATTTTGTAAATCCAAATTTTTACTTTCTGTGTAAATGTCGGAAAAGAATTTTACTGCAGGCTGTACTGTTTATAACTACGAATGTGACTAATAAAATTGATTTAATTTGATTAGATTTGATTTGAAGGTTGTGGGGTCAAATGTCCACTGACATTAACATTGTGGGTCCTTCAGCAAGGCCCTTAACCCTCATGATTCTTGTAATTTGTTTTAAATAAAAGTGTCTGATAAATGAGCAAATGAAATGTAATATTCTATTGTATTATCTTTTTTCAGACAGACCAAAACCCACTGTGAGGATAAATACTGGTGGTGAGGTGTTCTGGGGAGAACCTGTTAAACTCACATGTAACATACAGGATGATAAAGTCTCTAAGTGGCAGTACAGCTGGTTTAAAGATGATTCAGATTCAGTTATCAGTACTGATCAGGTTTATAACATCAGTCATGTTACAGAGAAACACTCAGGTAAATACACCTGTAGAGGAAGTGATCATCGAGGCTCCTCCCACATCAGTGATGCTGTTACACTGACTGTATCAGGTGAGATTAATCTCTTTATTATTAACATAAACTGTACTGTTGATTTAAAAAGTAATAAATGAATTCCCTTTAGAATGAGGGACATCATTATTAAGGTCCTATAAAGTCATGTGGGGGGGTAAAGCTTATGACATCACATCAATCACCTGAACAAATAAGTGTGGTGTTTAAACTGGTGATAAATGTTCAGAATCAATCAAGGTAATAACACACAACCGTCCAACAGAAATAAAAAAAAAAACGGCAATCAAGCAAAGCATGAAAAAAAAAAATAAATAAAATCCAAAGATGGTCTCCACGGGTCCGTGTGGGCTAAAAACATGGCTCAAGGTCAATTTAATTCTCCAAATTGCCCAAATAGAGTGTGTTTGTGTGAGTGAGTGTGTGCTTAGTGATAGATTGCACCCCTGTCTTGGGTTTATTCGCCTAATGGCTGAAACGTTCTTCCCTGGATGAGCATGGGGAACCCCCCGCGACCCTAATAGAGGATAAAGCGGGAGATAATGAATGGATGACTGTACTTTGGATTTGAAAAGTAACACATTAATTCCACTTAGAGGGATATCATTATTAAGTTCCTGTAAAGTTCATTCATTTCTATTGTAGAATCTACAGTGAGTGACATCATGACCACTTTAACTCTAACTCTAACCTAAAATCAGCTTTCTCTACAGAGACTCATTAACAGGACAAGAGGGGCTGTGTCTGACACACACACTCTTACACACACCTCCGACAGCCAATCAGAATTACACGGGCGTGGCCAAGTGGCGTCATCAGAGCAGACTGCTGTATGTTTCAGCTCACACAGTTCACAGAAGCTCTTTTACAGCCACCTTCAGGGCAACCTTTACTGCCATCTGCTCAGCATTTTAATCCCTTCATGGGTCCAGCATTTCAAGTCGTTTCTGTAGTTTCATCTGTAAATACCAATGTAGTTTTTTATTGTTTTCTACATTCTCTGAGTCATATGTGAACTTCACCTCTATTATAATCAACAGACTTTTAAACTTACTTTAAAATTTATTTATCTTTAGTTTATAAAACTTTTGGGACTTTACTTTCACTGCTGCATTCTAATTTAATCGATGTTTAATTAATCGATGATAAGCCAGTCGATGTTTCCAGCAGCATTTATAAGTTACATTGATGTAAATAATTAATCATAACATTCTGTTGATTATGATTTTACCAAATTTATTGATTCATATTCTATTGTATTATCTTTTCCAGAGAAACCAAAAACCACAGTGATGATAAATCCTGATGGTGATGTACTTAGTGGACACCCTGTTAATCTCACATGTAACATACAGGATGATAAAATCTCTGAGTGGCAGTACAGCTGGTTTAAAGATGGTTCAGATTCAGTTATCAGTACTGATCAGGTTTATAACATCAGTCATGTTACAGAGACTCACTCAGGTAACTACACCTGTAGAGGAAGTGATCATTGAGGCTCCTCCCACATCAGTGATGCTGTTACACTGACTGTATCAGGTGAGATTCATTTTATTAGTTTAACAGATTCAGCGTTACTTAATCTGATAAATAATCCTGCAGGTCTTTTGTAATTAAATGTTTTTTATTTTATTTTCTAGCAAACTTCCAGCAGTTCTGTCTGAAACCATAAATCAATTTTTTTGAAAATGTTTTTGAAAAAAAATTCAAAACGCAACTTGACCTCCACTGTTTCTGTTAAATATCACTTCTTATTTTAATAATAAACATAATTCTGAGACAGCTGCTAAAAGTTTTTATTTCTAACGTGTCAAACAGATGATCATATGAGCTCAAGAAGATAAGAATTCTTATATTATTTTTTTAATGTGTAAAATACAGCAGAGCGTTTCTGATAATGACTGTAACCAAACCAAAAAATGTCATGATACTGTAATGCACTGATTTGGGTTGGCTGGGTTTGTATCTGTTACCATAAAACCCATCTGCTCTTTAAGTCTTTAATTCTGAAGTCAAATTTGGGTAAAAAGATAATAACACGTGATATTTTAATCTCCTCTTTGATTAGTTCTGAGTTTTGTTTGGTAAGCAGTCGTTTTGTCTTTTGTTTTTTCATATACGCATATTTATTTACATACATTATTATCTGTAGGGGGCGCACGCTCTCTTAAGTAAACTCTGCTATCTTTTGCATTTGTAAACGTAGCGCCACCTGCTGGATGTTTGTAGGGGTCATGTGTATCTGAGGCATCGTCTGGCACCATGAAAGATGTGCACGTGCCTTAATTTAATTTAAATTTATTTTATGATATTTAAGAAGATAAACAAATAAACCTTTTAAACTTTAATTGGTCTCTTGTGGTTCTGTCTCACGTGGTTGGGTTCGGCGTGATCACACATCGACCAGCATGCTGTGTCCTCTAACTAACAGGTGAATTATTAAAAAATTATTTTATAAAAGGTTGGTTTAAAGGTTTAATACTATAGAACCACAGAACACATGCAAACTCCAGCTGACCCAATGTAACTACAAAAGAGAAAAACTTCAAATAAAATTAAATTAACATTATCATTCTTTATCATGTCATTGTAAAACGTTACAGCTTTATATACAGCTCAACAAACTTTCTTACTTATGGCGCCATACTCATTCATAGTTTCTGCTACAGTTCACATTTCATATGCTACTATTTTTATATTTCCAATGTATACTACATTTTATATATATTTATATATATATATATATATATATATATATATATATATATATATATATATATATATATATATATATATATATATATATATATACCTGTATGAAAATTTGGTACTTAACTGTTTTTTGGTACTTAACTGTTTTTTTCTGTTTCCATGAGCTGAACTCTTTATGAACTCTGAAGACTTTTTGTCTCAAACACTGTTCACTAATTAGTTTTTAATCTGTGTTCGTGAGCACTTCTCCTTTACTGAGATATGAGTTTATTATTGTTCAGGTGAGTCTGAGACTGGTCCCAATAAAAGAACAACAATGTGCAGGTTTATCTCAGATGTCGGAGGTTTTGAGGGAGCGTGCAGTGTGCAGTTTGCTGTGTGAAATGTTTGTGACAAACTTTTAATGGAGATGTATTTCTCTTTTCAGTCTCTGGACCTGTTCATGTTCCACAGATCGTGGGAATTGCTGTTGGACTGATTTTCCTTCTGCTGTTCCTTTTGATTGTATTGATCTTACTGTATCGTCACAGGAAGAATAAAGGTTTGATCATCTTCATTTTATCTCATTCATCAGTCTCATTCTGTTGATTGAGTTTTTTAATAAAAGTTTAGTTAAATAAATAGCAAAGTTCTCTCATGTGAACAGAAACAGAACGTTCTTTAGTTCCTTTAGTTCTGTGAGGGTGCAGTGGGTTGTACGTTTGCTGAGTGAGTTTCCTCCCACAGTCCAAAAGTGTGTTACTAAATCAACTGAATTTACGAGGTCGTGTCCGTGTGAACGTTTTAGTGTGTATGTCCTGTGACAGACCAACAACCTGACCATGGTGTGAATGCTGGGATAGGCTTCAGCAACATCTTAGTTCTTTAGTGTTTTACCACAAAATAAAACTGTTAAAATCTGTCATGTGAATATTCATGTACTGTATATTTAAATCAGGACTGTGATAGATGAAGATAAAGTCTCTTCTCTCTCTTTTTAACAGATGCAGCAAAACCTGAAGCTGATGTCTATTCTGAAATTAACCAAAACCCAAATCTGAACTCAGAATGTAATGTAAAAGCAGGTTAGTGCATTTATATATTCTATAATTCACACTTTTACTTCTTCTGCATCTGAAGCTGAAGGTCTGCTGCAGACGCTGATGTTTAGATTAATGCTACAAAATATAAAGATAAGGATTTCAGATGAACATCTGCAGAGGTAAAAGGGTTTTGGGTAAAAGGCAGTAATCAGTTCATCACAATGCAGACATACAGACGAAAGCACTCACCCCAATAATAACCCATCCAGACACGGAGGTGAGGGCGGAAAAGGAACTTAATGATGTGAGGTGACAGCACTGCTCTCTGGCATGTAATGAACATATTCAAAAGACCTCACTATAAAGTTTCTATAAAGATTAAAAAATCTTTATAAAGGTTAAAAATCTCATTATTTTGTTCTACAGGTGCTGCTGCTGTAGAATCCAGTGATGTAACTTATTCTGAAATTGACATTTTGAAGAAACAAAAACCAAACAATAAAACAGGTTGGTAGATTTAAATAAACTGAGTTTCATTTAAATGAAAATAAAACTTTAATCATGTGAACTAATGTGTTATTTTTTAGGAGGCCGCAGTGCAGATGATAATGTTCTGTATTCAGACCTGAAGGTCGTCTCATCTGAAGGTAAGATGAGTTTGCAAAACTTTATAAACCCTTCATACTTTTGTATTTACCTTATAACTCTTATATACACTTCATATGCTCTAAAACACATTATACACTTTTAAACCTACCTAATTTAAAGACAAGCCTATTTAAAGTACAATAAAGCAAAAACTATGTGATACAGAATTAGATTTATATTTTAAAAAGCAGAGTTACAGTGACGCAGCAATATAGCATTTCAAAATTACGACTTAGTTTTTCAAAATAATGACTTAGTATCTCAAAATAATAAGATAGTAATTTAATTTATACTGCCGACAAAAACGTGCTGGATTTTTTTTTATGACAGAAATAGGCTTCCTTACCGATGAGCACTAAACCTGTTATGGCTGGGTTTTTTTTTATAAACTGTGTTCTGTAATTTGGCCACTAGATGGCAGGTTTTGGATGTTAGAGTAACAAGAACCAGATTGGCTGGAAAGTTTGTCATCATATCTGAATCACTCTGCTGAGATATTTTCATTAAACATTAAAATGAAGATTGATACAGAACTGAGTGCAGTGTGACTTTCTGCTGTTTCACTGAACTGTCCTTTTATTTCAAGATGAACAACGATCAATTATCTGATTAGGATGATTAGATTAAGCGTTCAGATTTTATAAGATGTCATTAGCTATTTATATAAGAATGAAAAAATAAATTTTAATATATGAAGTTTTCCTTTTGCTACTTAATTGTTTAATATTAAACTGCTGAATAAACACAATAGAACTCTAGAGGTCATGTATTATCTCAAAGAACATCAATCATGATGTTATTTTAATTAATAAAGTTAATGAAGTTATTTAAAGTTTAAAATGGTAAAAGTCCCTATACATTTGGATTTAAAGTGTTTTTTATTTTTTAAATATTGAAGGTAAAATGATTAAAAGCATTCGGATACTGAAGCTGATGATGTCACTGTTAGTTCTGTTTGAGTTTTGTGAAATAAACTTTAATATAATTTTTCTTCAGGTGATTTTTCTGAAAATGTGTATTACACATTCACTTAAGTCAAAAACTTTGAGCTGAACTACAACAGGTAAAAGATATATATTTAAAATTATTAGTTTTTAATACAGATGTAATTAAAATATATTTTCTTTTGACAAGTTTTATAATTTAAAAATAAAGATGCTGATTAAATGATGAAATGATTTTAGGTTATATATGGAAGCAGAACTGAAACATACAGCTCATTTCTTTTCTACTAAAAATCTAAACAGGATGAAAGATGGAGGAGCAGAGGGCTGATAGTTTAAACCTCAGTATCTGTCACTGTTAGAACCTTAACCCTGAGGAACTCTGAAGGTTTGATGTAATGATCTCTGTAATCTGATACTATAATCTAATACACCACAGTAGAGTGAGCGCCACATTTACTATATCAATAAATCAAATAGAGTTTAATCTAATAATTCAAACATTGCTGGATGTGTTATTGATTAAAGTTTAAAAGTAAAATTGTGTTAGTACCATGAACATATTTTTATTTATACTATTTACGCGCAAATCTTAATCATAACATTTTCACTCAAAAATAAGTGAAGTACAAGAATAACATGAAGATATTGTCATATAAAACATTTGCAGAAAAAAACTCTAGATGTAAAAAAATAATAATTAATATGTTTTAATAATAATATTTAAAGCTTTAATTAAATAAAATTTTATAAAATGTAAGTTTTTCACAAAAGTGTTAATGCCTACGACCAAAATACTGGATAATGTTGTAAAGAAAGTAATTGTGGCAACCACTGTTGTTTGTGAAATGTGTCTCTGCTGCCTTCCTGTGGACTAAATGGAGTGGTGCGAAAGCTGCATCATCTTATTACCTGCTATTTTGTATTATTAATTTCATATTAAACCTGCTCTGTATTTTAACTCTTTAAATACTGCACATGAACTTCTTTATAGAAGTTTAGAAAAACTTTTTTAGTGTCATATATTTTTCATACTTTTTTATTATTATTAAAGCATTTTATATTGTATTGTTTCATTATAACCTCAACTTCTCATATAAACTGTTTACAGTACAGTATATTTACAGTATGTTTTATTAATCCTGTACTGCTGACTAATGTGTAATCAGAAATTAAAACCTATCTTTACTAACAGCATCTGCTAATTTATAATATAATTATTTTTATTAAATAAATAAATAAGGATAATTTAACACTGATAATAAGAAATGTAAAGAACAGCACATGAATTAAAGACAGTCCACAGGGATAAGAGACATGAATCTAAAGACAGAAGAAATAAGAGACTTCAGAAGCTGAAATTACTTTGCTGATATACTTTTGTATAAAATATTCCAGGAGTTCTCAACCGGTTAACAAATGTTTTATGTTTCCAAAATAAATAAAACACATTTTATAAAAAAATAAATGTTGTATATAGAGATGAATACTTTATTGATACCAAAGGAAAATTTAGGAAAACACTAAAATACTGAAACCAGAACAAATCTATTATATATACAGTGTTTTATATTCTTTTTTTGGTAATAAAGTAAATATAGAAGACTAATTTTAAAGTTTTCTTTTGGATCAATAAAGTTTCTATCTATATAAATATTAAATAAACATTTAACAGAACGCCGTTAATATTTCTCTTCATCTCGCTGTTTCTGATTGAAATGAATCAGAACTTTTCTGAACTGTTTCTGCTCGTTTTCTTTGTTGGTCTGTGAGTGGAACCTCCTTTTTTGGCCGCATGATGGCGCTAAAGGTACAGCGTTAACTTTACCTTCACTTCTCAAGGGAAACTTGACGGCTGCAATGAGACATGTCCGTGTCACGTGATCACGCCGTAAATCCGAAACGACTGTTGAAAAATAATTATCTTAAAATATCTAGCAATGCTGATAAATCTCACATTGAATTAATTAGTTCTGTTAATTAGACCTTTGATCTACAAGTTTGATATAAAAATACATTTGTTTCGATGTAAAATACCTTCATTATTTCGTTGTTGCATATAAAGCAAAATAATGCTTTACAATCTTTGATCGCCATCTGGTGGACGTTTGCTATTATTACATTTTAAATCACATCACATTAAAGATTTTAATCCACAATAATTTTTTTTATGTATTATTAATATTACTATATTTAATCTAAAATGTGTGATGAGCAGTGCTAAAGTCCAGTGCATTGAATCATCTCTTTTTATAGGGTCTAATTGTCTTTAGTTTTATAAACACTGTTTTATTATTTCAAATAAACTTAAAACCATTGATTCAGTAAGTAAACAGGTAAAAATCCCCTCTGTCTTCAGCCTAACCAATCTGAAATGAACCAAAAAATCCACCCCTGCTGTTTATAACTTATCTCTTGTTGCCAACAAAAAAAAAATGCAACCATCCTTTATTCGGCAATTAAATGTTGCTATTTGTTCAGTATTTCTATGAATGTAAAATACACATGTCTGTCACACACACACACACACACACACACACACACACACACACACACACACACACACAAACACACACACACACACTAAATCCATTCAGTAGTGCACGGTCTGACATCAGACAGCATGCATCAGGAGAAGAACACTGCAGACACATGAGAACCCAGAAGACTCAGCATCCATGTCACAGTAACTCATACCTCGAACATCTGAAACTGATACAGAATGGAACGTTATGTTATGATGGAGTTCTGAATGTGATTTCATCAGAACATGGACAGAGCAGATTTTAATCAAATATTGTGTTTGATTGATTGTTTAGGATGTTGAGTTTTTAAAGAGAAATAATTGTTAATTTATTTAATATATAGTAGTTTAACACAGTATAATGTTACATTATATACAAATTAAATGAAATTAAACTTTACTAAACAAATCATACTAATAAATTCAAAATTAGACATTATAAATAAATACATTTGTAAAGGGAAAATGTTTATTCTTTATTATATATTTATACATTTCCTAGATTAAATTATTTTTTTCTGTGTATTTTTTATCAAAATGCTTTTATTTTTTATATTATACACATGCAGAGAAAGACTGTATCAGGTGAGATTCATCTCTTTATTATTAACATAAACTGTACTGTTGACTTGAAAAGTAACAAATGAATTCCATCTAGAATGTCATGAGTCGTTTCGCCACAGGAGGGCAGCAGAGACACATTTCTCACTGCGGTGCTCCAGGAAACAAACTACAACTCCCATGAAGCACTGCGGCGATTCAGTCTGATGAGGCTCAGCTGTCAGCTTCATATTTAAGGTGCAGTTATCGCTTTCATTCGTTTAAAATCAGCGTGTGAATGTTTTATTGTAGAGGAATTGTACTTTAAAACTCAAAGCTTTGTTTTTCTGCCATGTGGTTTTTGCAGTTAAAGTGTCTTGTTTGGGGCACAAACGAATACATTTAATGTTTTTTTTTATTTTACCTTTTATTCAATAGTTGGTCAGATACGATCGATTACAAATATATATAAAATAAGTCCTGCAGGTCTGTAAGGACTTTATCCTAAAAATCAGTTAATGAAGAATCCTGCAGTTACAGTATCTGACCACAAGGCGGCTTATTTACCTATTTATTAACCTTCTGTTGCTTTGCATTAAACTTGATGATGTTCGGCTCGTTTTTATTGTTATTAGTTTAAATTTTTAGATTTATTATTATTATTTTTTTATTATTACAGTTTCTGACACTTTCTGACACTAACTGCAAATATATATATTTTAATAAAGTATTCTATCTATTTAGTGATTTTTTGTCGCTATATTTAGCAAATTTTCAGACCCTCTAGCGACTTATTTTTTTAAAGAGCGACAAATCTAGCCCCTTTTTGTGTTCTTGTTGTTATTGTTATCCTTGTTGTTGTTATTGTTGTTGTTATTCAAGGTTTCAAGGATTTTTATTGTTACATCACCTAGTACTGGGGTACTGGTGAGTTGAAAAACTTATGAGCAAGCGTCCACAACTGTGCAAAAAAAAAAGCGAAATAAGAAATAAATTTTCATTCATTTATTCATTATCTTCTTTATCCTATATTAGGGTGCGGGGGGGGGGGGGGGGGGGTTTCCTANTTGTTGTTATTGTTGTTATTGTTATTGTTTTTATTGTTGTTGTTGTTGTTATCATTGTTGTTCTTGTTGTTGTTATTGTTTTTATTGTTGTTGTTATCATTGTTGTTCTTGTTATTGTTGTTGTTATCGTTGTTGTTGTTATTGTTGACTTTTGGAGACTCTGAGATGATCACATGATCTTCAGTTCTCAGCGCGAGCCCCGTCACAGTTACACCCACACTGCTTCACCCCCACACTGCAAACAACTGATTTACCTCAAAATGATTTATACAAAGCTTTAAAGTTTCAGAAGTAAAGAGTTATTTTTTCAAAGGCAACGGAAGTTGTTCATTGGTAGTTAAAACAGATTTAATTTGCATGTATTGTGCAAATTAAGGGCAGCACGGTTTCCTCCCACAGTCCAAAAACATGGATCAAGTCAATTGAATTCTCCAAATTGCCACATATAGAGTGTGTGTGTGTGAGTGAGTGTGTGTTCAGTGATAGATTGGCGTCCTGTCCTGGGTCTATCTGCCCAGCGCCCGAGACGTTCTCCCCTGGATGGGCATGGAGAACCACACCCCCCCCCCCTCCGACCCTAATAGAGGATAAAGCAGAAGATAATGGATAGATGTGTAAATTAGGAGATGATGTCATTTAGCGACTTCTAGCGACATTTAGGACAGCCAATAGCTGCTTTCCTTATTGAGGAGTGGACAACGCTGCCAAATCTATTTATTCTCCATCAGTGTTGTTCTCGACTCTCAGGTCCAGTGTGGTTCTTGTGGTTGTTCTGTTTAGCCAAAAAGTTTATAGAACAAGAAGTGAAACAGGAAGTGACCATTCATTTTCTTTTTTATCTCAATCTGCATTTCCACTTGTTTCTGTGTAACCATAGAAACCAGATCTCAATAGATTTTAATAAATGTGATTTTAATAAATGTGATGTTCTCATTTGTAAGTCGCTTTGGATAAAAGCATCTGCTTAATGTAAATGTAAATGTTATAAATGTGCTGCGTTTTTAATTAACTCTGTTAATGAGGTGCAGATTATACTGAGCCGCCCCAATAACCCCCCCCCCCACATTCAATATGATTCAGAGGTCCTGCATCAACTTCTACCCCCATCACTTAACTGTTAGTTCCTGTACCTCTCTCTGTCTCTCTGTCTCTCTCTCTCTCTCTCTCTCTCTCTCTGTCTCTCTCTCTCTCTCTCTCTCTCTCTCTGTCTCTCTCTCTCTCTCTCTCTCTCTCTCTCTCTCTCTCTCTCTCTCTCTCTCTCTCTCTCTCTCTCTCTCTCTCTCTCTCTCTCTCTCTCTCTCTCTCTCTCTCTCTCTCTCTCTCTCTCTCTCTCTCTCTTTCTCTGTGGTGGAGGTGGTTCTTACACAGTTCTCTGCTACATCACTCACTCAGTCATCAGTGGTGCAGGATGGAGTTCAGTTCTCTCTCTCTCATCTTCTGTGAGTAAATCTTCTCTTTCTATCTTCAGTATATTCTATCTTACTAAATGAAGCTGTACTGAACTCACTCAGCATCATCAGTAGTTGGAGTTCTAGTTCATGTTGTTTTATAGCATTAATGTGTGTTTAATGTGTTGATGTACATAACGCTGTGTTCATCATGAACATTATTTATATAAAACATCAGATCATTGTATCACCACTTAGTGTTTTATATGGAATTAATTAATTAAACACACACACACACACACACACATGCACACATACACACACACACACACACGTTTGTTGTATTCATTTTATGAATTCTGTAAAGACTCAAGTCAAAGTTACTCAGAGTAAATCCAGCACAGTTTGCAGTGTGGGCCCTTGAGCGGGGCCCTAAACCCTCATGTCTCCTGGGGTGCTGTATCATGACTGACCCTGTACTCTGACCTCAACCCCATGTTAGGATTCTTGTAGATCACTTTGGATCAAAGCATCTGAATAATAACATAATGTGATGTAATGAAACTGTGTACGACAAAAATAAGCTTTTAATTGATTTAATTTAACACATTTATTCACACATGCTTACACACACTCTTAAAGTTAGTGTGTGTTGGAGATAGAGGAAGGGTTTTTTCATAAACATATATTTTTACACACTGATGCATGAACCTTTTTTTCACCTTATATGTAAGTGATATAGAGTCAGGTTTTTTTTACATTTACACACACTCTCTTCCTCTCTCTCTTCCTCTCTCTCTCTCTCTCTCTCTCTCTCTCTCTCTCTCTCTCTCTCTCTCTCTCTCTCTCTCTCTCTCTCTCTCTCTCTCTCTCTCTCTCTCTCTCTCTCTCTCTCTCTCTCTCTCTCTCTCTCTCTCTCTCTCTCTCTTTCTCTCTTATGGTTAGTGAGGGTAGAATACATTAGCACTTCCCTTTTTTCTTTTTTTTTACTAAAAACAGTTCTGGGAAAGTAATTGTGTAATAAATAGTTATAAATGTTAGTTTTAATTAAAGTGAATTTTTACTCACAATATTAAAGTTTCATCTTTAGTAAATTATATGGAGTTATGTTACTTTAATC
>JAFMOD010000459.1:22367-65446 GCA_019802435.1 Corydoras maculifer
CTCTCTCTCTCTCTCTCTCTCTCTCTCTTTCTCTCTTATGGTTAGTGAGGGTAGAATACATTAGCACTTCCCTTTTTTCTTTTTTTTTACTAAAAACAGTTCTGGGAAAGTAATTGTGTAATAAATAGTTATAAATGTTAGTTTTAATTAAAGTGAATTTTTACTCACAATATTAAAGTTTCATCTTTAGTAAATTATATGGAGTTATGTTACTTTAATCTTAATCTGCATTTAAAACTTTATTTACATATAACTTTAGTTATATTAACATAATAAATGTAAATAAATTAAAATCATTATATTTCTGTCTG
The DNA here is from genome assembly GCA_019802435.1 of Corydoras maculifer. Taxonomy (NCBI): domain Eukaryota; kingdom Metazoa; phylum Chordata; class Actinopteri; order Siluriformes; family Callichthyidae; genus Corydoras; species Corydoras maculifer. Next base: position 22,679 of record JAFMOD010000459.1, read on the forward strand.
CAGAGTAACTATTCAGACTCCTGTACATTTACATTCAGTCATTTAACAGATACAGAAAAGTGACTCTGCAGATTTTTATTCATTTATATTTATTATGTTATTGTTACTCAAGTTATATGTAAATAAAAATAAAATGCAGATTAAGATTATAGTAACATAATTCAATAACATTGACTGAAGATGAAACTTTAATATTGAATGTAAAAATTCACTTACTTTAAAAATTTAAACTTTATAACTTTTTACTGTACAATTAGTTTTTAGTCAGCGTGGTTTCAGAGGAAAAACAATGTGTGAATGTGAAAAAAAAATGGAACTGCCTCTATGTCCCTCACACATAAAGCTAAAGAGTGTATGTGTGCAGAAATGTGTGTGAGGGTTTAACTATAACTGTATGATGGAAGTATGAAAAAAAGATTCCTTCCTCTATCTTTAACACACACTAACTTTAAGTGTGTGTAAGCATGTGTGCATAAATGTTTTAAAACAAATGAAATCAATTAGAACTTCTGCTCTGATCAGGAACGTGTCTCTGTATAATTTGTCTGATGTGCGTCTTGTGTGCACTGAATGGTTCTATCGGTTTTTGAGGTTTTGTAGGTTGTTTTTTTTTTTTTTCTGTTTTACTTCATGTTTTTTGTTGGTTACACATTTGTTCCACTTAGGTTTGTCACTTGTTCATAATGTGTGTATTTACTGAAAGTTTCTTTTCATTTAGTGGAAGTTTTGTAAATGTGTTTGATGATCCTGTGGTTTTGTGGATCCTGTGGGAGTGCTGCTGTAATGGTTGGGTGTTGGGATCTCAATCTAAAGTCCTCATATGTGAGGCTCTAACACAGGGGTGCCCAATACGTCGATTGACCGGTCGACAGTCAGGTAGATTGCGTTGGAGGTTTGAAAAAAAATCTTGTCAGCGCTTTTTTTTTTTACAGCACAGAATCTGAAGCACTTATACATCGCACACACATTTCACACATACAATGTGATTCATTCTGAATCTCAATCTCTATTTCTGTGCAAGCGAGCAGTCTGCCCCCCCCCTCCCCACGTCTCTCTCGCTGTTCCCAAAACCGGCACGTGGCCCCGCCCCAAAATCTGAAGCACTGCCTTGCGCATCATCTACATTCGATAGTTTGTGTTTGTGGTGGACGAGTGAAGGACGAGTGTTCCACATTCATTCAGAGTGGTATATATTTTTTTACAATGTCAAACTAAAAATGCGTTTGCTTGATTTGCTAAGTAGCCATTGCACTTCCATTGTGTTTGGTTGTTTGGTTGAACTAAAACCTAGTTTTCTTCATGCTATTTGCTGCAATGTGTTTAATAAAAGAGCAATTTCTTTGAAAATAGCAGTCTGAAGCCGTCTTCTATGCCGATTCGACAATACTAACATATATGCATCCATTATCTTCCGCTTTATCCTCTATTAGGGTCGCGGCGGGGTGCCCCATGCCCATCAAGGGGAGAGCGTCTCGGACACTGGGTAGATACACCCAGGACAGGGAGCCAATCTATTACTCTTGTTAATAAGGAGACTACAGTGTCCTGATCTCTTATTTAGATAAGTAGACCTGTTTGGAGTTCTGACCAATCACTAACCTCGCTGTGAGAGACTGTGGTGAATGTAGGGGTGAGAATGTTAGCCTTTGGTTGGACAAAGTATTGTAGGATCACTTTTAATTAAATATTGGCCTCTACGTACAAGTTTAGCAGGAAATAACCCCAGTGCAGATCTGTATAGACATCAGAATTTACATGTGTATATATATATTATATGTTTATATATATATAATATATATATTATATATATATATGTATATATGTTTTTTCATGAGCGCGGTGGCTTACTGTTTGGCATGTTCTCGTCTCAGCACTGGGATTCCGGGTTTCAATGTTCCATGAGTTTCCATGTTCTCCCCATGTCCGCGTGGGTTTCCTCCAGGTTTTCCGGTTTCCTTGCATAGTCCAAAAACGTGGATTAAGGTCAATTGAATTATCCAAATTGCCCCATATAGAGTGTGTTTGTGTGTGTGTGTGCCCAGTGATACATTAGCGCCCTGTCCTGGGTGTATCTGCCCAGCGCCCGAGACGTTCTCCCCTGGATGGGCATGGGGAACCCCCCCCCCCCCCCGCAACCCTGATAGAAGATGAAGCGGAAGATAATGGATGAATGTTTTTTCATACAATACTACAATTAGATCTGTCATGACATTTAGACACATGAACTAAAGTTAGAACAACAGTTGTTTCTTTGAGGTCATGACTGATGTGATTTTGTCCTGACATGATGAAGACACACATCAGTGCTCCAAAACATTACCATTCCTAAATTCTTAATCCTCATGATGACAGTAACAGGGTCTGAATATTTTCTGAATGAACTTGATGTGCTGATTTAAATATAATAATAAAGATTCAATTAAATTTGTCTTTCTTCTCATTTAGTGCTGATTGGATTCTTCCACTGTTCTCTCTCCCAACCTTCAGGTACTAAATGATATGATGTCATATGGAAATTCAAATTTATATTTCATATTATATTTATATTTTCATATTTCATAATAAAAACTAATATTGTAATGTAATGTAAAAATTTCATTATAAACACTAATAAATAAGAGATTTTAACTGAAATTGGATCCTGTACCTGATGGATGTTTTCATTAATGTGATATCCAGTAGCTAAATAATTCATTGTTCAGATAGAACTTAAAAACTTTTCATTAGTTTAATTGTTTCTATGTTATATTAATGTAAACAGTTAATGTAATTAAAAGTAAATCAGTATCTCCAATAACTCAATAACCACATTGTTTTATGTATTAACAGTAAAACCAATACTGAGTGTGAATCGGAACTCCGTCTACACTGGAGACAGTGTTACTCTGACCTGTGATCTACAACCTGCTACTGAACAGAGAGAGTTTTTCTGGTACAGAGATGATCAGAGAACTGAAACTACATCCAGTAACACATACAGTGTTAAACTCTATTACAGAGGAGAAATAAAGTTCAAATGTTCAGCACGTAGAGAAAACAACTATGAAACAGACTTCTGTGATGAAGTCCAGATTACAGTCAGCAGTAAGTGACTCTTTATTCCACCATGATTTTATTCTCTTTCTATAAATGTATTTGAATCATCATGTTAATGTGAATGTAGTTTAATAGAGATAAAGATAACAGTGAGATAAATAATTTTCAGATTTGTACAGTGAGCTGTTAATGCTGTGTAATGTAAACATTTATTTATTCATTATTAATCTTTTCATAAAATCTTACTGTAACTTCATCAACCAAACCTTCTGTGTCCCATTAATGATTGACCACTGGGGGCGCAGTTGTAAAATATATAATATTGTAAAATATTAATAGATACATGAAAATACATGCACATCTTTAGTTAATCAAATCAAATTAAAGTCTGTCATATGTATAGTTATTCATGGTACAGCTAGCAGTGAAATGATTTGGCACCTGCCACCACAAGTAAGAGAAATATTTAAAATTAAGAATGAAAGTGTGCAGTGTGCAGGATTGAGTTTGGTTTAGTCCTTTGTTTTAGTTCTGGTTCAGAGTCTGAATAGCCATCGGGAAGAAGCTCAATTTTAAACAGTTAACAAACATTTAACTTAATTAATGAATTTCTCTCTCTAATTAGTTTATCTGGATTCAGCTCCAAAGACTTTTGCAATTTCTGCATTTAAAAAATTGGTCCAAATAAAAACAATTATCTTTCAGTTTCCTGTTAACAGATGTACTCTTCTAATTTAAGAGAGTAGCACCAGTAGATTCATTTAATTATTTTAATAGTTGATTGATTGATCAAAGTAGAGTTTGGTTTGGTGTTTGTAAGGTTTTTCATTCTCATCAGCTGATGCATTTCTCCTGTTAGACATGCTCTTCATACAAGATATTTTATTTAAAGTACATTATACACTGTAATAACAGTCCCAAAATGGTGGACACCTTGTGGACGCTACAGGACTTTAGTTCTATTTGCGTCTTGTCCAGTCTGCGTCTTCATGTATTAGTCTCTGTTAATGAGTTTAATGATCCTCGTTTACTTGTCTTGGTCTATATAAACCCATCTTACCTGTGTATTACCTGCCAATCATCCATTTAAGTACATCCTGTTTTTGTGTGTGTGTGTGTGTGTGTGTGTGAGTGTGTATATATACTATGTTCTCTCTGTGATTTCTGCAAAAATCTTTTTATCTTTCTATTCTATTATCTTTTCCAGACAGACCAAAACCCACTGTGATGATAAATCCTGGTGGTGATGTGTTCTGGGGAGAACCTGTTACGCTTAAATGTAACATTCAGGATGATAAATTCTCTGAGTGGCAGTACAGCTGGTTTAAAGATGGTTCAGATTCAGTTATCAGTACTGATCAGGTTTATATCATCAGTCATGTTACAGAGAAACACTCAGGTAAATACACCTGTAGAGGAAGTGATCATCGAGGCTCCTCCCACATGAGCGATGCTGTTACACTGACTGTATCAGGTGAGATTCATCTCTTTATTATTAACATAACCTGTACTGTTGATTGAATAAATAACAAATGAATTCTATTTAGAATGAGGGACATCATTATTAAGTTCCTATAATGTCATGTGGGGGGTAAAGCTTATGACATCACATCAATCACCTGAACAAATAAGTGTGGTGTATAAAGTGGTGATAAATGTTCAGAATCAAACTTCTCTCTCTCCAAACACACAAACTAAATATATATATATTTAAAAGGCAGGATGTTAAGATTTAACCCTGCGCTGCACACAGATCTGAGTACAAGCTGCTGTAACCAGGTTTACCACCTTTCAGAAATGAAGGTAGAGGACGTCCACCATGACTCCTCTGAACCATGACCACCAGATCACATGACTAATTAACACAAATGAGAATAGTAATGATGATAATAACACACAGCCGAGCAACAGAAACAAATACAAACAGCAATCGAGCAAAACAAGAAAATAGAAACTAAAACCAAATCCAAAGATAAAAATTTAAGTTCTGACAAATTATTTAAACAACTGTCACTGGTGTCATGTTGCATGTGACAGTGTGTTAGTGTTTCCTGAGTTTGTCGTGCCTTGTGTTCACATAATTAACTTATTAGCTTCGTTTACCTTCCATGTTTAAGTTAATTAGCTGGGTTTTTCTATTGGTTTTGTTGTTTGATCAGGTGTTTGTTTTTTGTTATTCAGTCATTGTGTTTTTCTGTGATGAGTATCATTAATGTTCTGCACTGTCCAAACCTGTATTGTTAAATTTGCCGCTGAATAAACTGTATTTACATTTAATCTGCTTCCTGATTTCATTAAGCTCTTTACAAACACTCACACAGGATTCATAGAGCTTATTACAATAACATCAATAAAACCACAGTTTATGTAATAACAATAAAATCAATTCTAATTAGTTTATTATTTTATTTTAACAGTAAAACCTACAGTGAGAGTGAATCAGAACTCCGTCTACACTGGAGACAGTGTTACTCTGACCTGTGATCTACAACCTGCTACTGGATGGAGATGGTTTTTCTGGTACAGAGATGATCAGAGTCCTGAAACTACATCCAGTAACACATACAGTGATGAACTCTATTACAGAGGAGAAATAAAGTTCAGATGTTCAGCACGTAGAGAAAACAACTATGAAACATACTTCAGTGAAGCAGTCCAGATTACAGTCAGCAGTAAGTGACTCTTTATTCCACCATGATTTTATTCTCTTTCTATAAATGTATTTGAATCATCATGTTAATGTGAATGTAGTTTAATAGAGATAAAGATAACAGTGAGATAAATAATGATCAGATTTGTACAGTGAGCTGTTAATGCTGTGTAATGTTTAAAAACAGGATCACCACCGGCCAATCAGATTTCAGTTTGTCTTTCCATTTATTCATTATTAATCTTTACACAAAATATTACTGTGACTTCATCAACCAAACTTTCCACTGGAAATGCAATCATGAAATATATAATATTGTAATTTTAATTGATTCCTAGCGGCACGGTGGCTTAGCGGTTAGCACGTTCGCATCTCAGCGCTAGGGATTCCCGGTTCGAATCCCCATCTGGGTGGAGTTTCCATGTTCTCCCCGTGTCTGCGTGGGTTTCCTCCGGGTTCTCCGGTTTCCTCCCACAGTCCAAAAACATGGATCAAGTCAATTGAATTCTCCAAATTGCCCCATATAGAGTGTGTTTGAGTGAGTGAGTGTGTGTCCAGTGATGGATTGGCGCCCTGTCCTGGGTCTATCTGCCCAGCGCCCGAGACGTTCTCCCCTGGATGGGCATGGGGAACCTTACCGCGACCCTGATAGAGGATAAAGCGGGAGATAATAAATGAATGAATAATTGATTCTTCAAAAAATAATGTTAATCAAATTAAATTAAAGTTTATTTGTCATATGTATAGTTAAACATGGTACAGCTAGCAGTCTAATGCTTTGGTGCCTACCACCACAAGTAAGAAAAAAGTTAAAATTAGTAAGAAAAACAGTAAGAAAAAAATATATTACAATAAAACAAGAATAAAAAACATACAAATATAACAAAAGTAAAAGATTTAGAATGTGATCTGTATAATTAAAGTGTTAAAGTGCACAGTGTGCATCTATGTGTTCAACTGAATGCAGTGCAAAGTGTCTGAAAGTGTGCAGTGTGCAGGATTGAGTTTGGTTTAGTCCTTTGTTTTAGTTCTGGTTCAGAGTCTGAACAGTCATCGGAAAGAAGCTCAATTTTAATCAGTTTTATCTGTAAATTAAACAGACATTTACCTTCACTAATGAATTCATCTCTCTAACTGATTCATTTAGATTCAGCTTCAAAGACTTTTACAATTTTTATTCATTAAGAAATTGGTACAAATAAAATCAATTATAAATATTACATTATTTTATTATTCATCACTTTATTTTAATTTTAAATGGAGCATGGTCGCTCAGTGGTCAGGGTGTTGGGCTGTCAATCTGAAGGTTGTGGGGTCAAATCACAGGTCCACTGACAATAACATTGTGGGTCCATCAGCAAGGCCCTTAACCCTCATTGCTCCAGGTGCTGTATCAACTCTGTGCTCTGACCCCAAACATCACATTAGGATTCTTATAAGTTGCTTTAAATAAAAGTGTCTGATAAATGAGCAAATGTAATGTAATATTCTGTATTATCTTTTCCAGACAGACCAATGCCCACTGTGACTATAAATCCTGGTCATTACGTGTTCAGAGGAGAACATGTTAAACTCACATGTAACATTCAGGATGATAAAGTCTCTGAGTGGCAGTACAGCTGGTTTAAAGGTCGACCAAATCGCGTTATTAGTACTGATCAGGTTTATACCATCAGTCATGTTACAGAGACTCACTCAGGTGAATACACCTGTAGAGGAAATGGTCATCTAGGCTCCTCCCACATGAGTTATGCTTTTACACTGACTGTATCAGGTGAGCTTCCTCTCTTTGTTATTAACATAAACTGTACTGTTGGGCTGCATGGTGGTTAGTGGTTGGCATGTTCTCCTCTCAGCGCTGGGGATTCCTTGTTCTAATCTCTATCTGGGTGGAGTTTCCATGTTCTCCCAGTTTCTGCGTGGGTTTCCTCCAGGTTCTCCGGTTTCTTCCCACAGTCCAAAAACATGGATCAAGGTAAATTGAATGCTCTAAATTGCCCCATATAGAGTGTGATTATGTGTGTGTCTGATTAGTCCATTTCCACTAAAAACAAACAGACGTGAACTGTTCTAAGTTAAGCTAGGCTTGTGTAATCGATGATCCTACATTTGCACACAGAATTCAAACAGCTCTAGTAATCAATATTCAATAATCTGATTTAAAATGTCTAAAGAACCTTAAAAATAAGCTTCTTTTTTCTCTCCTGCTGAATGAGAGATATTTATACATCTTTATAATTAATATAAAGAAATAATTACTATTAAAGACAACACACATTGTATTATTAAAGCCAGAGAAACTGCCTGGCTGAATATTACAGATTAAATGCACAAACATATAACTGAATCTGTTCTTAAGCATTTTAAAGGTGTTATAGTAATTTAAAAATAGTAATAATTAATCTGTATTTAGATGCAACATGATCAGAGTAAAAAGAAAGTTAAAAATAGTTTCAGTTTCAGGTGATTAGTCTAAACTGCAAAATAATATTAAAAGTCATATTTGGGACATTCTAAAATGCTTAACGTGAAAACAGCTTAATGTGGCTTAATGTATTAAAACAGTAACCTAGAAACACTGAACTTCACTCTTTATTCCTCTCTTTAGTCTCTACTGTAATTATGAAGCTGAACTTCAAAAGGAAACTCATTTTCATTTTAATTATTATTTTCTCATTTAAACCCGTTATAAGGTTTTGACTGAATGTGTAAATGATTACAGAACGTTTGTGGTAAACGTGAATTTATGCTACGTAATAGCATTTACTTTTGCACCAAGTTAAACAAATATTTTTACATTATTACATGAATATACGTAAAAATAACTTTCCCTTAAGTACTCAGTCAATTATTAATACTCAGGAACAAAGAATTGTATTTTTTTGTAATCTAGAGTTTATGATTATGTTTGTTTGTGGATCATAACTGAAATTAAAAACTGCATTCCATTTTACACCTGATTTTGTTAAAATTACAGTCATTCGCAGTTCACTTTTTGTGGCTTTTATTTATATATATATATGTTCTGTATTGCAGAGCTTTCATTATATTGCGCTATACTAAATGTAAATAGATGACTTAATGATTTATGACTGTAGAATGGTTTGCATATGGAGTGTTAATAGTTTAGGAAAGGTTAATAAAAGCATGAGAAGTGTTGAAGCCTTAAAATATATATAACTAATCAAATTTATATAATGCCGCTACTTTGAGGCTCTGGAACGTAACACACAGCTCATCTAATAGAATCCAATCCAATTTATCCAACACACATCCAATAAAAACGTTCCAGCTGAACTAAGTGAAAACTCTAACCTGGTGTGAAGCAGGTTTGTTTGAATGAATATGTTGCTGTAGTAACTGAGCGAGGCTTAGGTCTCACCTTTTTTGTGGAACTGAATTTCAGCAAAACAATCCAGACTTGTTTAAAAAAAAACTATTGCTTGTTATAATGACGTGAAGAAAATTACAGTTTATGTAATAAAAATAAAATCAGTTCTAATTGGTTCATTATTTTATATTAACAGAAAAACCTACAGTGAGAGTGAATCGGAACTCCGTCTACACTGGAGACAGTGTTACTCTGACCTGTGATCTACAACCTGCTACTGGATGGAGAGAGTTTTTCTGGTACAGAGATTATCAAAATTCTGCAACTAAATCCGTTAACACATACAGTGTTAAACTCTCTAACAGTGGAGTAACAAAGTTCAGATGTTCAGCACGTAGAGAAAACAACTATCATTCAGTGATCAACAGTGAAGCAGTCCAGATTACAGTCAGCAGTAAGTGACTCTTTATTCCACCATGATTTTATTCTCTTTCTATAAATGTATTTGAATCATCATGTTAATGTGAATGTAGTTTAATAGAGATAAAGATAACAGTGAGATAAATAAGGATCAGATTTGTACAGTGAGCTGTTAATGCTGTGTAATGTTTAAAAACAGGATCACCACCGGCCAATCAGATTTCAGAAAGTATTTCCATTTATGGGTGGCATCGAATCCAAATCTGGGTGGAGTTTCCATGTTCTCCCCGTGTGGGTTTTCTCCGGGTTCTCCGGTTTCCTCCTACAGTCCAAAAGTTGATTGAATTCGTGTCTGTGTGAGTGAGTGTGTGCCCAGCGATAGATTGGCGCCCTGTCCTGGGTGTATCTGCCCAGCGCCCAAAACGTTCTCCCCTGGATGGGCATGGGGAACCCCCCGCGATCCTAATAGAGGACAAAGCGGAAGATAATGAATGAATAAATTTTTATTTTTTCCATGAATAATCAACCAACAAGTACGTGTCCCGGTTATCCTCATTATGATCAAACACTGATTATTCAAAATACCTCATTATTTAATCAGTTTTAGCTGTTAGTTAAAGGACATTTAACTTAATTAATGAAATCATCTCTCTAACTCGTTCATCTTGATTCAGCTCCAAAAACTTTTATAATTTCAGTTATTAAGAAAAAGATCCAAATAAAAACAATTATAAACATTTAATTATTTTACTATTTTTAATTTCATTTTAAATCGCTTTTATTAACAGATCAAATATTAAAAGTCAGATTCACTTTGTTACAGATAAACAATGTTTTAATAATTGCTTTAATGAACACAAGTTAAAGTGAGAGAGCAATGATGATGCAGATCTGAGATCAGTCACAGAATGACTCAAGAGTCACCTGGAGTCGTTTCTAAGATTCGGATCCTCCAGGTTTATCAGTTTAAATGAGTGTTCATTAGTACAGAGTGATTGAACCTGTGATCACTGTACTGAGGTCTGGAACATGAGGAACTTACACTTATGGTTCCACCAAGAACCACAGAGGAACCGATCTGATATAGCTGAAATGCTGCAGAGCAAGAAATAACTAACAATCAACTAACAATGAACTTACAAAAGCTGGACAAAATGATCTGATAATAAATAATAATAGTGTGTGTGTGTGTGTGTGTGTGTGTGTGTGTGTGTGTGTGTGTGTGTGTGTGTGTGTGATTTCTGCATTAAAACCTTTTCATTTCACATTGAATTGTTTTTCATCTGAACAGGTTCATTTCATTCTGTCCTCATCATTCATTCATCATACAGTTTATTGATTCATATTCTATTGTATTATCTTTTCCAGACAGACCAAAACCCACTGTGATGATAAATCCTGATGGTTATGTGTTTAAAGGAGAACATGTTAAACTCACATGTAACATACAGGATGATAAAGTCTCTAAGTGGCAGTACAGCTGGTTTAAAGATGTTTTGTATCCAGTTATCAGTACTGATCAGGTTTATAACATCAGTCATGTTACAGAGACTGACTCAGGTGAATACACCTGTAGAGGAAATGGTCGTCTAGGCTCCTCCCACATGAGTGATGCTTTGACACTGACTGTATCAGGTGAGATTCCTCTCTTTGTTATTAACATAAACTGTACTGTTGGGCTGCATGGTGGTTAGTGGTTGGCATGTTCTCCTCTCAGCGCTGGGGATTCCTTGTTCTAATCTCTATCTGGGTGGAGTTTCCATGTTCTCCCAGTTTCTGCGTGGGTTTCCTCCAGGTTTTCCAGTTTCTTCCCACAGTCCAAAAACATGCATCAAGGTAAATTGAATGCTCTAAATTGCCCCATATACAGTGGGTTGCAAAAGTATTCATACCCCTTGAACTTTTCCATATTTTGTCACATTACAACCACAAACATAAATATATTTCACTGGAATTTAATGTGAAAGACCAACACAAAGTGGTATACAATTGTGAAGTGGAATGAAAGTTATACATGAATCAACAATTTTTTTACAAATAAAAAACTGAAAAGTGCGATGTGCAAAATTATTNAATAATTTTGCACATCGCACTTTTCAGTTTTTTATTTGTAAAAAAATTGTTGATTCATGTATAACTTTCATTCCACTTCACAATTGTATACCACTTTGTGTTGGTCTTTCACATTAAATTCCAGTGAAATATATTTATGTTTGTGGTTGTAATGTGACAAAATATGGAAAAGTTCAAGGGGTATGAATACTTTTGCAACCCACTGTAGAGTGTGTTTGTGTGTGTCTGATTAGTCCGATTCCACTAAAAACAAACAGACGTGAACTTTTCTAAGTTAAGCTAGGCTTGTGTAATCGATGATCCTACATTTGCACACAGAATTCAAACAGCTCCAGTAATCAATATTCAATAATCTAATTATTACATAAATATACGTAAAAATAACTTTTCCTTAAGTACTCAGTCAATTATTAATACTCAGGAACAAAGAATTGTATTTTTTTGTAATCTAGAGTTGTTTCTCTGTGGATCATAACTGAAATTAAAAAACTGCATTCCATTTTACACCTGATTTTGTTAAGATTACAGTCATTCGCAGTTCACTTTTTGTGGCTTTTATTTATATATATATGTTCTGTATTGCAGAGCTTTCATTATATTGCGCTATACTAAATGTAAATAGATGACTTAATGATTTATGACTGTAGAATGGTTTGCATATGGAGTGTTAATAGTTTAGGAAAGGTTAATAAAAGAATGAGAAGTGTTGAAGCCTTAAAATATATATAACTAATCAAATTTATATAATGCCGCTACTTTGAGGCTCTGGAACGTAACACACAGCTCATCTAATAGAATCCAATCCAATTTATCCAACACACATCCAATAAAAACGTTCCAGCTGAACTAAGTGAAAACTCTAACCTGGTGTGAAGCAGGTTTGTTTGAATGAATATGTTGCTGTAGTAACTGAGCGAGGCTTAGGCCTTTTTATGAAACTGAATTTCAGCAAAACAATCCAGACTTGTTTAAAAAAAACTATTGCTTATTATAATGACGTGAAGAAAATTACAGTTTATGTAATAAAAATAAAATCAGTTCTAATTGGTTCATTATTTTATATTAACAGTAAAACCTACAGTGAGAGTGAATCAGACCTCCGTCTACACTGGAGACAGTGTTACTCTGACCTGTGATCTACAACCTGCTACTGGATGGAGAGAGTTTTTCTGGTACAGAGATTATCAAAATTCTGCAACTAAATCCGTTAACACATACAGTGTTAAACTCTCTAACAGTGGAGTAACAAAGTTCAGATGTTCAGCACGTAGAGAAAACAACTATCATTCAGTGATCAACAGTAATGAAGTCCAGATTACAGTCAGCAGTAAGTGACTCTTTATTCCACCATGATTTTATTCTCTTTCTATAAATGTATTTGAATCATCATGTTAATGTGAATGTAGTTTAATAGAGATAAAGATAACAGTGAGATAAATAATGATCAGATTTGTACAGTGAGCTGTTAATGCTGTGTAATGTTTAAAAACAGGATCACCACCGGCCAATCAGATTTCAGAAATTATTTATTTATTTCTTATTAATCTTTCCACAAAATCTTACTGTGACTTCATCAACACACAAGTATGTGTCCCAGGTATTCTCATTATTATTGACCACTGGGGGGCGCAGCTCTCGTTAAAATAATATTGCAAAATATTAACTGATTATTCAAAATACATGTACAGGTACGTTATTATTCAATCAGTTTTATCTGTTAGTTAACAGACATTTATGTTCATAAATGAGTTCATCTCTCTAACTCATTCATCTAGATTGAGCTCCAAATGCTCTTACAATTTCAGTTATTAAGAAAAAGATCCAAATAAAAACAATTATAAACATTACATTATTTTACTATTAATCATTTAGTAATGATTTATTATTTAGTGATGATTTTTAAAGCTACAGTCATGAAATTCCAGAGGCTTGGAACCAAAAATCTAAATTTTTTTAAAAATCCAAATTTACAGACAGAATAGACGTTTCATTCACTTTTTGTGCAATTTTAATTTCATTTTATTAATTTCTATTGGAAGCTAGAGTGAGTGACATCATAACCTCTTTAACTCTAAGCTTATTTAGTTTTTCTTTGAACAAACCTCATTAAAATCTCGTTTTGAACTCGTCATGACTTATGACTCAATCTGCATCAGTTTTCACCTAAATGATCTCCATGAGGTCCGCTTTCCATCGGTGTCTGAGGCGATAAGTTAAAGATTTTTGGAGTTATGGGCGTTTGTTTGGAATGTGAAAATAGGTGGAAATCGGCTTTCTCTACAGAGAGGCTCATATTACCAGGACAAGAGGGGCTGTGTCTGACACACACACACACACACACTCACACATCCAACATCCAATCAGAATCAGGGGCGGGGACAAGTGACATCAGCGCAGTCTGCTGTACAGACTCCCACAGTTCACAGAAGCTCTGGAGACTCAGGGCAATTTTTCCTGCCATCTTCTCAGCATTTTAACCCCTTACGTATTTAAAATGAATACTTTTTACAGTATTTGTGTTTTTTTACTCATAATATAAAATACAGATAAAAACATCTGGTAAATAAATAATTGATAATAATTTAATTGATAATATAATATAATGTAATGTAGTGCCCAGGGATAGATTAGCGCTTGATGTTTCCAGCAGCAGCACTGTTCTGTGATCAGTATTACATCACTGAATGACTTCTGTAGGGATAATAAATCATTAATAAGTTACAGTGGTGTAAATAATTAACTATAAAATTCTGTTGATTTATGTTTTTACCAAACTTATTGATTCATATTTTATTGTATTATCTTTTCCAGACAGACCAAAACCCACTGTGATGATAAATCCTGATGGTTATGTGTTTAAAGGAGAACATGTTAAACTCACATGTAACATACAGGATGATAAAGTCTCTGAGTGGCAGTACAGCTGGTTTAAAGATGGTTCAGATTCAGTTATCAGTTCTGATCAGGTTTATAACATCAGTCATGTTACAGAGAAACACTCAGGTAAATACACCTGTAGAGGAAGTGATCATCGAGGCTCCTCCCACATCAGTGATGCTGTTACACTGACTCTATCAGGTGAGATTCATCTTAACATTTTAACAGATTTAGCGTTACTTAGTCTGATAAATAATCCTGCAGTTCTTTTGTAATTGAATGTTTTTTATTTTATTTTCTAGCAAACTACCAGCAGTTCTGTCTGAAACCATAAATAATCTTTCAAAACTCACCTTGACCTCCACTGTTTCTGTTAAATATCAGTTTTTATTTCTATAATAAACATAATGAGGAAACAGCTGCTGAAAATAATGTACCCTCTTCTTTCATCCTTTCTTTTTTTTTTTTTTTTTTTTTTAAATGTGTAAAATGCAGCAGAGCGTTTCTGATAATGACTGTAACCAAACCACAGAGCAAACAAGGTTCCAGCAGATGAGACACTGCACTTTTGTAAAAATCATTTCATAGAGAAACTGAAGCTGAACTAGATGTATGTAAATGTCATGATACTGTAATGCACTGATTTGGGTTGGCTGGGTTTCTATCTGTTACCATGAAACCCATCTGCTCTTTAATTCCACCTTTATTTACATACATTATTATCTGTAGGGGGCGCACGCTCTTTGAGGTAAACTCTGCTGTGCTTTTGCAGTAGTAAACGTAGCTCCACCTGCTGGATGTTTGTTGGTGTCGTGTATTTGAAGCATCGTCTGGCACCATGTAAGATGTGCACGTGCCCTAATATCATTTAAATTGATTTTTTGAAATTTAAGTAGAAATTAAAGATAAACGAATAAACCTTTTAAACTTTAATTGGTCTCTTGTGGTTCTGTCTCACGTGGTTGGGTTCGGCGTGATCACAGATTTTTCCAGCATGCTGTGTCCTCTAACAGGCAACGTATTTAAAAAATACTTTCGGTTGGTTTAAATAGAGGACTACATTAATTATACAAACTCCAGCCAACACTATGTAACAAAAAAGAGAAAAACTTCAAACTAAATAAAATAAACCTTATCGTTCTTGATCGTGTCATTGTAGAACATTACAGCTTTATATTCAGCTCAACAAACTTTTGCGCACACGTCTGTGAAATGTCGGCAAAGCGCTTCAGCAAATTGCACAACAGCCAACGCTGGTTTTTGGCCAAGTTGGCGTCGCCACAGACACACGTAACACATAACTCACAGTAGCTCCGTGTCTTCCATCATGTCCGTCCCCTTTACTGGCCTCGCCAAAGACTCCATTGGTGCCACTTGCACAGTCGAGCACTCTCCCACCAAAACTGAGCCAGACATGGGTGTGCTGCCACTTTCTTTATCAGTCCATTGGGCCTTGTATCCTTCCCATAGTTTGCGACCATGCCCCCTTATACATCCCGCAACCCAAAGACTGGTGGGAAACCAGCTCAGTCCTCCACCTGGCAGACGTACGTGGACACCATGTTAACGACCCGTAACGGTCATAACGGCTGAGCACATCCACCATCTTTAACTTTCTTACATATGGAGCCATCTTCAGGAAATTTGGTACTCGGCTTCCCTCCGCGAACCGAAATACTTTTGTTTTTCTCTGTTTCCATGAGCTGAACTCAGAGATCCAAGACTTTTTGTCTCAAACACTGTTCACTAATTAGTTTTTAATCTGTGTTCGTGAGCACTTCTCCTTTACTGAGATATGAGTTTATTATTGTTCAGGTGAGTCTGAGACTGGTCCCAATAAAAGAACAACAATGTGCAGGTTTATCTCAGATGTCGGAGGTTTTGAGGGAGCGTGCAGTGTGCAGTTTGCTGTGTGAAATGTTTGTGACAAACTTTTAATGGAGATGTATTTCTCTTTTCAGTCTCTGGACCTGTTCATGTTCCACAGATCGTGGGAATTGCTGTTGGACTGATTTTCCTTCTGCTGTTCCTTTTGATTGTATTGATCTTACTGTATCGTCACAGGAAGAATAAAGGTTTGATCATCTGCATTTTATCTCATTCATCAGTCTCATTCTGTTGATTGAGTTTTTTAATAAAAGTTTAGTTAAATAAATAGCAAAGTTCTCTCATGTGAACAGAAACAGAACGTTCTTTAGTTCCTTTAGTTCTGTGAGGGTGCAGTGGGTTGTACGTTTGCTGAGTGAGTTTCCTCCCACAGTCCAAAAGTGTGTTACTAAATCAACTGAATTCTACGAGGTCGTGTCCGTGTGAACGTTTTAGTGTGTATGTCCTGTGACAGACCAACAACCTGACCATGGTGTGAATGCTGGGATAGGCTTCAGCAACATCTTAGTTCTTTAGTATTTTACCACAAAATAAAACTGTTAAAATCTGTCATGTGAATATTCATGTACTGTATATTTAAATCAGGACTGTGATAGATGAAGATAAAGTCTCTTCTCTCTCTTTTTAACAGATGCAGCAAAACCTGAAGCTGATGTCTATTCTGAAATTAACCAAAACCCAAATCTGAACTCAAAATATGATGTAATAGCAGGTTAGTGTATTTATATATTCTATAATTCACACTTTTACTTCTTCTGCATCTGAAGCTGATGTTCAGCTTAATGCTACAAAATATAAAGATAAGGATTTCAGATGGACATCTGCAGAGGTAAAAGGGTTTTGGGTAAAAGGCAGTAAGAAAAAAGCACTCACAGTCACCTTAAAGCCGAACCCCAATAATAACCCATCCAGGAGGTTGACTGGGGTTAAGGGCAGAAAAGGTACTTGCTGATGTGAGGAGACAGCACTACCCACTGGCCAACGATGACACTGCACTTACTAAAAAATTTATAATGAACATATTCAAATAACCTCACTATATTAAAGTCAACTTCAAGTTTAGTTTCCACGAAGATAAAAATGTCTAAAAAGGTTAAAAATTGCTTTTTCAATCACTTTGTTCTGCAGGTGCTGCTGCTGTGGATCCCAGTGATGTAACTTATTCTGAAATTGACCTGAAACTCAAGACGAAGCAAAAACCAAATAAAAAAACAGGTTGGTAGATTTAAATAATCTTTATATTTAAATGAAAATAAAACTTTAATCATGTGAACTAATGTATTATTTTTTAGGAGGCCGCAGTGCAGATGATAATGTTCTGTATTCAGACCTAAAGGTCGTCTCATCTGAAGGTAAGATGAGTTTGCAAAGCTTTATAAACCCTTCATACTTTAGTATTTACCTTCCAAACACATTTATATTCACTTTATAAGTTCTAAAACACGTTATACACTCTTAAACCGACCCAATTTAAACAACACAAGCCTATATAACGTACAAAAAAGCGAAAACTATATAGCAAGGCGTCCTGTCCTGAGTCTATCTGCCCAGCGCCTGAAACGTTCTCCCCTGAATGGTCATGGGGAACCCCCCCCCCCCCACCCCCGAGACCCTAATAGAGGATGAAGTGGAAGATAATGGACTGTGTTCTGTAATTTGGCCACTAGATGGCAGGTTTTGGTTGTTAGAGAAACCATAATCCCATTATTCATCATTTTAAAACCGGAAAGGGGTATATTACTAAAACCAGATTATTAACAATTTTGTTTTTAAAAACGCATTTATAAAATAAACCTTGTTTTATTAAGACAATAAGACCCTCGAGGTTGTGTGTCAAATAAATCACGAGAAAGAGGTGTAACTGTACTCAAGAACATGGGATTTATTCACAATAATGCCACACCCTCTCGTTCCTTATTGTCTTAACCAAAAATTATTAATTTCATTCGTTATCTCCCGCTTTATCCTCTATTAGGGTCGCGGTGGGGTTCCCCATTCCCATCCAGGGAAGAACATCTCGGGCGCTGGGCAGATAGACCCAGGACAGTGCGCCAATCCATCGCTGGGCACACACTCACTCACACAGACACACTCTATATGGGGCAATTTGGAGAATTCATTTGACTTGATCCATGTTTTTGGACTGTGGGAGGGAACTGGAGAACCCAGAGGAAACCCACGCAGACACGAGGAGTACATGGAAACTTCACCCAGATGGGGATTGGAACCAGAAATCCCCAACGACTAAGCCACCGTGCCGCCACCAAAAATTATATATACAAATATACATTATATAAAATAAAAAAAATATATAATAAACTGATAACCTCAATATTAACGTGAACTTTAAGGTTTGTTTCTATAAAGATCTATCTAGATTCAATATTTATATTCAAAATACACTCCGACTCGTTCACTTCGCTCTAGTGATGAATGTCTCCTGGTGATTCCACCTCACTCTGTAGTGTTCTCCACTGATCAATGGTGGAACCATCTTTCCAACTCTGTCTGTAAGGCAGAGTCACTTAGCAGCTCTGAGAAACCACTCAAAACACATCTCTTCCTCAAACCTGATATACTTGATGAATTGGTTTGATAATTCTGCAGTGTATCTGTTTTTATAAAGGTTAGAAATCTCTTTACTTTGTTCTACAGGTGCTGCTGCTGTGGATCCCAGTGATGTAACTTATTCTGAAATTGACCTGAAACTCAAGAAGAAGCAAAAACCAAATAAAAAAACAGGTTGGTAGATTTCAATAATCTTTATATTTAAATGAAAATAAAACTTTAATCATGTGAACTAATGTGTTATTTTTAGGAGGCCGCAGTGCAGATGATAACGTTCTGTATTCAGACCTGAAGGTCGTCTCATCTGAAGGTAAGATGAGTTTGCAAAGCTTTATAAACCCTTCATACTTTTGTATTTACCTTCCAAACCCTCATTGCTCCAGGGATGTTGTGATGAACCCTGTGCTCACCTTGTAATTCGCTTTGGATAAAAGCGTCCAATAAATGACCAAATGTAATGTAAATGTAATGTAATGTATATAACGTACAATAAAGCGAAAACTATATAGCAAGGGGCGAATTTATTTCAAAATAACGACTTAGTTTTTCAAAATAATGACTTAGTATATCAAAATAATGAGATAGTAATTTAATTTATACTGCAGACAAAAACGTGCTGGATTTTTTTGTAGCTTAAATTAGCCTTTATACCGATGAGCACTAAACCTGTTATGGCTGTTTTTTTTTATAAACTGTGTTCTGTAATTTGGCCACTAGATGGCAGGTTTTTGGTTGTTAGCGAAACATTCATTCATTTATTCATTATCTCCCGCTTATCCTCTATTAGAGTCGCGGTGGGGTTCCCCATGCCCATTCAGGGGAGAACGTCTCGGGCGCTGGGCAGATAGACCCAGGACAGGGCGCCAATCCATCGCTGGGCACACACTCACTCACACACACACACTCTATATGGGGCAATTTTGAGAATTCAATGAACTTGATCCATGTTTTTGGACTGTGGGAGGAAACCGGAGAACCCGGAGGAAACCCACGCAGACACGGGAAGAACATGGAAACTTCACCCAGATGGGGATTCGAACCAGGAATCCCTAGTGCTGAGAGGAGAACATGCTAAACCACTAAGCCACCGTGCCGCCCTGTTAGCGAAACCATATATATATATATATATATATATATATATATATATATATATATATATATATATATATATATATATATATTCATTCATTCATTCATTATCTTCCGCTTATCCTCTATTAGGGTCGCGGTGGGGTTCCCCATGCCCATCCAGGGGAGAACATCTCGGGCGCTGGGCAGATAGACCCAGGACAGGGCGCCAATCCATCGCTGGGCTATATATATATATATATATATATATATATATATATATATATATATATATATATATATATATATAAACTAGTTTTCCGTAAACTACTGACTGACGTAAACTACTGTGTTGTTCTCATTAGTTGCTTTAGATGAAAGCGTCTGCTAAATGTAATTTACATAAGTTTATTATAGAGGTTAAAAATCTCTTTACTTTGTTCTACAGGTGCTGCTGCTGTGGATCCCAGTGATGTAACTTATTCTGAAATTGACCTGAAACTCAAGAAGAAGCAAAAACCAAAAAAAAAAACAGGTTGGTAGATTTAGATAAACTGAGTTTTATTTAAATAAAAATGTATTAACAAAGCTAAAACTTAAAAAAATAAAAACATAAAAAATATGTCAGTAAAAGGCAATGTCGATACAATAAATGTGATGGTCATATATTATCTCAAAGAACTGAAATCATGATGTTATTTTAATAACACACTCAGTTACACGTTCATTTCTTCAGATGATCACAGTTTAGATTTATAAACACTCACATGATGCTTAGATCAGGATGTTGTATATAAAAGTTTAAAATGGTGAAAGTCCCTATACATTTGGATCAACTGTAAGACATTTAAACTATTTTTTTTTTCCTTTTCAAAATGTTGAAGGTAAAATGATTAAAAGCATTCGGATACTGAAGCTGATGATGTCACTGTTAGTTCTGTTTGAGTTTTATGAAATAAACTTTATAAACTGTAATATATTTTTTCTGCAGGTGATTTTTCTCAAAATTACACATTCACTTAAGTTAAAAACTGTGAGCTGAACCACAACAGGTAAAAGATTTTTATATACTTTTTTTTATATAACCTTTGACAAGTTTTATAATTTAAAAATAAAGATGCTGATTAAATGATGCAATGATTTTAGGTTATATATGGAAGCAGAACTGAAACATACAGCTTAGTTTTTTCTACTGAAAATCTAAACAGGATGAAAGATGGAGGATCAGAGGGCTGATAGTTTAAACCTCAGTATCTGTCACTGTTAGAACCTTAACCCTGAAGAACTCTGAAGGTTTGATGTAATGATCTCTATAATAATATTATATAATATAATAATCTCTATGCTGTAATCTTATACACCACAGGAGAGTGAGTGCTACATTTAATATATCAATAAATCAAATAAAGTTTAATCTAATAATTCAAAAATTGCTGGATGTTTTATCAATTAAAGTTTGTGTTAGTTTACATGAACATATTAAAATATGATGTTTATCTGCAAATCTTAATCTAAACATTTTCAAGTGACAACAATGTACAAGGATAATATAAAGATATTGTGATGTAAAGAATTTGCAGAAAAAACTCCTAATGTAAAAATTATAATTTTCTTACTTTTTATTTTAAAGCTTTGATTAAATAACATTTTATGAAATGTAAGTTCTTCACAACAATTAAAGTGCTAATGGAATGAAGAAAAGTGAGGCCTAAATACTGAATATTGTTGTAAAGAAATAAATTGGCAACCACTGTTTCTGTTACACACAAAAATAATGAAAAACCAAAGTTGTAACCATAAAAATAATTTGACATTTCATTGGAAATACAATAAATTATTTAATTTGATTTTTGCACAATAACAGCATCAGTGGTGCGAAAGCAGCATCATCTTATTACCTGATATTTTGTTTTATTAATTTCATATTAAACCTGCTCTGTATCTTTAAATACTGCACATGGACTTCCATCCATTCATTATCTCCCCCTTTATCCTCTATTAGGGTCGTGGGGGGGGATTCCCCATGCCCATCCAGGGGAGAACTTTTTGGGCGCTGGGCAGATACACCCAGGACAGGGCACCAATCCATCACTGAGCACACACTCACTCACACAGACACACTCTATATGGGGCAATTTGGAGAATTCAATTGACTTGATCCATGTTTTTGGACTGTGGGAGGAAACCGGAGAACCCGGAGGAAACCCATGCGGACACGGAGAGAACATGGAAACTCCACCCAGATTGGGATTCCAACAGGGAAGCCCTAATGCTGAGAGGAGAACATGCTAAACCACTAAGCCACCATGCTGCCCTGCGCATGAACTTCTTTAAATAAAAAAAAACTTTGTTAGTGTCATATATTTTTCATACTTTTTATTATTATTGAAGCCTTTTGTATTGTATTTTCATTATAACCTCAAGTTCTAATATAAGCTTTCTACAGTACAGTATATTTACAGTGTATTTACGATTATCATCATTAATTATACAGTTTGATGAATCAGGTAAGAATTAGGTGCAGGACACATGATCAGATAAATAAAGATCATTCAACACTGATGATGAGAGATGGAAAGAACAGCACATGAATCTAAAGACAGTCCACAGGGATAAGAGACATGAATCTAAAGACAGTCCACAGGGATAAGAGACATGAATTAAAGACAGTCCACAGGGATAAGAGACATGAATCTAAAGACAGTCCACAGGGATAAGAGACATGAATCTAAAGACAGTCCACAGGGATAAGAGACATGAATTAAAGAGAGTCCACAGGGATAAGAGACATGAATTAAAGAGAGTCCACAGGGATAAGAGACATGAATTAAAGACACTTCCATTCATTATCTTCCGCTTTATCCTCTATTAGGGGGGGGGGGGGGGGGGGTGTTCCCCATGGATATCCAGAGGAGAACGTCTCGGGTGCAGGGCAGATACACCCAGGACAGGACGCCAATCCATCGCTGGGCACACACTCACTCACTCTATGGGGTATTTTGGAGAATTAAATTGACCTTGACCATGTTTTTGGACTGTGGGAGGAGGAAACCGGAGAACCCGGAGGAAACCCACGCGGACACGGGAAGAACATGCAAACTCCACCCAGATGGGGACTCGAACCCGGAATCCCTAGCGCTGAGAGGAGAACATGCTAAACCACTAAGCCACCGTGCCGCCCTAATGGCTCTACGTGCTTTTTATAGATAAAAATTTATTTCGTGTTGGCCCGTCAGTTACAAGGGTTTGCCACTGGGTTTCCCGGCATGCAGTTTGGGGCCGAGGTTGCGTTCGTGTTTATAGAATTAATCTTTTGCTTAATGAACATGTTTCTTGTGAAACTGCAACCAGACAGAGAATCAATTCTGCGCCAACAGCACGATATGTTCATTAATCCGCTGCTGCATGTAAAATTCTACTGAATAGCCGTTTTTTTCAAGCTTCTAGCGCCATCTTGTGGGTATTTTCAATTTTTTTAAGAATGAGTTTGCAACAAGAAAAGTGATAATATAATATTTTTTTATTATTGTAGAATCGAATTTGTGAAATAGTAAATTGAAAAATAAAAATCGATATATATGTAAATCTGTAAAATGATGTATATCACAAAAAGAAATAAAAAATTATATAACTAATCAAACCTAACTAACTAAAAATAACCAAAAAGTCGGAGGAGGTGTGGTAATAATTCAAAACAGTATATTTTAGGGTCTGAGTTTTAAATAATGAGATGGGATATATAATATTTTGTCTAAAGTATAATGAAGATTCAAAAATTTTAATTCACTACAGGAACAAAAGCAAATACACAACCCAACATAAAGTTCACGTGTGCAAATAACTTGTGCAAATCAAGAATTGCAATAAATACAAGACATTAAGAATATAAATAAACAATATAAATACAGGACAATAAACATCCATGCCCAGCGATGGATTGGCGCCCTGTCCTGGGTCTATCTGCCCAGCGCCCGAGATGTTCTCCCCTGGATGGGCATGGGGAACCCCACCGCGACCCTAATAGAGGATAAAGTGGAAGATAATGAATGAATGAATGAATAAACCTCCAAGTGATGAAAGGTAAC
Source organism: Corydoras maculifer (assembly GCA_019802435.1). Taxonomy (NCBI): domain Eukaryota; kingdom Metazoa; phylum Chordata; class Actinopteri; order Siluriformes; family Callichthyidae; genus Corydoras; species Corydoras maculifer. Next base: position 46,674 of record JAFMOD010000459.1, read on the forward strand.
AGCGCAACAGACAAATGTACAGGGCAATAAACTGTAAACATTAAGTAATGAGAGGTAACGGTGCAGGTGGCCCCCTAGTGGCGTGAGCCGCAAGGTACAGTTTATATCCATGGTTATAAAGTTGTTGTTTTTTTAAGTGTGTGTTTTTAGCGGCAGTTGTTTATAATTGTATGTGTGTTTAAGTGTGTGTGTGTGTGTGTGTGTGTGTGTGTGTGTGTGTGTGTTTTAGTCCAGTTTTACACGAGTGTAATTAAAACCATTTTCACTTTGTTCGGGACTTAATACATAAGGAAATCAAACGGTTATAATGTCTTATGAATATTTCTTCTTATATATAAATATTTTTCTTGATATATTAATGATATAAATATAATTTTAGATTATATATTTAAACAATACAGATAATTACTCTGATGCCCAATAAACTTAATTAGAATTTAAACGCGATAAATCAAAAATACTGCTGGAACTTTAGCTTTCTATTGTTGGCTTTTTATTTCAGATTTGTAAAGTTTTTTTTTTTTTTTGTAATATTTTCAATTTTTATAATCTTCATATTATCATTATTGCCTCTTCTTCTTCTTCTCCGGCATTTTCTTCTTCTTGGTTTATTGGCGGTAACGTCTATTTGATGTATACCGCCACCTACTACAGGAGTCTGTTGTAAAGAGCAAATTAAATAATAATAATAATAATAATAATAATAATAATAATAATAATAATAATAATAATAATAATAATAATAATAATAAAATTAAGAATATATATATATTACTAAATGCAATGTAAATGTAACGTTGTCTGTATTCTGTGTTTTTACTGCAATTGAAATTAAAACGTGGTCTACAACTTCTTGGACTTGATAAACACTACATGCGATTTTACCACACACACACACACACACACACACACACACACACACACACACACACACACACACACTCCCCTAAATCGTGTGATAGCTCCGGGTACTGTGCGTTATTTTTAATGGCACAATTACGTGTTCAGTATTAAATTTTCAAATAACCTTCACATAATGCTTTGCGAATTGCACTTTTAAATAGATCTTTTCCCCCCACAATTGTATATATTATTTATAACATTATTGATTTTTATATTTTTAGTGTATATTTATGTTTTGCTTATGTGTTCAGTTTATATAAATGTTAATTACGCGAAACAGATTTTTAAAAATGTTATTAGGAGCGTCTGTGCTGTTCTCTGATTGGTGGAAGCTCCTCTGCGATTATTGACCTCATGTTTTAAATTTGCATTTAATCATTTCGCTTTGATCCGAAGCGACTAATCTGTTACTGTTGTTTGTTTGTTTCGTCTAGTATATCAATAAAATAAACTCTGGTAATAAAATTACAGATTAAAAACGTAACCTGCGTGAGTTCTGTTTAAAATCCAAAGCGTCCAATCAGCGATCTCTGCTCCCACCCAACCAATGAAAATAGCGTCAGTGTAAAAGCAACTGGCCAATCACAACATAGTAGGAAGGAAGGCGGGATGTTGCTGAATACGGGTGCAGAAAAAAACAAAACGCCGAGTCTAAGGAAACCCACGAGACTTCCGGTTTTCGGACTTCCTGTTACCGTGTAGCTAACGTAGTGTAAAATTTAATTTAATTTATCAGATAATAAATCAGAATAAAAGATGAACACGGTTTTATCGAGAGCCAACTCGCTGTTCGCCTTCTCGCTGAGCGTAATGGCGGCGCTCACGTTCGGGTGTTTTATCACGACGGCGTTTAGAGACAGAAGCGTTCCGGTCGATATTCACGTCTCCAAAGTTCTGCTGTGAGTAGAAAACACGATAAACTTTATTATTTACTAAAAACGATGAAAATTCTACAGCTGGAATTAGTTTATTAACGCGAACGATGAGGACTTTATGCAGCGGACAGATCCTGGTTTCATCCCAAATGGAGTTGTTTCCTTTTAGTAGTGAACTTGATATCGTTCAAAATGGCTGCCTTCGCTCACTACTTAGTGCACTTCGCATGCGCCGCGGCGGTATTTGGGATACGGGATGACTCCGGCAGAAGAAGCAGTGAAATGAAGACACGTATCATTTAGAAAATGTTATGTTTGTGTTTTTAAAAACCCGCTGGGATTAAAAATAAGGTTTAATTTGTGCCGATAAAGGGTTCTGTTTGAGCTCCACAAATGCTTGTTTAAAATTTTATTCATAATTGGGTTGCGGCGGCACGGTGGCTCAGTGGTTTGGCATGTTCTCCTCTCAGCATTAGGGATTCCCGGTTCTAACCCCCATCTTGGTGGAGTTTCCATGTTCTCTCTGTGTCCGCGTCCGGGTTCTCCAGTTTCCTCCCACAGTCCAAAAACATGGACCAAGTCAATTGAGTTCTCTAAATTGCCCCATATAGAGTGTGTGTGTGAGTGAGTGTGTGTCCAGCGATAGATTGCCCCCCTTTCCTGGGTGTATCTGCCCAGCGCCCGAAACGTTCTCCCCTGGATGGGCATGGGGAACCCCCCCCCTCCTCCACGACCCTAATAGAGGATAAAGTGGATGATGGATTGATGGATAATTGGGTTGCAGTAATTTAGCGCAGACGCAGACATGCATGTCCATAATTATAATATTAATTTATTCAGTGTCTTCTGCTTAACCCACTATTAGGTGCTTGCGTTTGGGAACGTTTCGGGTGCTGGGCAGATAAACCCAGAAAAGGGCGCCGATCTACTCCTGAGCACACACTCAATCACACACTATATGGGGCAATTTAGAGCATTAAGTTTTACCTTGAATCCATGTTTTTGCACACTGTAACTGATTATCTTTTGGGTTAATTATGGTGTTGGGTGTGGGTTCTGTTTCCTGATAAACTCCGCCCCCACGCTCTGTGTCATGGTGTATATATTCGTATAGTGCGTATTTAAAACTCTGTTGCTTTGATGATGATGATGATGATGATGATGATGATGATGATGATGATGTCTGGCCTCTTTTTCAGTAAAAATGTGGACGACTTCACGGGTCCAAGAGAGAGGAGCGACCTTGGTTTCCTGACCTTTGACCTTTCTGCTGATATCCTTTATGAGTAGTGTACGGTGCGTTTGTTTCTGTGTTTGCTGCGTGATGTAAATGGTCACGTGACCCGACGTTTGTGTCGTTTACCGTAACCGAGTGTCACATCTGGAGCCGATTTTCGACTGGAACGTCAAGGAGCTCTTCCTCTACCTGTCTGCCGAATACGCCACCAGGAGCAACGTGAGTCCTTCAGGTTCTTCACATGTTTCCAAAAAAGTCCCTGAACTTTCTGTACACTACACATGAGCACTATACACAATGTGGAATCTAATAATTAATAAAAACTGTGTATTTATTCAATTAATGTGTGTGTGTTTGTGTGTGTGTGTGTTTCAGGCGCTGAACCAGGTCGTCCTTTGGGACAAGATCGTTATGAGAGGAGAAAAGACCAAACTGGAGCTGAAGGACATGAAGTCCAAATATTTTTTCTTTGATGATGGTAACGGTCTGAGGTAAAGCTCCTCATTCAGACTCACATACAGTTTATTAGTCTCTCTACCGTAATACACTTAATATACGCCCTAATAGAACAGAGCGGAAGGGGATCTTTAATTAATATTCAATTCAGATCATGAATTATAAATTATTATCTTTGATCGCAGCCGATTGGACGAGTATAAACTTTTGACATTTGACTACATAAATTTTTTTTTTACATATTTGTCTTCTAAATATTTATTAAAGGTGTTTTAATGAAATTTGCTTTTAGTCTAATAAACTCTGAACAAGTAATTAATTACATTAAAAGGACTTTAAATACTGATGTCAGGTTTTTACGTCTGAAGGCTTTGTGGTTCAGTGTGTAGCCCTCACAAAGAAAATGTGTTGGGTTTATTTTGCATGTTCTCCTTGTTAGTATGTTAACTTTCTTAATTCAGAAATACACATTATACACATTAGATAGAAAGATAGAATATTTTATTCATCCCAAAGGAAATCTAGCAGTAAGTAACAGTAAAGTAAAAAATAGAGGGAAATAAAAAAAAAATAAAATAAAATTTTACCATTATATAAAAAAATATATTACTATTACCACCATAATATTACCATTATAAGGTGTCACAACTATTATAAAGTGTCAAATCCGATTCACAGTTTTTAAAATGAATCAAGTAACAAAAAGAGTATGGTGCTTTTATTATCTCTCTCTGAATAACCAATCACAATCGAGTATTTTTAATATTGAACCTAAATGTTTTAAAAGTGCGTGTATGTTTAACTTTATAAAATAACTGAAACTCAGCGGATCATCGTTCTCGAAGTTTTTCTTAATTTATTTTGTTATTATTATTTTTTTTTTATAAAGTTTGCTCGTTTGTTTGTATTTGGAACAGAGCCAATAAGAACGTGACGCTGACCCTGTACTGGAACGTGATCCCCAATGCGGGGATTCTGCCGTTGGTCATGGGCTCCGGTCACGTCTCTCTGCCTTTTCCTGAAACGTACGAAACCTCCAAGAGCTACTGACCCCCCGGATCCTCAAACGCTGAGCGCTGCTGTTGGTTTTAATAAAAAAAATTACAAAAAAAAACGTAAAAAATGAAGACTATCCGTTTTGTTTCTTTGATCTGTACGGTTCCGGTTCCTGCTCGTCCGACTGAGGTCTCTGATTGGACAACGACATTTCATTCCATTTGTTACAATCAGAAATTTAAAACCTGATCATGTGACCAAGAATGTGAAACAATGTGAAAATGTAATGAAAACTGCAGCTAATTAATAAATGAATAAGCTTAGTGAGTACTATCTCTAATATTGTGGCGGATGGGCTACAACAGCACCCTGTGTGAAAACAGTCACGTGTTTCTTAAGCTTACTATTTAATTGGCTGCGTTTTATTTTATTCAGGTGTCCAGAGTTAATTCAATTTTGTTTTTATTACATGTGCAGTGAACAAGAAGTTAGCTGAAATTAAAAAAAAAAAAAAACTTTTTTGTTTTTGTTTATTAAAGATGTTTTATTGAAATGTGCTTTTAATTGAATGTTCAATCTGTGATTATTTACAGATTAAAGATAAAGGTGAGTTTTTGTGGTTCCAGCATCAGTTACATCAACGTTACTTATTATTTTATTATAATAATATTTATCCCTAATGAAGTTTATGTGCTTTTCTTTTTTTAATATTTAAGTTAAATTGGCGTTAAAGTGCAACACCCTACAAACATCTGAACGTTATGAATGTACTGCGTGAGCGGTCCGCTGGCGCAGTGGTGAGCATAATCTCTTATTCAGGTTCGAATCCCAATCTGGGTGGAGTTTGCATGTTCTCCCCGTGTCCGTGTGGGTTTCCTCCGGAGTCTCCGGTTTTCTCCCACAGTCCAACAACATGGATTCAAGGTAAATTGAATGCTCTAAATTGCCCCTATATAGTGTAAGTGTTTGAGTATTTGTTTAGCGGTAGATTGGCGCCCTCTTTTGGGTGTATCTGCCCAGTGCCTGAAACGTTCTCCCCTGGATGGGCAACCCTAACAGGATTAATAATGAATGAATATACCACCATCTGGAAAGCCATGCAAACCCAGTGAGAGCATCACATTCTCATCATCACCAATCACAACGATTGTTTCATGTACAGAAACTGTGATGTAATAACCCGTTTGATAATTAGATGCAAGTAATTAAAGAGCTCATGTAGCCTGACGTCCCAATTCACACAACTTCATCCTGAATCCAGGTTCACACTCAATTTATATTTGTAGATTTTCACAAAATAAATGATCATGGCTCCAACCCTGTGTTTGAAACAAGACAAGGAAATAATTGTTTTAATACGTTAATGTTATACATTATAGATTTATACAACTAGTTCAAAATCTAATTGATTTTTCAATTTTCACTTAATATTTGATAAGAGCATTAAAATGAATGTTTTATTTCAGTTTTCATTTATATCATTTAATTTTGTGGTTACACAATTTTTCAATACCTGTGTAATTAAAAATATTTGGGTTTAGATTTTTTATTTGACTCGATGCTTTTATAGACTTATGAGAGATTAGAAAAAATAGAAAGAAATTAAATGAGATGTTTTAATATGTTAATAGTCGAGATTAATCGATATTCGATATCGAATTCTTCCCCCCCGGCTTTATTAGAACACTACAAATCCCAGCATCATCTGCTTCCTCATCCTGATGGTTTCAGTTTCTCCTCCAGCTGCAGCTCGGGTTCGATTCGTCTGTTCCCGAGACATCCGAACCCGAGACATCAGAACCGAACCCGAGACATCCGAACTGAACCCGAGACATCAGAACCGAACCCGAGACATCTGAACCGAACCCGAGCTTCTGTCTCTGATGACGCGGTTTTAAGGTAAAACTCTGGACTCGGACTCGAACCCGGGCCTCTTCCGTCTGTCTGTCTGTCCAAATGTCCTGCAGAGCCATTTGAATTATTTAACACAAAGTTCACAATTTTACTCTGTATTTTAACAACTTATTTAAAACACACACACACACACACACACACACACACACACACACACACATATATATATATATATATATATATATATATATATATATATATATATATATATATATATATATATATATATATATATATATATATATATATATATATATATATATATATATACACATACATGCCTATGTCCATCCAGGGGAGAACGTTTGGGGCGCTGGGCTGATACACCCAGGACAGGGGGCATTCTATCTCTGGACACACACTCACTCACACAGACACACTCTATATGGGGCAATTTGGAGAATTCAATTGACCTTCATCCATGTTTTTGGACTGTGGGAGGAAACCAGAGAACCCGGAGGAAACCCACGCAGACACGGGGAGAACATGGAAACTCCACCCAGATTGGGATTCGGACCGGGAATCCCCAGCACTGAGAGGAGAACATGCTAAACCACTGAGCCACCGTGCTGCCTGGAGTGTTTTATATTTTGTTTTAATTTCAGTAGTCGATATTATATGAATGTATACATGTATAATTAATACTCTTTTTTAAATTAACACTCAGACGTTTCTATCTCTTTAGTCATGGAGCTCAGGTGTATTGAACTGGCGGCTCTGGGACGGCCGTTATATCCCGGGATGCTGTACGACTGCTGCACTGATTCGTTTATTCCAGGTAAGGTTTTAATTTACATACGATTTACAATATTTAATTCAAGAAAGTTTTAACATCCATAAAATTCCTAAATAAAACATTTTAGAACGACTGAAACAAAGGGGAATGTCAAAATAGATTTCTGGATTTTTTATTTATTTATTTATTTTATTTATGTTTTACTAAAGTTATTAAACTTTTACCAAACAGACCAATGAATCCATATTACTATTATCACACAACACTGATTTAAAGACTGGGTGGCACCATGGCTTGGTGTTTAGCATGTTTAGCCGGTTTCCTCCCACAGTCTAAAAACATGGATTAAGGTTAATTGAGTTCTCCTAATTGCCCCATATAGAGTGTGTGTGTGTGAGTGAGTGTGTGCCCAGCGATAGATTGCCTTCCTGTCCTGGGTCTATCTGCCCAACGCCATAAACGTTTTCCCCTGGATGGGCATGGGGAACCCCCCCGCGACCCAAATAGAAAATAAAGCAGAAGATAATGAATGAATGGATTTAAAGACTTATTCATGAGGTCCAATCAACAGTTATGTATAATGTGTATCTGATTTTAGGTGTCACACTGTGGAACAAGCAAACGATAACGAGTAACCTGGACGTGCATCCGCAACCAAAGACCGATCTGAAGTTCTCCTCCTCTGATGCTCTCAGTGAAAAAGCCCGCCTCCTGGATATCAGTGGCTCTCTGAAAGCCAGCTTTTTGTGCGGTCTGGTGAAGGTCAGTGGGTCAGCCAAGTACATGAATGACACCAAATCTTCAGAACATCAGTGTCGGGTCACGCTGCAGTACAGCCAGACCACCAAGTTCGAACAGATGACCATGGCCGAGCTGGGAAACATCATCTATCCTCAAGTGTTCGAGCAGCAGGCAGCCACTCACGTCATCACGGGGGTGCAGTACGGCGCTCAGGCCTTCATGGTCTTCGATTATACAACTTCGGACGAAGATAAAAATGAAGAGATCAGTGGAAAAGTGGAGCTGCTGGTCAAGAAGATACCCACGTTATCCGTGGAGGGGGATGCGAACCTGAATCTGAATAACATGGAAAAGGACGTAGCTACAAACATGAGCGTGACGTTCTATGGAGATTACGAACTTGACGAAAATCCCACCAGCTTTAAGGAAGCGCTGCAGACCTACAAAAAACTGCCGAGTCTTCTGAGGAAGATGGGCAACAACGGTGTGCCGCAGAGGGTCTGGCTCTATCCTCTGAAGTTTCTGGATGACAGAGCTGCACAGCTGATGAGGGAAATCAGTGCGAGTCTCATATCCACAGCAGATGTTTTGCTGGAGGAGCTGAGACAGGTGGAGAGGAGGTGCAACGATCTGTTGAAGAACAAAATGGTCGAACATTTCTCTGGACTGAAGGGCAGACTGCAAACCTTTAAGACCCTCCAGAATAATTACAAGTCAGAACTACTGAAGAAGCTCTCCACGGTGCTGCCTGCTATACGAGGTGGAAGCCAGCAGGAGGAGACACTGAGCGAGATCCTGAACACACATGATGCGTCGCCGTTCACCGCCACCAACATGAACCAGTGGTTGGATGATCTTTCCACCGAAGTCAAGGTTTTGAGTTCTTATATCCGAGAGCTGAAGGACATCCGAGTTGTGAAGGGTTCGCTTGGCCCAATTCTCTTTGATCCTCGGGTGGATGTGGTGGTGTGTCTGTCCTTTACGTCACTAAACGACGCCGATCGTTACCTAGACGACTTGACGGACTACAGCAGTTCTGCGCAGAGCACCTCGGTGGCATCGTATCCGATGTCGCAGCGCTGGTTCGTGTCAGTGGACGTTTTCAGTCTCATGAGGCAGAATCTTTCTCTCTTTACGAGTTTCTCAGCCGCAAATAAAAACGAGGAACGATATCGCTTCGTCATCGCCGCCATCGCCGACCCCGACCACCCCGGAAGCTCCATCCGCCTGTATGAAAACGGTCGTCTGACCGATCCCAACTTCAGACCGGTATCCAAGCCCCCTCCACCCACGGCAGAGGCAAAGGATGGACAAGTCCGACTAAAGCTGAAGACATCTCCAACTGGAGAATCCATACGTTTCAGAATTGAATACAGGAAGATCAAGACAGATGAGCAGGACGATGGACAGGAGGGACCATGGGAGAACACGGACACTCCAGATGCAGAAACAGATTTCACGCTGAGTGGACTTCAGACGGGAAGTCGGTATCTGATTCGGTACAAAGCTGTCGGTGCAGCAGGTCCGAGTGAAGCCAGTGACCCGGTTTGCGTTCTGGTAACCAATGGTAACTATCCATCCATCTTTTATCTCCCACTTTATCCTACACTAGGGCCGCGGGGGGGTTCCCCATGCCCATCCAGAGGAGAACGTTTCAGGCGCTGCGCAAATACACCCAGGACAGGACGCCAATCTATCACTTGGTACTCACTCACACAAACACACACTATATATGGGGCATTTTGGAGAACTCAATTGACTTGATCCATGTTTTTGGACTGTGGGAGGGAACCGGAGAACCCGGAGAAAACTCACGCAGACACGGGAAGAACATGGAAACTCCACCCAGATGGGGATTCGAACCAGGAATCCCTAGTGCCGAGAGGAGAACATGCTAAACCACTAAGCCACCGTGCTGCCCAGTATATAGATATGTGAAATATAATATACAACGATGAATATGTAATATATATAATATACAACTACAAATATAATATAGAATATTTACCTATAAATATAGGTATATACAGTTTATAAAATAAATGTAATAAAAAGTATTATACAATAGATATAAATATAGAATATAAATATAGTAGCATATAAAATGTATTGTAGCGTGGGACTCGCAATTTTGCCACGCAAGTCACGGCTTGGCAGGTTGCCCGGCCAATGGGAAGTTGCCCCGTGGATGTTCCGGGATGCACTGCGGGGGTACGTGTATATAGGGGAGGGGGTTCGCGTGTCTGCATTGTTGGAGTGTTGGAGTTCTTTGAATTACGTTCACGATCTCGTTAATAAACCCAGTTTGGTTATGATGGCATCTCGACTCCGCATCAGTTCTTCGTCAACGCCTCAATATATAAACGGTACATGTGAGATGATGATGATGAGGTATTTTATACCTGCTCTGTGGGAGTGTATTTAGAGTTGTACGTCTGTTACGTGTGGTGAACCTGTCTGAATTTAATTCATGTTTCTTTATATTTTCCAGTTTTAAAAAAGCACAGCTTTACGATAACGGAGGAGATGCGACGCCTAATGGAGTTCATACTGCAGCCTTATCTAAACTGGGAGGATTTCCTGATATACATACCGCTCTCGGTACAGATTTTGGGAGGACTGATATATTTCGTCTCTCAAGAAGACGATATCTCCATGAACGTGAGTCCACCTCTGAATGGCTACCAGTTCATCCGATACCCCGGTTCGTTAAAGGCCTGCCTCATGCAGCTGTGCAACACCGGCTGCAGAGTGTTCACTGAGGCTCACATGAACATGGTTCAGATCAGACTCCACACCCTGACTGTCCCAGAGTGCCTGAGCAACGTGGTGAAGATCATCTCTCAAAACGCCGATGAGCCCGAACCCGCTCTGCTCTCTGACCAGCTGGAGAAGATCCGTGGGATTGCAGATGAGGGTCTCGAACTGACCGATTCCACTGTTCAGTGCTTCATGAATGTCATCAATATTCTCCATGAAATGCTGGAAGGATGTAAAATAACTCTGCAGTTTTATCAAGAGAAGGTGAATGTGGGGAAAGAAAAACCTGCCGAGGCCCAAAAACGAGACGATGTCTCTGCAGAAGCTGCTGAGAAAACCGTCAATGGCTTTAAGGCCAAAATGGAGACATTAACTAAAGTCATTAAGTCGATGGGTGAAGTCATGAATCACTGGCAAAGGAAATTATACTTCTTCTGGATGATCTCCGAAATTTTCAAGACGCAGTTGACCAGAACCCTTAAAGATTTCATCTCCACAGCTACGGAGACACAGCGACTTTCTTACAATGCGAAGAACCTCAGCGAAGAACTTCTCTACAATCAGGCCTTTCGGGCCACAACCATCTCCAACATCATCCACATGATCTTATCCACCTTCACTGAACTGTACAGCAGGCACCTGATCGCCCCGCTCAGCTCTCACATAACGTTGTTGACCATGGATGGAAAAGCACCCGGGTATAATGGTGAATTGCAACATCTCCTGACCTCCTGCTCCAAGGCGGATCGCGCCGTTCTTGACCTCATCATGGAGAACAAGAAGAAGTTTGAACATAAAACAAATATCAGACTGGAAAAGATTCAAAAAGAGTTGGAGGTTTCATCGTCACCTGCCGAGGAGATGCGGCTTCCTGAAGAAGTGATTGATTGGCGGTGGCTGGATGATGACAATGACGACCTGCACGGCTGAATAATGTCACTTGTATTAGTCAATATCGTTAAAGACTCAATGACGTTTATATGGAGAGGTGATCGTATTTCACACGACTGCGTCCAAAATCACCAAATGAACTCGTTAGCAGTGTTTAACGTCGTTTTCAGAGTTTGTACCTACACAACTTCAAACTTGATATTACACCATATTACAAACTTAAAAAAAACATAACAATCATAGATTTTTATATTTATTTTAATAGTTGACTCTCAGTTTTTAGCTCTCTTCTCAGTTTTCTTGACTTGCTATGTTTAAACACACTCTTTATGGGGCAATTTGGAGCATTCAGATTATCTTGATCCATGTTTTTGGACAGTGGGAGGACCCACGTGGACACGGGGAGAACATGGAAAAACCAGATTGGGATTCGAACCTGCATCTGAAATCCCCAGCGCTGAGAGCCACGTTAAGTGACAGCCGGTCCAAAAACCGTGACCATGTCCATCTCTGTTGTTATATATGTTTTTTGCTTAAGGTGTTTTTTTTTTTTGGGTTCCCAAACTGGGCTCCTTTAGGATCATGGTCTGGGGTGGCATCTGGGACGGCATGGTGGCTTAGTGGTTTAGCATGTTCTCCTCTCAGGGCTAGAGATTCCCCGTTCGAATCCCAATCTGGTTGGAGTTTGTATGTTCTCCCCGTGTCCACGTGGGTTTCCTCCGGGTTCTCCACAGTCCAAAAACCTGGATCAAGTCAACTGAATTCTCCAAATTGCCCCATATAGAGTGTGTGTGTATGAGTGAGTGGGTGTGTCCAGCGATAGATTGGCACCCTGTCCTGGGTGTATCTGCCCAGCGTCTAAAACGTTCTCCCCTGGATGGGCATGGGGAAGTGGAAGTAGCTGTTCATAAATGTCCCGTTAATTCAGAATTTTGACATTAGAAGTGCAAAACTTTGTTAAAAAACAAAGCTATTCAGGCGGAGAAATGTCATTAAATAATACGTTTAATAAAAGCGTACAGGAAAGGCACGTTTCAGCTGCATTAGGGGGCGGAGCTTGCAGGAAATAACGTCACGAAGAGCCAAGTCACGGTTCTAATGTAAACATTGAGCTTTTCTGCGGTTTGCAGGTTTAAAAGCTGCTTTAAACTCTTTCTGCAAATCTTTATTTGGTAAGTACACGTTCTTCTAGATATAAACCATATATATTAATAACACGTGTTTAAATTTTCATATGCATGGCTTTTGTACACTATATTTATTTTTACTGTTACATTACCATCTCATTCAGGATAAAGAAATGATCTCTACTTAAAATTTGAAAGTCGATAGAATAATTATTATGATTTAATTTATTAGTAAAATACATGCTTTGTTTATTTGAACCTAAATCTGAAGCATTGACCAGCTGCAGGCTGAACGGGACTCGCATGCTGCAGACTCACGTGATAACGAGCGACACAACTTTTAAATGAAATAAATTAAATAGAGCAGAGCGGCACGGTGGCTCAGTGGTGGGGGGGGGGGGGGGGGGGGGGGGGGGGGGGGGGGGGGGGGGGGGGGGGGGGGGGGGGGGGGGGGGGGGGGGGGGGGGGGGGGGGGGGGGGGGGGGGGGGTCCTCCGGGTTCTCCGGTTTCCTCCCACAGTCCAAAAACATGGAACAAGTTAATTGAATTCTCAAAATTGCCCCCTATAGTGTGTGTCTGTGTGAGTGAGTGTGTGCCCAGCGATGGATTGGCGCCCTGTCCTGGGTCTATCTGCCCAGCGCCCGAGACGTTCTCCCCTGGATGGGCATGGGGAACCCCACCGCGACCCTAATAGAGGATAAGCGGGAGATAATGAATGAATGAATGAAATAGAGCAGACTCCTGCAGAAGGCGGGTCTGTTTAGTTCTCGTGTTATTGGTGTTGTTGCATTGCATGCAATCACAATTTTGTAATCCACTTCTTATTATCGCACCGTTTGTCTCTCGTTTCTCTAACACGACGTTTTGAGTTATCGGCAGTTTTGTCAGGACGTTTCCATCCACGTTGCGTTGCGGTGATGTTAACTCGACCCGTTTTTGAGCTAAACTAACGAAAGTCGCTGCAGATGTCTGCAGACGGAGTGACTCTCCGTTCACTCGGGATCACTCTTCAAAGTTGGCTTCGTTCATTTCCTATGCAAAAAAAAATAGTTAACGTTCGAAGTTCGTAACTCCCTTCATTTTTAAGTTAAAAACAGGAAACTCGCCACGCCCGGAGTGATGTGCAGCCACGCCCACCTGCGGAAACCACAGACGGATTGCACACCCTCACACTCATCCGGCCGGGCTTATTTTGGACATTTTAATTTTTAATTATCTTTCGCTTTATTCTCTTCTAGGAACGTATAGGGCGCCGGGCAGATACACCCAGGACAGGGGGGCAATCTCTCACTGGGCACAAACACACAGACTCACACACTCTATATGGGGCAATTTGGAGAATTCAATTGACTTGATCCATGTTTTTGGACTGTGGGAGGAAACCGGAGAACCCGGAGGAAACCCACGCGGACACAGGGAGAACATGCAAACTCCACCCAGTTTGCGATTCGAATCTAAAATCACCAGCGCTGAGAGGAGAACATGCTAAACCACTAAGCCACCGTGCCACCCCTGAATTTTTAATACTTTCCATCCATCCATCCATCCATCCATCCATCATCTCCCGCTTTATCCTATATTAGGGTCGGGGGGTCCCCATGCTCATGCCCATCCAGGGGAGAACGTTTCGGGCGCTGGGCAGATAGACCCAGGACAGGGCGCTAATCTATCACTGGACACACACTCACTCACACAGACACACTCTAAATGGGGCAATTTGAAGAGTTCAATTGACCTTGATCCATGTTTTTGGACTGTGGGAGGAAACCGGAGAACCCGGAGGAAACCCACGCGGTCACGGGGAGAACATACAAACTCCACCCAGATTCGGATTCGAACTGGGAATCTCTAGCCCTGAGAGGAGAACATGCTAAACCACTAAGCCACCGTGCCGCCCCCGAATTTATAGTAGTTTGCTATATGAATGGTAAACTGTCCCGAATGTTGATGTTATAGATGTGTATTCCCTGGCCATGCCCACTTTTTAAATCTCGTTCACTTTATGGCTGTTGGATATATATATATATATACATTTTATCTATTTGTTTATTTTTTTTTATTTAGTCCATTGGTCCATCCTCAACAAAGACAGAATACTATTTAATACAGAATATAGCTGTAGCACCAGAGACAGCAGTTCAGCTCCGGACATCTAGAACTCATTGATGACCGCAGTTACAGAACCGCAGTTCTAGTACCCAGCTCAGTTCAACACACACGTACTTAAACGTTTCAACCACTAAAATATTACTGCTGTAATAATTCAAAATATTTTAAATACTTATAGTTTTAAAGGATTCTTATTCCACATTAACATTACTTATGAAATTACTCAAATTAAATGACATTTGAGTAATTTCATAAGTAATGTTAATGTGGAATAAGAATCCTTTAAAACTATAAGTATTTAAAATATTTTGAATTATTACAGCAGTAATATTGTATTTCACTAAAATATTACCACTTTAATTGTTTATTAATATTCAGGCTCATTCCATTAAAATAATCAAAGACTATGTTTCGAAATTAACCTCAGATATCAAGCAAATTTGACAAGGCAGAGCTTTGGATAAGATATATAATAACAATCAAACGTTTGAACAAATAATATAATGAATTAATCCAATTCACCACACCTCCTCACTACAGTTCTGAAAAGAACTTCACAAAAGAAATGAAGGAAAACACATTATCGATAATTAAATATTTCGACGCATTATTTTACAATTTTATTATTTTAAACTTTCTATTATAGTTTACAGGACCACCTAAAATGAAACGGTCTGGACTCTTTTCTTAAGTTGCATGTTTATTCTTCTGTTAAGACATTTACATTTAGTCATTTAGCAGACTCTTGTTAAGACTCTTCCACTTCATTAAAATCGAAACCGAATGGTAGATGCAGTGAAAATGCAGTTGGCAATCTAAACCTCATCTGTGAATGATGTTAATTAATCAAACATGCGTAAATTGCTCAAAATGAATCGACTGCTTTCCAGGCGCGCGGCTATTTCTAAACTGTTTTTTTTTTTTTTTCAGTGATGAATGCAGACTGCTTTGACATGCCGGCCCTGGGCAGGCCTTTATTTCCGGGAATGCTGTATAACTGCCACAAAGATGCCTTTATTCCAGGTGAGGATTTATCTGAATGTTTAAGCACCATGTTCCAAACACCTGACTGTGAATGTGATCAGATGTTCATTCATTAATCCATTATCTTCTGCTTTATCCTATAATAGGGTCCTGGGGGGGGGGGGGAACCCCCATGCCCATCCATAGGAGAACGTTTCGGGCGCTGGGCAGATACATCCAGGACAGGACGCCAATCCATGGCTGGGCACACACTCACTCACACAGATACACTCTATATACTGTCCTGGGTGTATCTGCCCAGCGCCCGAAACGTTCTCCCTTGGATGGGCATGGGGAACCTGTTAATGTTTTGAAACTTCACAAACAATAACTAAATATGAAATTGTCGTTATGAAAGCCTATTTTATGTATATATTTATATATATAAATATATAAATAACACCCAACCTGTGGTCAATGGATGAATCCCACAACATTCTTTCATTTCAGGTGTTACGCTGTGGAGCAGGGACTACATGAAGCGAGCTCTCGATATAAAATACAATCAAAAAACAGTGTTGAGTGTCTCCTCCTCAGATACATTCAGTGAGAAGGCCAGACTCCTGGACATCAAGGGCTCTCTCAAAGCCAGCTTCCTGTGTGGTCTGGTGGAAGTCGATGGATCGGCCAAATACATGAATGATACCAAATCCTCGGAGAACCTGTCCCGGGTCACGCTAAAGCACAGCCAGACCACCAAGTTTGAACAACTGATAGTGGCTGAGCTCAAACGAGACATCTACACACCGGCGTTTGAGGCCACTCATGTCATTACGGGGGTGCAGTACGGCGCGCAGGCCTTCATGATCTTTGATTGTGCAACGTCGGAAAAGGGCAACAAATTTAAAATTGAAGGAATATTCAAGGCACTGATCGAGAAGGTCCCGGAGTTATCCGTAAAAGGAGAATTCAAGGGTCAACTGAAAGGCACGGAAGTGGACATGGCTACGAACATGCGTGTGAAGTTTTATGGAGATTACGAACTTGATAAAAATCCCACGAGTTTCGCCGAGGCACTGCAGACCTACAAGAATCTGCCGAGTCTGCTGAAGAACATGGGCAACGATGGAGTGCCCCAGAAGGTCTGGCTCTGTCCTCTGAATAAAGCTCAACAGCTGTTAAAGGAAATCACTACGAGTCTAATTTCCAAAACGGAACTCCTGTTGGAGAAACAGGTGCAAGTCGAGTGGAGGTGCAATGATTTGTTGGGCGACGGGGAGTTAAGTGACTTCCCTGAACTGCAGGAGAGACTGAAAAAGTTTCAGATGCTGCAGAGCGATTATAAGCTTGACCTACAGAGGAAACTCTCCAGGGTCCTACCTGCCATCCGAGGTGGAACCCAGGAGGAGGAGACACTGAGTGAGGTCCTGTTCAGACATGACAGGTCACCGTTTACAGCCTCCCACATGAACAAGTGGTTAGATGATTTCTCCACCGAAGTCAATGTGTTGAGGTCTTATATCAGAGAGCTGAAGGACAGCAGAGTCATGAGAGGTCCAGTCGACTTCGTACGCCATGATCCTCACGTGGATGTGCTGGTGTGTTTGGCCTTCACCTCTCTAAGCTCTACAGATCTTTACCTGGACGATCTCATGAGCTACATGAAGGATAAAACCCCCGACGGGCCCTATGCTCACCCAGCAGTACGGCCCTGGTTTGAACCTGCTGATGTATCCTGTCGCATGAGGCAGAACCTTTCCCTCTTCACGAGTTTCCTAGAAGCCAACCAACACGAAGAAAGAGTCCGGTTCGTCATCGCCTCCATTCCTGACCCCAATAACCCGGGAATCTCCATCCGACTTTATGAGAAAGGCAATCTGACCGATCGCACGTTCATGCCGGTATCCAAACCTCCTCCACCCACGGCAAAGACCAACGGTGTGACTGTCCATTTACAACTTCAGAAATTCCCAACTGAAACAACCCTGCGGTTCAGAGTGGAATATAAGATGGTGAATGGAGGTCAGGAGGAACGCTGGGAGAGCATTGACACTCCAGATATACAGAGTGATTTTACTCTGCCTGATCTGCAGCCCGACCGTCGGTACCTGATCCGGTACAGAGCCGTCAGCGCAGCTGGACTGAGTGAAGCCAGTGACCCGGTCTGTGTCCAGTTACCAGAAGGTAATGGCCAAAGTGTCTCTTGTGTCTAGTTGCTTATAAAATCTCTCTTCATCATCGTCATTATCAGCACTTTTAGTTGTAGTAGATTGATATAAGTATTAATAAAAAAAAAAAAATAATAATTTATCAGTTTTTAATAAATCGATACCGTAAATAACGTGCTTCTGAAATTAATTCATTCATTATCTCCCGCTTATCCTCTATTAGGGTCGTGGGGGGGTTCCCCATGCCCATCCAGGGGAGAACGTCTCGGGCGCTGGGCAGATAGACCCAGGACAGGGCGCCAATCCATCGCTGGGCACACACTCACTCACACAGACACACTCTATATGGGGCAATTTTTGAGAATTCAATTAACTTGATCCATGTTTTTGGACTGTGGGAGAAAACCGGAGAACCCGGAGGAAACCCACGCGGACACGGGGAGAACATGCAAACTCCACCCAGATGGGGATTCGAACCAGGAATCCCCAGCGCTGAGAGGAGAACATGCTAAACCACTAAGCCACCGTGCCGCCCTGTGTAAAGTCATGTTTTATAAAATAATAATCTGGTGTTTTGAAATGAAAACAGATGCTGCAGCATTTTTATCTAAAAACAAATTCATTTTCATTATCTTCCGCTTATCCTCTATTAGGGTCACGGTGGGGTTC
The DNA here is from genome assembly GCA_019802435.1 of Corydoras maculifer. Classification (NCBI taxonomy): domain Eukaryota; kingdom Metazoa; phylum Chordata; class Actinopteri; order Siluriformes; family Callichthyidae; genus Corydoras; species Corydoras maculifer. The sequence continues at coordinate 65,219 of JAFMOD010000459.1, forward strand.
CCCATGCCCATCCAGGGGAGAACGTCTCGGGCGCTGGGCAGATAGACCCAGGACAGGGCGCCAATCCATCGCTGGGCACACACTCACTCACACAGACACACTCTAAATTGGGCAATTTTGAGAATTCAATTAACTTGTTCCATGTTTTTGGACTGTGGGAGGAAACCGGAGAACCCGGAGGAAACCCACGCAGACACGGGGAGAACATGGAAACTCCACCCAGATGGG
>JAFMOD010000459.1:141589-159547 GCA_019802435.1 Corydoras maculifer
GTGGGTCTTAAAGGGTGGAGACAGAGTGCAGAGTGGGTCTTAAAGGTGGAGACAGAGTGCAGAGTGGGTCTTAAAGGTGGAGACAGAGTGCAGAGTGGGTCTTAAAGGTGGAGACAGAGTGCAGAGTGGGTCTTAAAGGGTGGAGACAGAGTGCAGAGTGGGTCTTAAAGGTGGAGACAGAGTGCAGAGTGGGTCTTAAAAGTCTGGCGTCTGTGGAGGTTAACTGGAAATTGATTTCATATCTTAGTGGTTTGGCATGTTCTCCTCTCAGCGCTGGAAAATCCTGGTTCGAGTCCCAATCGGGGTGGAGTTTCCATGTTCTCCCCATGTCTGTGTGGGTTTCCTCCGGGTTCTCCGGTTTCCTCCCACAGTCCAAAAACATGGATCAAGGTCAATTGAATTCTCCAAATTGCCCCTATAGAGTGTTTGTGTGAGTGTGTGCCCAGCAATAAATTGCCCCCCCCCCTTGTCCTGGGTGTATCTGCCCAATGCACGAAACCACCCCCCCAGTAGAGGATTAAGTGGAAAATATGGCTTAGTGTTTTGCATGTTCTCCCCTCTCAGTGCTGATGATTACTGGTTCGAATCCCGATGTGAGTGGAGTTTGCATGGTCTCCCCGTGTCCGCGTGGGTTTCCTCCGGGTTCTCTGGTTTCCTCTGGTTGAAGCTCAGACCCCAGAATTTCAAAAAACTTTTATAAAATAAAAATCCAGCATTTTTGAGAAGAACGCGAACCAAAAATCCTGATGTGGAACCAAATGGTTCTCCATCAGGAACCTTCATGTACCGACTACAGTCTGTAACCTACGGCTGAGGTTCTCCAGGGTTCTACTGCTGTGGAAAACTTTTTCACCTGACGGCTGGATTGCGTGGAAACGGGTTCAGGGGGCGGAGTCTAACGAGATAAGAGGATCGTTTGGAGATTTAAATTTTCATTAGTTAAAAATCAGATATAGGCGGCACGGTGGCTTAGTGGTTTAGCATGTTCTCCTCTCAGCCCTAGGGATTCCCGGTTCGAATCCCCATCTGGGTGGAGTTTCCATGTTCTCCCCGTGTCTGCGTGGGTTTCCTCCGGGTTCTCCGGTTTCCTCCCACAGTCCAAAAACATGGATCAAGTTAATTGAATTCTCCAAATTGCCCCATATAGAGAGTGTCTGTGTGAGTGAGTGTGTGCCCAGCGATGGATTGGTGTCCTGTCCTGGGTCTATCTGCCCAGCGCCCGAAACATTCTCCCCTGGATGGGCATGGGGAACCCCACCGCGACCCTAATAGAGGATAAGCGGAAGATAATGAATAAATGAATGAATAAAAATCAGATCGGAAGATTATTATAACCCAACGTGACCCATTGGGCTGTCCTCTGTGAGTGCTGGGATAGGCTCCGGTAGATCATCTTTTCAGGACGGATTTTTATTAATGACAGAGTGCGATCGTTAAGCCTCACCCCTCTGATGGACTAATCTGACGGGTTCCGTGATGGACAGATGAGACGTCCTCGCTCCGTCTCGCTCATCACTCGAGGACGGTTCTGGATCCTGAGGGCGTGTGGTCGATGCAAATCAAACCCAGGCCTCAAAATCCAGAACGTCAGAACCTCCATTACACAGCCCTGTAACCTGAATAACATCGGCTGCAAGTTATTCTACAATATAGAACACACGGGGCGAGCGAGCGAGCGAGAGAGAGAGAGAGAGAGAGCCGGGGGATGGCTCGGATTTCCTGTTATAAAGACAGATGAAGAACACGCCAAACTCAAAAGTAAAGCCATAATCCGTCGGTCTGTTTTATGAGGACCTCTGGGTCACATGGTTCTGCGAGGGAAGCCCTCCAGCTGGAGACGCCGAGCCTGGATTCCGACGGGTTCCGTCCTTCGGGCGGCTGTTTACGGAATGAAGGCGGCTGGACATTTGGGTTGGACTTGCGCTCGCGGGCCCGTCGGCCAGAGTCCAAACCCGCCGGGCTGCTCCGCGACTGAAAGACGATCCGGAACGTTCAGCACGCCAGCCACCGTGTCCACCAACGGACTCCGCAAACCAGGAGGTACCAGCCGAAGCCAGACCCCAGCGCCGGCGGTCCTATTACACACCTCTGAGGAACGCACACGGAGGAAACGCGGCCGGCGGAACAAATAGCAGCCAAAGAAACGACAGGAAACAGGCGGCAATGAAAAAGAAAACAATGTGAAAACAAGGTCACCTTATTACTTCCTCTCGGGGGGGGTCCTGACATCGCAGACCGATCCCGACAGAAGGCCGAGGGTTCGAAAGCAGGAGACTCAAAATCCATTCAACCTGCAGAGCCTCCAATTCTCACCAGATCCGGGAGAACGGTGATACAGAAGAGGGCGTGGTAGCTCCGTGGTTCGGGTGTTGGGCCGTCAGTCTGAAGGTGGTGGGTTCAAATCCCAGGTCCACTGAAGTTACCAATGGTGGTCATTGAGCAAGACTCCTAACCTCATTGCTTCAGGGGGCGCTGTGGTCAACCCTGTTCTTACTTTGTAAGTCTTTGTATGAACTCGCTGGGGAACATACGATATGGGTTGGAAATTGTGCCACCTAAAGTGCGGAAAGCACTGGGTTCCATCAACAGTATTCCAAGTTCTTAACGTACTGAATGAAATCCCGACGGAACGCCGAGGGTTCTAAAGACAGAGACGAAATCCATTTAACCTACAGAGGCCCCAACTCTCACCGGATCCAGAAGGGTTCCAACAAAGGTTTGAGCTCCTTTAACCAGGAGAACGTTGATACAGAAGGAGGGCGTGGTAGCTCAGTGGTTTGGGTGACGTCAAGCGTCAACACCCGGTTGGCTTCCTCCATCGTTTCAGATGTTTGAAGGTTTCTGTGGAACCCATTAAATAATAAACCTGAAATCTCCTGTAGAGACGTTTCCATCAGACCGGAGCTCAGCGCCGATGATCAGAACAAAGCCCGGTTCTGGATCAGCCCCGTGTGAAGGCTTTGTACCGGAGCTCCCGGATCCGCCGGATCCGATCTTCTGCACGAGAACCGAGGTAAAGACCAAGAGACCGAACAGAAGCAAGGCTCAGATGTTCCGTCCTCTTCTCTTTAAACGACATCCATCTTCCGGCGTTCCAGCAGCGGATCTGGAGCTCTGTCCTGAGCTCTGCTGGAACCATTACGGAACATCGTTAGAACCCGTATTGGAACAGAACGGCGTTTATTCAGGGTTTACTTCAAGGCTGACGTTCTCTGAAGTTGTTGAACAGATGCTGATGTTGGAACCTGAACTTTATGTTGGGACCGTAGTTCAGGAATCTGATCTAATTAAACCCGATGATCAGACTGCTCACAATTATTGCGTGATGATGTAATATCGGTTGATTGACAGATCGAGGGGATCATCGTAGTTGAAGGCACTCGGTTCCAAAATTAATTCTATTTTTAATGAAGTTTGGGTTCTGTTTAATTAAATTGATCTCTTTAATATTGTTAATTATCTCAAAACCTTGTGTTAAGCCTGAACCCCATAACCTTGTGAGCACCGGGACCTTGTGAGGACCGGGTGTAAATCTAATCCTCCATGACGAGGAACGTTTGTGTTAAAGCTCATGGAGCGTTGGGTTCATTGGTTCTTTGATCTGATTGGTCAGCGTTGGCCGACTTAGACTTTTCCTGGATGTGATTAATTGGTCGATATCCTCGTTCTGTCGGCGCTTCTTCTAATTAATCGCCGTTAGGCAGATTTTCATTCAATTAAAATAAATTACTAATAAAAACGGAATAAATAGTTTATATTTCCTGAAGTTTCACTTTCTATGAGTTCATTAGTATATTACTGTAATGCAGTGAAGGAGGTAAAAAGTGGGCGTGGCCGGGTATGGGGTGTCTCTCGATCACTCTGTGATTTCAGACCCTGACAACGGTGCAGTCGTCTCCGACTCCAGTGGATTTCGTCTTTGTGGCTCTAAAATTGTCAGAGTGCAAATTTCATTATGAACGGGAATTTTGGCTCGGGGGAAAAATGGGAATATTTCGGGAACGTTTGAACCGTTTCCTTAACTGTATACAAGCAGTGGTCTCACCAACGAGCCGGACGTGTCCCGGGAAAACCAAGACTCAAACGCTGGCCTGATAAAAACTGGATAACAATAGTGTGATTGGCGTATACAGAAACCGCGCTCATTACGTTTACGTTTGGTTATTTCGCCAGCGCTTTCATCCAAAGTGACTTGATGGTTGGGGTCAGAGCACAGGGTTGTTACAGCGCCCCCTGGAGCCATGAGGGTTGAGGGTCTTGCTCAAGGAGCCACATTGGTAACTTCATTGGATTTGGGATTGGAACCCACAACCATCTAATTGATAACCCAACACCCCCCCCCACTGAGCCACCACGCCCTCAACCCTATAATAATCAAAAGAGACGAAATAAGACATGCATCGAACGTTGACCCCCACACCCCCCACACCCCCCACACCCACCCACCCACCGAACATAAACCCTTCAGTCGACGTTTGATACTCGGAACGTTGAACCTACGCCTTCCGTAAATGACGACGCTGTGATTCACAGAACAGACATCTGCTCTGAGATCGGCTGACGGAACTGCTTCCTTATGATGGAACCATCACATGTTCACCCACAACAGCATGATCTGCACTTTACTGTAACCACGGAATCATGGGAACATGGAGAACATACCAATCACAATGAGAGCGATGTGTTCACTGTAGCCCCATGATGCAGTAATTACAGTAAATGTCTTTGTAATGAACCACAGGACGCTTATAACACTCTTAATACAGCTCGTTACACTGTACACAGGTTATAACAGGCTTACGATACGCCTATTAAAGGTTAAAGACAGGGTTAGAACAGGGGACAACGTCTCAGCGGCCGGGCAGACACACTCAGGACAGGACCCCAATCTATCACTGAACACACACTCAATCACACAGACTATATGGGGCAAATTAGAGCAGTGAATTCACCTTGAATCCATGTTTCTGTGCGAAGCCTAGGGGGGGGGTTCTCCATGCCCATCAAGGGGAGAACGTTTCGAGCGCTGGGCACACACACCCAGGACAGGACACCAATCTATCACTGGACACACTCCCACTCACACACACACACACTCTATATGGGGCAACTTGACCTTGATCCATGTTTTTGGACTGTGGGAGGAAGCCAGAGAACCCGGAGGAAACCCACGTGCAAACTCCACCCAAATTGGGATTCGAACCTGGATCCCTGGTTCTGAGAGGAGAACAGGCTCTGCTATTTATTGTTATTATTATTATTATTAGTGTGTATAATTAACATTCTCATTGTGATTGGTATGTTCTCCGTGTTGTGATGATTCCGTGGTTACAGTAAAGTGCAGATCATGCTGTTTGGGTAAACGTGTGATGGTTCCATCGTTAGGAAGCAGTTCCGTCAGCCGATTTATTAAGATTAATTGAGATTAAAAAGCGCGGGTTTAACGTTCCGAGTGTTAAAAACGTCTTTCATTTATTTATATAGAGAGAGAAAGTTCTCTCGCTGGTTCTAGCACCTCAGAGCACACACTGCCCCCGGTGGTGATTGTGAACACCAGCCTCGGCCACCTGGACCGCCCTCATGCGATCACCTGACGATCAGCAGAACCACGGCGGTCCTCGTGTCCACGGTAACGCTGATGGTGAGAACGCTGATGAGTTCTACAGAAACGCCGACGCCCTGAACCACAAAGAAATCCCCCTCCGAAAAAAGGGGCGTGGCCAAAAACCACACGCCAGATCGCTTTAAAAAACTCAACACGCAACCTGAGCGGCTGCAGGTTCCACCAGAGCTCCACATTTCAACGGTCTGCATTACAGGACAAGAATTGCACGAGAATAATATTAATAATAATAATAATAATTATTATTATTATTATTATTATTGTACAATAAAAAAATAATACAAATTTAAATAATAATATTTTAAAAATAATAATAATAATAATTAATAATAATTAATAATAATTAATAATTAATTAATAATAATAATAATAATAAAATTAATAATAATAATAAATACTAATAATTACTATTATTATTTTAAATGTATATATATGTATGTCATAATAATAAAATAAATCTAAATAATAATAATTATAAAATGGGGCGGCACAGAGGCTTAGTAGTGTTTGGCATGTTCTCCTCTTAGTGCTGGGGATCCCGGTTCGAATCCCAGTCTGGGTGGAGTTTCCATGATCTCCCGTGTCCACGTGGGTTTCCTCCGGGTTCTCCGGTTTCTTCCCACAGCCCCAAAACATGGATTCAAGGTGGACTGGCAGCTCCAAATTGCCCCCTGTGACCCTGCTCGAGGATTAAGTGGAGGGTGGTGGATGGATATGGAGTTTATAGTTAATGATGGTTAACGAGGTGTTGTGATGTAACGAACGCTCTGTTCCTCCAGGTTGAAGGCGTGAGATCTGATTGGCTGAGGGCCGAGAACCGATGTTATCATCAGTGTCTATCTCTGATAACAGGAAGTGCTGCGGCCTCCTACTTCCTCTTTCTGCAGAACTGTAATGCTGCTCCGCGCTGAACGTTTGTTTTTATCTATGATTGTATTTATACAGCGGTGCATTATGGGAGATTAGGACAGACGTCCTTCTCTCTCTGAAGTTAAACCCTGAAGCACGCGGAGCCGCGGGTTAATGATCAGCTCCCGAAGGTTACCCCCCCGCCCCCACAACAAACACCCCCTCACACCCCCCCACACCCCCGCCCAGATTACAAGGTCGCGCAGAACTCCACATGACGATTCTGAAGGTTCTAATCCATGGAGAGGCTCCGGGGTTCAGGGATTGGTTGGGTTGAATTCCCAATGTGGGATTTGCATGTCCTCCCCATGTCTGTGGGAGTCTCTGGGACCTCCGGTTTTCTTCCCCATAGGTTCTCATGGTTCCAGAACCACAGGCTCGGGTTCTACGAAGAACCACTTCATCTCCGAAACTCGAGTGAGAATCTGGGGTCTCGGCTGAAGGACGGTTCACCAGAAAACCCAGAATCCCAAACTGGGTGGAGTTCCCATGTCCTCCCCGTGTCCGTGTGGGTGTCCTCCGGGTTCTCTGGTTTCCTCCCACAGTCCAAAACCATGGATCAAGGTAAGTTAAAAGCTCCAAATTGCCCCATATAGAGTGTGTTTGTAAATGAGTGTATGTGATTGGCGTCCTGTCCTGGGTATATCTGCCCAGCGCCCGAAACGTTCCCCCCCCTGCGACCCCAGTGGATGGATAATTGGGTCGTCTTTAAAGAACTTTCAGAACGCTGTCTGATGAGTGAGCCACCACCGAACCAACCGAGTGCTCGAGTGGAAGAACAGCTGACTCAGCAACCAACCAATCAAGTCACTGAGAAAGTGATGGGACAGGCCACAGCAACACCAACCCACTGAACGCTTCAGCTCCCAAACTTAACGTAGAACTCAAGAACAATTCAAGAGTCCTAAAAAAGTCGTAGTTCCAATTCTCTTTAAGAGCGTGTCATGAGATTCTTGTCCAACGTTCTCCTTCTCAGAAAGACGTCCCCCGTGTTCCAGTGTTGAGGTTTCTCAAACTCATGGATGACTCGCGGGTCGGGGGTCAGAGGATCCGAACCTCCTCCCCGCCGCAGTTTCACTCTGACGGAACTCCGCGAGCGAGCTCCAGCCGCGAGGCGCAACTCCAGCCAGAACTCTGGTGAGTAATCGTTCGGAGATGTGGAGGACCGGACGACCTGCTGGTCCTTCACCTCGCCGGGCGCTCGTTCCGTACGGACCCTGAAGAAACCATTAGTGAAGGTCGTCAGGACGTTTGTTTTCATTCCCATGTTCCTGAGATTCCAGAGAAATGGTTCTTAATAGGTTTTTAATGTGGGACCAGGAAACGAGCCGCTGCTGTGAAAACAGAGAACGCGGCGGCGCGACGACTGAACCACCGGGATTAGTGCTGCGTCATCACTAACCACCAATTAAGAAGATCAAACAGATCAATCAGATAAATCAGATCTACTGCACATCAAACAGCTCCAAACCATTTAGCCAAACTTCTGGTTCTAAAGGGTTCTGTGCACCTTCTGCATGATCTGCTCTTTGGGTCTGTAGGTCCTCCTGGTCTACGGGGTCTGTAGGTCCTCCTGGTCTACGGGGTCTGTAGGTCCTCCTGGTCTACGGGGTCTGTAGGTCCTCCTGGTCTACGGGGTCTGTAGGTCCTCCTGGTCTACGGGGTCTGTAGGTCCTCCTGGTCTACGGGGTCTGTAGGTCCTCCTGGTCTACGGGGTCTGTAAGTCCTCCTGGACTACGGGGTCTGTAGGTCCTCCTGGTCTACAGGTTCTTCTCAACTGCTTTACTACAATGTTCTATTATGATTTGTTCTGATTGGATCCTCATAGACCAAAGATCCAGACAGAACCCACACAGGTATCGGACTTCAGGAACCTCTGACCACCTGCTGAGTTCACAGTTTGGGTTTGATAATGGGTCCTTCTTGGTTTCAGAACCTCTGATTTAGAGTAAGTCCATGTCCTCATCATGAGTTTGTCTCTGAACCCTGCTGTCTCCTCGTTTAGTCCATTGACCAACCAATGAAGAACCTTTAATTTCCCAAACATAAGGCGGCACGGTGGCTTAGTGGTTTAGCATGTTCTCCTCTCAGCACTAGGGATTCCCGGTTCGAATCCCCATCTGGGTGGAGTTTCCATGTCCTCCCCGTGTCCACGTGGGTTTCCTCCAGGTTCTCCGGTTTCCTCCCACAGTCCAAAAACATGGCTCAAGTCAATTGAGTTCTCCAAATTGCCCCATATAGAGTGTATCTGTGTGAGTGAGTGTGTGTCCAGTGATAGATTGGCGCCCTGTCCTGGATGTATCTGCCCAGCGCCCGGAACCTTCACCCCTGGTTAGTCATGGGAAACCCCCCCCACGACCCTGATATAGGATAAAGAGGAATATGATGAATGGATGGATGGATAAGGTATACTAATGGTATAAGGAAGGGGCTGTAAATGGAGAACATACCAAAGAAACATTGTGTTCTGTCTTGCATTGGGTTAAATCTATTTTCTGAGGGGGTGGAGCTTTCTCCAGACTGTCTGTCTTATTCTGTGGTAGACCGATCACATGTTTCCCTGCCTGCTGAGTGTTGGGATAGGCCCCAGCACCCCTGTAACCCTGATTAGGGGGAATGGATTCACCAAACAGAACCCTGCTCTCTGGTTCTAGAACTGAAGCTGATTGGTGGAGGAGGTCAAAGAGAGTTTATAAGGACTTGACCTGACCTCAATCCCATGAAGCACTCGTGGAATCCATTGGAATGTCAACCACAAGGTGGCCTCGCATGTCCAACCCCACGAGGACATCGATCTCTCCAATGAACATCTACACATTGTGGCCAGCATATGTAAAGATCAAAGAGAAGATCCAGAAGATCCCTGAAAATCAATCAGTCAACCTCGTCGCTGCAGATCTGAGCCGTTAAAACCAAAATCCAATCAATAACAATGACATCACTTCCTTCTAAAGTGGGAGGGGCTTTTATTTTGCCATCAGACCAGCGTTACGTACGAACACAAGTACATGAATGTGTGAGGAACCTTCAACTGTCCACAACAAAGCATGAAACCTGGTGGTGGACGTCCGTCCAGGTTCATAACACGGGGCTAAATTAATCCTGACTTAAACTGATCCATCAAACTGAGTCAACTTCATACAGCTACTGAGTTAAACTGGTTCATCACCACTGTGTTAACATGATCCAGACTTAAACCTGCTCTGCTGAGTTAACCAGATCCTGCAGTACTGAGTTAACTTAAACCTGCACTGCTGAGTTAACTTAAACCTGCACTGCTGAGTTATCCAGATCCTGCAGTACTGAGTTAACTTAAACCTGCACTGCTGAGTTAACTTAAACATGCACTGCTGAGTTATCCAGATCCTGCAGTACTAAGTTAACTTAAACTAGCACTGCTGAGTTATTAAGATCCTGCAGTACTGATTTAACTTAAACCTGCACTGCTGAGTTAACTTAAACCTGCACTTCTGATTTAACTTAAACCTGCACTTCTGATTTAACTTAAACCCGCACTGCTGAGTTATCCAGATCCTGCAGGTTTTTCAGGTTAAACCCCCCACACCCCCGTTATCTCCTCCTCCCTGTGAACCCGACCTCCACATCACAACATTATCATCTTTGAACCTCTGAAGCTCAAACCTTTAAGGAACCGTGAGGAACCTCTTTAGAATTCTTCTCACGGACGACCTGAAGTTCTCCACATTTACACCGGACTAACTCTGAACCTGAACGCGGTCGGGAGCTGGCCGTGGAGGTACCACGAGGTCCCCAACACCGTCTCTGTGGAAGAGTTCTCCTCCAAAACCATCAGCTCAGAGCAGAACAACATCATCAGCGTTCAGAAAGCCAAGGTTTAGATCTTAAAAAGGAAGAGCTCCAGTTCCAACCTGGAGGCGTGGACCATCTGTAGAACCTGAGAAGATCTCCCCAAGCAGGAACCTGAGATCACCAAACACACTCAGTGTAAACATCAACCGGAGGTTCAGAGGGTTCCTGTAAGCCACCTCTGATGAGCTTCTAAAGACCTCCACTCCAAAAAAAAAACCCTGAGGAGATCAAAGAGAAGATGCCGAATCTGAAGAAAGCATCCTCTAAAGATCTCCCTCTGTTCTGGAACCCACGAACTCTGCCGGGACAGTTCCTGGAACGCAGTGGGAACTGTGAGGTCTTACCGTGCCGTCCTCCTCTCTGTAGTCGTAGTAGTCGAGGTCGCTCTGGAACGCCAGGTCCGCGCACAGCAGCGTGACGAGCGCAAAGCATGACGGTCCTCCGAACCAGGGCATCGTAAAGAGGAACCCGGAGGAGCCGCACCGATCGGGGGGTCGGGTTCGAGCCCGGGCTTCAGGGTGAGGACGCCGGAGGTGATGGAGAACCCGGTGGTGGAGGTGATGGTGGTGGTGGTGGGGGGGCGGCCGCGCGCGCGCGCGCTCCTCCTCGCGTGCGGCTCCGTTAGGATGAAGGTCCGGCGCTCAGCCGCCGCATGGCACCGCGCGACCACCGCGTGACGTCACGCTGCTGGCTTTCCCCCTTTAATGTCCTCTTATTCCGCTCTGTCTCTGTGTCTCTGTCTCTGTGTCTCTCTCTGTGTCTCTGTCTCTCAGCCTGTCCCGGCGGCGCGCGCGCTCCAGTGCGACTGATGCCGAGCGCAAACTTTGACGGAGAGAAATAGGAGCTGAGGCACGCGCGCCCCACCCCACCCCGTTCAGCCCCCTCTCCCCTCTCCACCCCCCCTCAGCCCTCCTTCTAAAACGCGACCACACACACCGACATTACAGACTAATGCAGAGCAGACTCAACCTGCAGACTGAGACAGACGCGTTTAAGAAAAACAATAAATTAAATAATACAGAGATTTAAATAATAAATTTAATAATACAGAGATTTAAATAATCTTTAAATTGCATGATGAGCGGGATGGATATGTCTTTATTATTATTATTATTATTATTATTATTATTATTATTATTATTATTATTATTATTATTATTATTCATTCATTCATTCATTATCTCCCGCTTATCCTCTATTAGGGTCGTGGTGGGGTTCCCCATGTCCATCCAGGGGAGAACGTCTCGGGCGCTGGGCAGATAGACCCAGGACAGGGCGCCAATCCATCGCTGGGCAATTATTATTATTATTATTATTATTATTGTTATTATTATTATTATTATCATTATTATTATTGTTATTATTATTATTATTATTATATTATAATTTTATGCTGAGTTAACTTAAAATAAAGGGATGAGCGGATGGATACGTCTTTATTATAGATTTATAATAAAAATGTTTAATAAAATACACAGTCAAAACACATGGATTCAAGGTGAATTGAATGCTCTAAATTGCCCTGTACAGAGTGTGTCTGTGTGAGTGAGTCCAATGAAAGATTGCCCCCCTGTCCTGGGTGTATCTGCCCAGCGCCTTAAACATTCTCCACTGGATGGACATGGAGAACCCCCCCCCCCCCCTTTCTGTTCCGTGGCGTGGTGGGGTCCACTCAACTCCATCCATCACTTTGGGGATGAATTGGAACAGAGATTGTGCATCAGTTAGGCTTCACATCGTCTTCATTTAATTTAACGAACTGAAATGAATGAAGATAATCCGTATAAATGTAATTTTAAAACGTATTAAATTTAAATATAATTATAAGAAGTGAAAGTGAACGTTCACCGTCAGCACTGAGGCGCCGATTAAAAAATAAACCTGGAGGAATTTACGAGGCTCGTCATCAACCACCGACCAGACTCACTGTGTTCGTGAGTGTGAGTGTGTGTGTGTGTGTGTGAGAGAGAGAGAGTGTGAGTGTGTGTGTGTGTGTGTGTGTGTGTGTATACAGCTTGTTCCCACATGGGGGGCGGTTGCCGGAACAGGAGAACAATGACGAGCTCTTTTTTTTCAGACTGATGGAGACGCACGACTACTAACTAACCAACACCAGCTAGTTAACATTCAGTCACATGGTCTCTCGCACCCCCGCTGTGCTGATCACGCCCCTGACGACCCCACCGTCTCAAATCCGAAACCCACCGCCTTACCAACTGATCTGATTGGATGAGGGCTTACTAATAAACCTGAATCATGGACTGAGAATGATGAGTTTGGTATGTTCTCTTTCCCGTTTGGCCTATGTTGCTTTATTAGGTCCGCTCTTTTATTTTATTGGTCATTGACAGAATTATTTCCCGCCTCAGCGACAGATCTGATTGGATGAGGTCCCCACTAATAAACCTGAATCATTCTATCAGACTGCCCAATGGACTGAGAGTGACGAGTTTGGTATGTTCTCCCCGTTTGGCCTATGTCTCTTTATTAGGTTCGCTCTTTTGTTTTATTGGCCATTTATAATATTATTTCCCGCCTCACCGACAGATCTGATTGGACGAGGGGGGAGGAGGCCCGTCACCTCAAACCCTCAATCCATCATGACCTAACCTTCCAAATGGACGGTCCACCGTCTCTCCACCCGCCCCGCTCCGTAACCATGGTTACATCATTGACTCCCATCGTAAACTCTGATGATGTCACTAAGACACTCCGTTCCTGCGTCCACCTTTAAAGATGAATAAGCTCTGGCTCACGGCTCTGTCTCATTGCATTGCATTGTGGGATGGGGTTGAGGTCAGGTCTCTGTGTGGGTCAGTCGAGTTCCTCCCCATTAAAGTTCTCCAGCCATGTGTTCAGGGTCCACAGTCTGTGCATGCTGGAATGGAAACGGGCCTTCCCCAAACTGTTCCCTCAAAGTTGGACTCAAGGTTACCTGCGGTAGGGAGGTGTAACCTGTCGACTGTGTGTGAGACTGGTCTTCCCCTCCCCCTACTCCTCCCCCAACTCCTCCCCCACCCCCTCCAACCTGGAGGGTGTATTAACACCAGTTCCAGAACCGGTTCCATTACATCATCAGTGATGTTCTGCGTAACTGTGTGAAGGGTGGAGTGAAGTAACACTCCAGAATCTGCTGGTTACACTCATGGTGGCGCTAACGCTTTCACCCCGAGCATCAGTTTGATCTGATTGGTCCTTCGGTCTTTCAAAACCGGTTTGGATCTCGCCCTAAAGGACAGAGCCGTCCCTGAAATCTGACGACCTGATGCAACGGAGATTTGGTAGCTCTGATGGCGGGAGGCGGGAGGAGGAGGCGGGAGGAGGAGGCGGGAGGAGGAGGTGGGAGGTTGAGGCGGGAGGAGGAGGCGGGAGGTGGTTTTGGAGAAGCTTCAACAGATTAAACTAGAGCGAAAGAGGAGGGCGATTGCAGGTTGGCTGTAGGAGATGTGGGCGTGGCCGGGTGTCTAAAACAGGGAGTTTTGTCTTGCCACTGTCGCGTCAGCTTGCTCTTTGGGGGGTCTCAGGCTTTAACTCTGTAAATTGGCTTTTTTTAACGTACTATTGTGAAAATTGCTCTAGAAATAAACGACTTGAACTCGAACTCCAGAAGCTTGGGTCACGTCGATGTTCAGGACAGTTCAGATCTGGAATGACCTGAATGTCCTAAACTATTTACGACTTGCTGTAATTGGACTACGTCCAGTAAAAACAGGGCGCGGCAAGTTCCGGGTCTGTCGCTCAAAAATTGTTTGAGTTACGGCACTTTGGCACTTTGGCTACGGCGCCAAATTCAGAGAGCGATCGCTCTCAGCAGATCCGTCCGGCCGCCGCAGCCGCCGCCGCCACCCAATTCCGTCTTTGTATTTTAAAAGTTGGTCGAGTTAGGGGAGTGCGAACACCACCACTCAGATGTTTACAAACAGTGGACTGACCAGTGGACTGACCAATGAAAGCGTCTCAATAACTCAAAAAAAAATGGCAGGAGAAGGAAGGAAGACAAAAACGTTGAAATTATAAAAATTAGTTGACAATAGCAAGATTTTCTTACGGCTATCACACTAACAAGACAGTCGTCATCCCAATTCATCTCAAACCGCAGAGCTCTGTGAGGGTGATCTTCCTTCCAGATACTGTTGCCACTGATTTCAATCATGACCAAATGATTCACTGACTGACTCCCTGATGATTCAGTGACTGATACACAATGATTTTTTGACAGAGTCAGTTCAGTTCAGACCGAGTCGATTGATTGATTCATATCCCTCTTTATTGCCGCATGGTTCCTGTAAGGGTTCCTGCTCTGTAATGGTTCTCGGTTCCGTTGGCGTTGGCTCCACCCGTGCAGGTGATTCGTTAAAGCTCGTTTGGTTCTTTAAGAGTGACTATAAAAGTAAATGTGTCTGCTGATCGGCGGCCCGGACCCGGCGTCGTTAACCCGGCGTCTGCAGTCGGAGGCCCCCGGGGGCCCGGCGCGTCCCCATCGCGCTTTAAAGCTTTTTACAGACGTACATCATCAGAACCCCAGAACGCGCCTGGATTAAACACCGTCACGTGACGTCTCACGCCGGGAGGCGCCGGGGGTGTGTGTGTGTGTGTGGGAGGGGGGGGGGGTTACGCCGGGCGAGCGTGCGAGTCTGAGATGTTTGCGGCGCGTTGAGTTTTGCGTGTAATTCTCTTCAGATGCTGAATATTTACGCCGTCTGAGGGACGCGCTCCAGCGCCCCCCCCCAATCCCGTTCACCGGGGGGTCACCGGGGGGGTCAGTTCATTTAGACGCCGCTGACACACTCTGTTAGTCGTCTTTGGTATGTTCTCTGATGATCAGGACCATGGACAAAGCAGGTTTTGTTGGGGTTGTTGGTGTTAGGTGTTGTTGGGGTGTTGTTGGGTGGTGTTAGGTTTTGTTGGGGTTGTTAGGTGTTGTTGGGGTTGTTAGGTGTTGTTGGGTGGTGTTAGGTTTTGTTGGGGTTGTTAGGTGTTGTTGGGGTTGTTAGGTGTTGTTGGGTGGTGTTAGGTTTTGTTGGGGTTGTTAGGTGTTGTTGGGGTTGTTGGGGTGTTGTTGGGGTTGTTATGTGTTGTTGGGGTTGTTATGTGTTGTTGGGGTGTTGTTGGGGTTGTTATGTGTTGTTGGGGTTGTTATGTGTTTTTGGGGTGTTGTTGGGGTTGTTAGGGTTGTTTTTCTGGAACCTCCCTCAATGTACCCAACACGCAGTCTCAGCCTTCATTAATGTCCTTCACATCAAAGCTCCACCCCAAGTTAATCATGTGACCGTGTGAAGACATTACCCAGAATGCTTTGAACCTTCGTGAGCTGGTAATTATTTGTGAGTTTTATTTTGTCATCCGTCGATAAACAGATGTTTAAACAAATGATGAACCTCAGGATTAAACTCTGTTTACTTCTACAAACAAAACTCCCCAGAAACCGTCTCCATGAAGGAACCACGGACCAGAACACAGGAGAACGTCTCCATGAAGGAACCACGGACCAGAACACAGGAGAACGTCTCCATGAAGGAACCACGGACCAGAACACAGGAGAACGTCTCCATGAAGAAACCACGGACCAAAACACAGGAGAACGTCTCCATGAAGAAACCACGGACCAGAACACAGGAGAACGTCTCCATGAAGGAACCACGGACCAAAACACAGGAGAACGTCTCCATGAAGGAACCACGGACCAAAACACAGGAGAACGTCTCCATGAAGGAACCACGGACCAAAACACAGGAGAACGTCTCCATGAAGAAACCATGGACCAGAACACAGGAGAACGTCTCCATGAAGGAACCATGGACCAAAACACAGGAGAACGTCTCCATGAAGGAACCATTACAGGATCCAACCCCACCCAACTCCACGTGCATCTGTAAACAGAACACAGGAGAATGTCTCCATGAAGCTTCGTTGTCTCATCCAGTCTGAAGCAAGGTTAGAAAGAAGTCTTTCCACCTCAGAGTTCCAATGCTGCATGGCTGCACCTCCAATTAAACTAACGAGCTAATTAAAAGCAGTTCTCAGTTCTCCTGCAGAACCTCAACTGGGAACCTTCAGGAACCAAAACTGATGCTTTAAAGGCAGCTGTGAGCAGAACATCTGGAGGGTTCAGTGTTTCAGTCTGAATGAGAACCTCATCCTCAACAAAGAGCTGCTGGAAACCGGACCCGGAGAACCTGAGGAACCTGAGGAACCCAGAGAACCTGAGGAACCCGGAGAACCTGAGGAACCTGAGGAACGTGAGGAACCTGAGGAACCCTGATAGATCAGGTATGCTTCTGATTTTAATGATCTCATTGGAACATCTCCCCTGGATGGGCATCGTGGACGCTGTGGATGGAAACCCAAGTTCCCACTGAGACAGGGAGAACATGCCAACCCCACACAGAATGAACCTGATCCACATTCAGGCTCCACCTCTGTTCCTGATCACAGAGCACCCTCTGTAAACATCACTCAGGTACGAGGGGGCGTGGCCTCAGTCTGAATACATCACAATAAAGAGGGATTGTTGGGCGCGAGGCGTATGGAGTACCGTTACACCTCTTCACCTGATGTGTTCCCAATAATACACAACCTGGACCCCACTGTGCCTTAGTAGTTGGCATGTTCTCCTCTCAGCGCTGAGTATCCAGATTCAAAAAGCAATCTGGGTGGAGTTTGCATGTTCTCCCCGTGTCCATGTGTGTTTCCTGTAGGTTCTCCGGTTTCCTCCCACAGTCCAAAAACATGGATTCAAGGTGAATTGAATGCTCCAAATTGCCCCATAGGTTGTGTATGTGTGTGTTTCCAGTGATTGATTGGCGCCCTCTCCTGGTTGTTCCAATTCATCTGAAGGAGTTTGGATGGGATTGAGTTCCCAGTGGACGTTGAACGTTCTACAGATTCCCGGAGCGTGATGGTCCACACCTGAGGGGATGGGACCGTATGAAGCGCCCACATTCGGTGGTCGGGAGGTCCGTCCTAATACTTTAGAACACATGGTGTGTGTTGGTGACGTAATGAGGCACCAGGCCCAGCGCTGAGATGTTCGGGGGCCCTGAATTCCGCCCCTAATTGTGTAAACGATGGATCTGGATGTTAAATTAGATTCTGAAGCCAGACGCACCACTTTTTTTCGACCGTCCTTATTATTTCGTTCCGCGGTCCACGCCCACATGACCTCACTGGTTTGGCTTTGAACTGGTGGAAATGGGTCGCGTCACAAAAACGAGGTGTTGGCCATCATCCCGGACCGGTACGCGCCCCCGCTCGGAGTTGCGGTGGTGACGGGATGGGGGGGGGGCATTTAAAGAACCCAACATGAGATTATAGCTCATGTTTAATGAAGAGGTTGCGGCTCTGGCGGTGATTTTCGGGGATGTGGGACCCCTCCGCTGGACCGGGGACCGTGTCCTTGTTCGCCACCATGACGGAACTTAAAGCAACATCTCATTAGCTTTAATGAAGTGCATATCATCGAGAGGCGCCCCCCTGGGGGGGGGGGGTTGTGGTGGTGGTGCAGGGGTGTTTGTGGGGGTGGGATGTCCCGCAACACAAACACCGTCTGACTCGACTGAAAGGCCTGGAGCGGGTCCCGCGCCCATGTGAATGGG
>JAFMOD010000459.1:202343-218856 GCA_019802435.1 Corydoras maculifer
CTCTCTCTCTCTCTCTCTGTCTCACCTCTCTCTTCGTGTCTCTCTCTCGCTCTCATTCTCACTCCTCTCCCTGAGTCTCATGATGACAGGATGTCTGATGAAGTTTGCATGTTCTCCTCGTCCTGGTGGCAGTACAGATCGTTGGTAAATGCGCGAGCGTGAATGCGTTTGTCACACGATTTGAATCCTCGAGTGCCGGGATAGGCCGTATTGGACAGACGTGAGCGTGGAGGGGTTCAGAGGCGGGGGGGGGGGGTTAATGAGGTTAAACGGGGCAGGTTGTCATTTCCTGCCCCCTTAATGACATCTCGTCTGAATTACGGCCGGGCCTCGTCTGCGCTCTCGTCCTCATTGTCGTCTCCGCGCGAAGGCGTGAGCGGGAACGGCTCTTGTTTGAAACAAAGGCGCCCCAATTACAGTGTGTCACCACCGGGCGGCTAGGACGTCGGGATCGAACGTCCCGCCGCTCGGACGCTCCACGGTATTAACGATGCAGACGGGGGACGGACCCGTCGGCCCCGCGGAACCCGGATGGACATTTATTGGGATGAAAGACAATCGGGGCCGGTGATGAGCGATGGCACCTGGAACAATGCCCCCGTCTGAAGGCTTCTGATTGGCAGCGCCGGCGGCGGCTCATCGAGGTCACTAATTATGTTCATCAGTCAAACCAGTTTCCCGACACAAAGAAGCTCCGCTGATTGGAAAGTTTTTTTTTTTTTTTACTTGGTTCTATTAAAATTGACAAAACTTTGCCGCCAAGCATCAAGAACCGCCGGGGTTCTAAAGTATGTGCACACCCCTGATTATCTACACGTTCTGATAAAGCCTCATCAATAAAATTAAATAACGTCACAAAGATAACGAAGAACCACTGAGGAACTCTGAGACCTCGTCACTCACAGGATCCTAAAAGAACACCAGGCGTTGGGTTGGACCCACCTTCAAAACGACCTCCAATCTCCAGTTTAAAGGTGTTAGAAGGTTCCCGTCCTCTCCATTGCCGCAGATCCAGAGTATGAAGCTCCTGTTCCACCTCAAACCAATTGGACTGAGATCTCAGGACTGTGGAGAACCTCTGAGAATGGTGACCGGTGGGGTGTCCTTCTGGAATGACGGTACCATCCGGTGTTGGAATGCTGCTCAGTTGGTATGGTCCCATGGTTCCACCAATACTCACCCCCTGTACACACAGAACATCTGGATGAGTTCGTCGTGGAAGAACCCCATCCAACACCTTCGGGATGAATTGGAACAGTGATTAAGAACTTTGTAGGAAGCCGTCTCTGGAGAGGGGAAACCCCTATGATGTCATAAAGGTTTCTGTGGACATCCAATCGTGTGGGTCCGTGCTGTGTGGTTCTAGTTCTGTCTTTCAGGAAAAACCATATCCTCCGTTGTTGTCAAGGAGACCCACAAGGTTCAACCCTGGACCCGATCATGTTTATTCTCTACGCTGATCTTATGCTTAGAATCCGTTTATGATGATGATGATGAGGTCACTCTGCGGCCGTGAGGAACGTCTCCGTCCTGGCTCGGCGTGGTGGACAGTTCAGACCCGTCCGTCCATCCGTCCGTCCGTCCGTCCGTCCGTCCGCGTTCTCCTGCTGAGGCAATCGGTGAGAAATGTGTCTCGCAGCTCTCGCAGCAGGACGCGACGGGAGGACGATCACTCGCAGACAGAACATCTGTCTCGGGAACATCTGGCGTGATTTACGTGGATCCACTTCATCACTGAGAGGACGAGCGCTGCGTCCTATCCCTGCATCTCCAAAACGCCGCCATCTGCTGGAAGCGAAGGAAACACGGCGGCGGGCCTTTACACACTAATTAATCCGTCTGTTAATTAAAACTAAGAACACGCCTCGACCAATCAATTCATTTATTAATACCAACAGCTGGATGTGACTGGGCGGGGCATCCAAACATGCCTCACCGACAGATCCGATTGGACGAAGGCCCACGAAGAAACTGAACCCTTCTATTGGACCGCCCAATGGACTGAGAGTGATGAGTTTGGTATGTTCTTCTCTCAGTTTGGCCTATGGCTCTTTATTAGGTTCGCTCTTTTATTTTATTGGCCATTTATAGATTTATTTCCCGCCTCAGCGACAGATCTGATTGGACGAAGGCCCGTCATCTCAAACTTAATTTCCCATAATTCCATCCGAACCCTCAATCCATCATGACCTGACCTCCCAAACGGACACTCCACCTTCTCTCCACCCGCCCCGCTCCGTAACCATGGTTACATCATGGACTCCCATCGTAAACTCCAAGCCCTCAGCCTATCCCGGCTCCGTTACCGTACAAATTCTCCCAGCATGCACCATCAGGCCTCTACAACTGATTCAGAACTCTGTTCAACCACCCAGTTGAATCATGTGACTCCACTCCTCCTCTCTGATTGGCTCCCTCTAGCTGACTCTGATCTACAGGATGTTCTCTGGATCTGGCCCCTCGCCCGGTGGGGCAACCTCACCGGGTGTGGTCGATTTTCGGTGGAGCACCTTGTTGCTGGAGAACGCCGTTTCGTTCCACTGTATACCGTACACCGCTTTATTGGCAATCGACCACCCAACCACCAAGAGATCAAACCTCCATCCAGCTACAAACATCTGGCTGTCCATCGCTTTATTGACATCCTCCGCTTACTGCCACCGTGTGGTCAGGAGGACGACGCAGACGATGGAAGCACTGTGGCTGCCTGAGGAAGCAGTCGGAACATTAGAAGGCCGGGATAGGAATCAAGTCAAATAGTCTGTGGGGCCTTCAACATGCCGTAGAGATGAAAGAAGAGCTCTCGCTCTCTCGCGCTCTCGCTCTCTCTCTTTCTGACATCGGTTGAACTTTACATGAAAGTGTGTCAGCACATGTTCCTCGGTTCTGTTCCTCTTCCTGCGGAACCTCAGCAGCTCCGTCTGCACCATCATCTACATCTCATTTAAAGGCCACCGAAAGTTTGGTTCTGTGAGAACAGCCGTAGAACACAGAAGGTTCCTGACATTATAAAAAGCAGTTTGACATTCAGCGTTCAGAGAAATGGGCTGAGCTGAATTGGGGCGGGGGTTGGGTTGAACACGGACCAGACGTTCTGGAGAAATGTGCAGGACGGGGAACCACCACGTGATTTCCGTGTGTTCTACTGACCTGGTGTTTCAGGCTGAGGTTCCTCCAGGATCCTCCCTACAGGCCTCCGCTCTGGTTTTGGATTGGACACTCCAGTGGTGCGGTGTTGGAGCTGGGAGGGGTGGGGGGACCTCTGGTGATGCCCATAATGTTCTTGAGGTGATCACTGTGAGAAAGGAGCAGGTGCTCCTTAGAGAACCCAGAGGAACGGTGAGTGGGTGAGCGCTCTAATTAATGCCTAATTAATAGACACTTTGACACGGTGATGGTGTAACGGGCATGATGTGGGCCCTCGAGCAGGGGACCCGACCAGGTAAGAACCTCTGCCAGTTGAACACCAAGGAACTTGGTGCACTGGACGATCTCCAGAGTGGAGAGTGACCACACCTTGTCCTCCTAAAGTCAACAACCATCTCCTTGGTCGGTGGTTGTTGGTTCTGCACCGGTCCGTTAGCCGGTGGGGGGTCTGCAGAAGCATGAGGAGAACGATTTAATAGAACGGGTCGGAGTTCTCCGTCCGAGTGTACGGCAGGTCCGTTCTGAAGGAACATTAAAGCGTGAGAAGGTTCCGCGGCGTGATGATGACGAATGGGGCGGCGTCTTCCTCTGATTGGCCGTGACCGATCCCCTCGGTCATGCATGCAGATCTGCCGGCGTCGGAGCCCTGACCTCCACTGAGCGCGCTCAGGACGCAATAACATCCCAGCGGGGGGCGTAATAAATACTAATAAGAGCCCGTGTTACGCACAGAGAACGCGCCCGCGGGCCCCGTTCATAACGCCGGGGACCGGGGGTCGGGCACCGATAAGACAACCTGCAATAAAGCCCAGATTAACGGGAGCCTTAATCTCAATCACAGACACTGCTCTGGATTAGAGCGCCCACTGGAGCTCTGCAGATACATCACACCCCCACCCCCCACCCCCTGTGAACAATGTCCCATCATGCATCAGTTAGACCCGTCCCTCAGTTCTGAGAGTGCTGACGGTTCAGACTACAGATTCATTCCTGATTTACAAAAAAAAAAGGAACAAAAGTATGTGAACACATCCACCTTACACCATCCCTCTACATTCACAATTACAATCACAATTACATTGATGATTACAATTACGTTTACATTACATTTACAATTACATTTCGATTACATTACAATTATATTTACATTTTCAATTACATTTACATTTAGCAGATGCTTTTATCCAAAGTGACTTGCAAATGAGAGAACACTCATGAGTGTGTGTGTGTGTGAGAGTGTGTGTGAGAGTGTGTGTGAGAGTGTGTGTGTGAGTGAGTGAGTGAGTGTGTGTGTGTGTGTGAGTGTGTAAGTGTGTGTGTGTGTGTGTGTGATTGGATTTTTTTTTAAACACAGTTCAATCACAGAAGTCAAAGCTATTAGTTTGATCTCCTAAATTAAAATGATTTACCGAGTTTAATCTTCAGGATTTTCAGTCTCTGATCTTTAAAATGTTTTTATTTTTTTTAATACATTTTTCGAATGTCATTTTTACGTTAACTCAGGGTGAACTGGGTCTGTGAAACGGAATTTACATTTCATGAAACCGTGTGTTGCGTAAATGACGATAAATTCTCCTGAATGTTGCTCCGAGCGCTCGAGGGTCAGAGGTCATTAAATATGTAAATGATGACCAACGTTTTCATTAACGCACCGCAAATGCACTACAAACACACCAGGTTCGTATTTGCTGATTGATACGTCTGTCTGCGGCCTCTGGTTTGAGGGATGCACATCGGCGTGTCACTACCCCCCCCCCAACAACCCCCACCCCCCAAACACCTGATATAAAGAAAGGAATAGGATAACCATCATGTTTGATAATTCTAATAATTCTACATCGGTGCGTCTTATTGGATGAAAGCACCTGCTGGACGTCTGAAAGTAAACGTTATGAGGACAGCATGTCCTCCGCAGTCTACCTGCGACCGCGTCCGTGATGGCGTTCCGTCAGGCGGCCTTCTCGTCACATGGCAGACGGTTTTGCGAGCGTTTCTGGGACGTGGGTTTGTGTTTTTTTTAGCGGGCGTCGCCGCCGTCGTGATTTCGCGTGGCGCAGCACTTTTGCCGACTCGGCGGCGTGTCTCGTTTTTGTCTCGCCTGCAGCCCTGACAGCCTCCGTCTTGAAACACACTTCGCAGCACGGGGCTGTTTGTTTTCCGTCTGACAAACCAAAATCCCAACCAGTTCCACACGCCACATGATGGCGCCGTTCTTTGGGGCGAGTGGGTTCTCGCGCGCTGCCGTGTTGTTTGTGTGCGGAGACCTCGCGCGGGACTACGGCAGCCCAGAGGAGGGCGCCGGGCGCCGAGGGGGGTCTGCAGGACGGTAAAATAATTAGATTTTTTATTAAAATGAATTATATAATTTCTATTAATCAATAAAATCAGGGTCAGGGCCTCTCCTCCAACATCGGTGCTTGACCTGACGAACGCTCTGCTAATTAAAAACGGACAAAAGTAAAAACAATAAAAAAACTCCATTCATTTGTAGAAAACACACAGACGTGGGGAGAACATGCAAACTCCACTCAGAAAAAACATTCTTTAAAATGCCCTAATAATTAATTCTACACCGTCGTTAAAGATTCTCATTAAGTAAAGAAAGAAAAGAAGTTCTGCTTTGATCTTTAATGAATCTGTTTAAAAATCAAAGCTCCGACGTTTATAACGAATTAACCCTGAAATTAGACTAACGTCGTTAAGACGACTGCATTAATGAGCTTCGTGGTGGTGTGTTGTGTGTGTGTGTGTGTGTGTGCGTGTGTGCGTGCAGAATTGTGGTGTGTGTGTGTGTGTGTGTGTGTGTGTGTGTGTGTGTGTGAGTGTGTGAGGATGTCGTCAGCTCTCGCCTGAAGGCCGGATGAATGAATTAAAGTGAAAATGCTCGTTTCATCTGATTACATCACAGCTTCGTTAAAAAGACCCGCCTACTTCCCACTGTACAGGAAGTGACACGGCGACGCTCCAAACGCCAATCAACTGTCAGAGCTATAAAGACAACATTAATACAACAATAAAATCATAATAATACAACATTAATACAATAATAATACAACATTAATACAACAATAATACAACATTTATTAAACAATAGCACAACATTAATACAACGTCAAGACAACATTTATAGAACAATAACACGACGTTAAAACAATATTAATATAACATTAATACAACAAAACACAACTGTAACACACTTAATACAACAATAATACAACATTAATACAACGTTAATATAACGTTAATACAATATTAATACTGGGCGGCACGGTGGCTTAGTGGTGGGGGGGGGGGGGGGGGGGGGGGGGGGGGGGGGGGGGGGGGGGGGGGGGGGGGGGGGGGGGGGGGGGGGGGGGGGGGGGGGGGGGGGGGGGGGGGGGGGGCGACCCTAATAGAGGATAAGCGGAAGATAATGAATGAATGAATGAATGAATATTAATACTACATTTATATAACATTACTAGACATTAATAAAACAATAAAACATTAATTCAACTTTAATACGATGATAACACAACATAAATACACAACGTTAATAGAACGTTAATACAATAATACAACAATAATATAATAAAACAATAAAACATAATAAAACAATAATATAATATTATACAGTAAATGTTGTATAATATATCAAATAATAAAATATTAATATTAATTAAATGTTAATACAATGTTCATACAACATTAATGAAATATAAATGCAACGTTAATTCAGCCTATCCCATCAGCTCTCTGTATCTTGATCTTCTTGTCTTGTCTCTGAGTTTTTTACTCATTAAAATGAAATCATTAATTAGGTAAATATAACAATTAATAAACTGTAAACTGTCTCGATCATTAAGACCAGATGAGACGATCTTTTTTTGGTCCCACACTGGGGGACATTCACATTTAAAACTGTATTAATACTTAAGTGGAGAAAAAAAGCACTAATTATTAATTACATTTATCTCTGCACCCCCAAAACGTACGTGACGGCAATGCCCGGAGAACATACCAAACCCCAGCCCTGCGGAATTAACGCTCGGACCCGGTCCCCGGAGCTGTGAAATACCAACGGCGAGTGCGTTTGACATTTAAAGTAGACATGATGTATAACCGCACAGCGGCGTCCTGAAGGAGACGAGGAACATCCATCATGCAAAGTTATGAGCTATAAGACAAAAGGACACGAGGAACAAATAAAGAAGTTCTCCGGCGAGCGTCTCCTCCTGCCGAAGCTCCGAAGCCTGGAGGCAACGTGACACCCTGCTCTGCTTTTGCATCCCAAAACACATTATAGCGTTTCAATCGGGGACGTAAATGCTGTTACGGAATGCAAAGCAGTTTAAAGTGTGAGTGCAGGGACGTCCAAACGGCGGCCGGCCGCCCGGAATCCAGATTTCATCAGATTTCCTCACGGCTTCATCAACAAACTAATACGATTTCAGACTCGGCAACAGGACGACATCATTCTGCAACTAATAAAGGTCCACGGCGCCTCTTCTTATTGGCTGAAAGTATTACAGGTGACAGAGTAATGCATTCGGGACGCATTTATTACCGACGGAAAGTAAAAAATAAAATAAATACAATAAAATAAAAAACCCTGCACACGTCTCCGAACGGCGTGACCTCGAGAGAAACGCCGTGCTCCACGCCGGGTCCGCCATCCGCAGGTTCGCTGGTATCTATGAGCGTCGACTCGTCATCTATAGTTATTCTATAAAGCCATTAAAGATGCTCTAGAACGTGACATAGACGTTATAACGCTGTTTGTGTAACATTATAAATGTTATTCAATTTTATTGTTTTTTTTATTATTATTATTTATTTATTATTATTATTTAATATTGAGTGAGTACATTTATTTATTTATTTTGGGACGGGGGGGGGGAGGGGGCAATGAAGTTCAGGAACCTTGTAGGAGAACATGCTTTTAATAGAAATGATCACGATTTTTCGGGGAACTAAAAGAAAACCCGCACCGTGTGAATGGAGCTCCGGTTGGTTTCATAGTTCCAGCGTGCATTGCATTCTGATTGGCTGATGTGCGTGATGACGGCGCGGCTGTTTTTTTAAAAATACACTGTGAGATCTGTGTGTGTTCTGTTTTTTTTGGTGTGTGTGTCTGTGTGTGTGAGTGTGTGTGTGTGTGATTGCCATATATGGTCATAACACTATTGTAATCCAATTTTCGTTATTCAACCGTTCCTTTTCTTCTCTTGCAATTTTCAAATCATCGTGACGATTTTGGCAGGACACCCCCGGCTCGTCCGTCAGACCACGGCTTGTAAACAGATAGGGAATCGGTCAAACCGTTCCCGAGACATTCCCCTTTTTTCCGAGCCAGAATTCCCATTCACTTGCGTTGCGGTGAGATTGGCGCTCCCGTAACGCGGACAATTTTCAAGCTTCAATCACAAAGTTCTCCGGCCGAACAGGTGGATGTTAAGACAGCACATAAATCCTTAAGGTTCGAATCCCGTGTGGCACGGTGGCTTAGTGTTTAGCATGTTCTCCTCTCAGCACTAGGGATTCCTGGTTCGAATCCTAAAACGTTCTCCTCTGGATGGGCATCTTTAAGAAACATCTGAAAACGTATCTCCACCACAAACACTTTGGGTACCAACATGGTTTGGGGTCAGAGCACAGGGTTGACCACAGCGCCCCCTGGAGTAATGAGGGTTGAGGGTCTCAAGAAGCCACATTGGTAACGTCAACCCTAGTAGAGGATGAAGATAACGGATGGATGGATGGTTCGAATCCCACCGATGACGTCCGGAGAAGTGTCTGAGTTTCGGTTTGATGAACGTCGCCCCCTGCAGCTCGTCAGCTGCACTTCCCGTGGCGTGGATCCCGTTTAATGGTTGGACGGGAGGTGCGGGCGCCCAGTGTGTCGCCTCTTGCCGGCGGCTCGCTGACATTTAAGAAAGGTTGAGATAATTAGCGGCTTGAAAGCCAACAAATCAGACAAATTTAACCCAGATGTTTCGGAAAGGCTAAGTGCAAAATGCCAGCGCGTAATGAACGCGCTACGACGGTGGGACGAGGGCGGCGCGCTGGTTTGATGGGAGCCGTTGAGAAGCTCATTAAAGAAACCCGGTCTGAACCCGGAACCTCCGTCCCGCTCGAGGGCGACGCCCGGCAGATGAATCGTGGGAGATAAAGGGATGTGCGTTACTAAAGCAAACGTTTGTACGACCACGTCGCAGGTTTTTAAATAGAGATCATAAAACACATCGGGCACAGCCACAAGGTCCTGGGTTCGAATCCTGGGCAGGACAGGCAAAAAAAATTTTGTGCAAGTTGGCATGTTCTCCCATCTGGGTGTGGTAGCTCATTGGGTCGGGTGTTGGGTTATCAATCTGAAGGTTGTGGGCTCGAATCCCTGGTCTATTGACGTTGCCAATGTGGCTCGTTGAGCAGGACCCTTAACCCTCATTACTCCAGGGGGCGCTGTGGTCAACCCTGTGTTCTGACCCCAACCATGTTGGTAACCAAGGTGTTTGTGGTGGAGATGTGTTTTCAGGTGTTTCTCAATGATACTGACTCGGCGCCTTACAAACAGAGTTGGGGAGATGGTTCCACCATTGATCAGTGGAGAACCATACGGAGTGAGAGTGAGGTTGCCCCACCAGGCAACATTCATTACTAGAACGTAGTGAACGAGTCGAAGTGTGTTTTAAAATCTAGAGTAAATGTCAGAGGGGCCAGATCCAGAGATCGTCCTGTAGATCAGAGTCAGCTCCAATCAGAGAGGAGGGGTGCAGTCACATGATTCACCTGGGTGGTTGAACACAAGTTCTGAAATTTGGACTTGCGTAGCCCCACCCATTCAGATCCCGCCTTTTATTTTTTTTCAAACCTGGTCATTTGATGGACGCGTTCATTCAAAGCAACTTACAAAGTGAGCACAGGGCTGACCACAGCGCCCCCTGGAGCGATGAGGGTTAAGGGTCCTGCTCAAGAACCCACTTCCATGAACCTGGGATCTGAACCCACGAACTTCTGATTGATGCTCCAACAGCCGAACCAAACAACAGATGTGGTTCCTCATGAGAAGAAGGCGGAGTTCCAGCTCATGAGGTTCTAACATCTCGGTTCTAAGCACCTCCCGTTTTGCGCTCCTCTTCTGAAGTTCTGGTTCTTCACAACAGATGGACCTGGAGGACAGACGTTCTGCTGGTCCACGGGCCGGACTGCACGACGCGAACACGACCGGAGGAGGTGGAGGAGAACGTTAAGCTTTATTAAAACAGACGGACACGTGGAGGAGAGACGGGAACATACGGAGAACCAAGAAGACACGACATGAGCTCGGTGGTCATCACACCACCTCCACCGGTCTGATGTGTGTGTGTGTGTGTGTGTGTGTGTGTGTGTGTGCGCGAGGCCGAGGTGTCAGCACGCCGGTTCACCCGAGAGCGCTTGTTATTTCGGAGCTGTTATTCCGGTGGAGGGATCGAGGTCGTTAAAGGTTCCCGAGACGACCAGAAGAACCGAGTAAACTCTGTCCGGCAGCGGCAGGGGGAGGAGGAGGAGGAGGAGGAGGAGGAGGAGGACAGCGGACGGAACGCGGTGGGTTCTGCAGGAGGCGGCGGGACAGATCCGGATTCCAGCCAACAAGAGAGAAAGTCTCATTATCTCGGGTGGACGCTCCGACTGTGAGGTTCTGAAGGGCGGATTTCACCCGCAGGCACCTGGACCTGCCGCTCGGGTTCCATCTCAGACTCCCAGAACTCACGCACCCAATTACCAACCCCAACGGACTCGTCCAATTCAGGCTTCTAATTGGTGCAGCATCACCTGATGTCTCCAGCACCCCCTGTCTCCACTCCCACGTGACGTCCCATTCCTAATCCATAGGGTTCTGGATGACGTGGTTCCACCATAGAACATCTTCAGCTCAGGGAAGGCCGTGCACGAGGTTCTGGAGGGTGCTGATGGGAATTCTGGACCGTTCTTCCAGAAGTGTGTTGGTGAGGTCACACACCGATGTTGGACCAGAAGGCCTGGCTCTCAGTCGGCATTCTAATTCATCCCAAAGACGTTCTATGGGGTTCAGGTCAGGACTTCGTCCTCATGTCTTTCTAGACCTTGCTTTCTGTTCTGGCGCACCGTCATGTCAAAAAGGATGGAAGAGGCTCCAAACGGTTCCCACGACGTTTGGGAGTGTGGAACTGTCCAAAATGTCTTGGTGTGCTGGAGCATTCTGGGTTCCTTTCAGTGGAACTAAAGGGAACCACGCCCAGTTCCTTTACACAATGCCGTCAGACGAGTACGGTTCTCCTGGAACCTCCAAACCCAGACTCATCCATCTGATCTCCAGATGGAGGAGCGTGATTACTCCGGAGAAGAACGTCTCTACCGTTCTAGAGTCCGACGCTCTGGTGATGTACGGCGTGGATTCTCGGTTCTCGAGCTCATCTGAAGGACACGTCAAGTTTGGAGTTCTGTAGTGATGGACTCTGCAGAACGTCAGCGACCTCTTGGCACCATCACTCCGCTCCATCAGGTTCTATGTTCTACCACTTGGTGGCCATCGTTCTCAAACTCTTCCACGTTCTTATGATCCAGCTGACGGTCGATGGTGGAACGTTCCGGAGCGAGGAACCTTCACGACGGGATTTGTTGCCCAGGTGGCACGGAACCCGTTCCATGACGTTCTCTCTCTGCGCTCGGTTCTCGAGCATCTCTGAAGGACACGTGAAGTTTGGAGTTCTGTAGTGATCCACTCTGCAGAACGCGGGCCACCTCTTGGCACCATCACCCCGCCCTGACAGGTTCTATGTTCTACCACTTGGTGGCCGTCGTCCTCAAACTCTCCCATGTTCTTCTAAACCAGCTGACGGTCGATGGGAGAAGGTTCCAAAGCGAGGAACACCTGTGACCCTGGAAGGAATCGGAACCCTGATTCTGATCATTGGGACGGGTCGGGGCCGGTCCACGTCTTCAACGTTCTAAAAACAAAGGATTTGAGTAAATGTTCTGGACTGTTGCTCGGTGATGGATTGATTTGCGGTTCTGTTGGGATCAGAACCCCCCCCCCCCTCACTTGTTACCATTTTAGATTTTGGAACGTTGGAGAACACGGGAGCTCCCTCCCACAGGGAGAACCTGCTGGCTGCGGAGGCGGCGAGGCCCGGAGCAGACGCCGAGCCGGATGATTGTGAGCGGAGGCGCGGGGTGGAGGCTGAGATTGGATGTGGAGCCGCCGGGGGTGGGGACTCGTTTTTGGCGGGTGTGTACCCTCGGCCCGCTTCGTTTTCCTCCTCAGCGGAGTGCAGTTTGGATCTGCGGGTTCATGATGGAGGTCACGCCGTGTCGGTGGATGAGATGGTCTCCGGGTCGTAATGAATTCGGCGTCACGGCGACGCCGCCGCTCTGTCCACACGCCGCCCCCCCCACCCCCCCGCCGCTGAGCCGTAACGCCGGGGCTCAGCGGCGCGCGACGCTCAGCAAATAGTTATTAAAGCGAAGCCGTCGCCGCCGATGTGTGGACTTTATAAAGAGAGCTGCGGGTATTTACATCCACTGTTCTCCATCCGCAGAACGTCCACAACGGAGGGGCGTCCCCAGGACCTCACAGGACGCATGGAGACCCGGCAGAGGACATCACCTTTAATATGAGTCCAGGTAACGTAAATCACTGAAGAACCAACAGAATTAATCTACTAAACACGACGGACGGCTTCAGGTCCAGATGTGATGTCATCCACACGATCGGCTTTGATGTCAAAGCTCCGCCCACTTTATATGAAACACTGTATCGAAAACCTTTGATTTTTATAGTTCGTAAAATATTAAGTTTGAAGGATGAATTTATTAAACTAAATAATTTAACAAACACGGGCGACACGGTGGCTTAGTGGTTGCCCTGTGTAAAACACGTATTCAAGGTAAATTGAATGCTGTAAATTGCCCCATATTGAGTGTGTGTCTGTGTGTGTCCAGCGATAGATTGGCATCCTGTCCTGTGTGTATCAGCCCAGCGCCCAAAACATTCTCCCCAACCCCCCCATGCAACCCTGGTAGAGTATTAAGTAATCAAACTTGCATTCAAGGTGAATTGGCTGCTCTAACTTGCCCCTATATAATGTCCATGTGAGTGAGTGTGTGCCCAGTGATGGATTGACAGACTGGGTGGAGTTTGTATGTTCTCCCCGTGTCCGTGTGGGTTCTCTGGTTTCCTCCCACAGTCCAAAAACATGTATTCAAGGTAAAGTGAATGCTCCAAATTGCCCCATATGAAGTGTGTGTCTGTTGGAGTGAGTGTGTGTTCAGTGATAGATTGGCGTACTGTCCTGTGTGTATTCGCTCAGCGCTCAAAGTGAGCTCTAAATTGCCCCCCCCACCCCCACCCCCCGCAACCCTAATAGAGGATAAAGCTGAAGATAATGGATGGATTTTTTTTTTAATCCTGATCTGGGTGGAGTTTGCATGTTCTTCCTGTGGCCGTGCGGGCTTCCTCCGGCTTCCCTGGTTTAAGACATGGATTCAAGGTGAATTGGCTGCTGTAACTTGCCCCTCTATAGTGTGTGTGTGCAGTGATGGATTGGCGTCCTGTCCCGGGTGTCTTTTATTCCTCACGTATTTTTCTTTGATCTTTCTCCGTCGGAGGTTCAGATTCGCTGAAGTCTGTGTGTGTGTGTGTGTGTGTGCGTGTGTGTGTGTGTGTGTGTGTGTGTGTGTGTCGATGTGTAAACACTTTGTGTACAAATAGAACAGAAAGTGTAAGTGTGTCACATGACTGATCTGCATTCACACAACACTAACACAATCACACAGTGACTCTCAGACGTGTGTGTGTGTGTGTGTGTGTGTGTGTGTGTGATGGCACCACGATTTATTAACAGCTTCACAGAAAATCAGAGTGACGAAGTCAATAAATCTGTTTACAGACTGCAATACAGAGTGTGAGTGAGTGTGTGTGTGTGTGTGTGTGAGAGTGTGTGTGTGTGTGAGAGTGTGTGTGTGTCTGGGGTGTTTCACCCCTGTGCTGAAGTTAATAGAGGTCACAGCGGCGTGGTCAGGAGAGTGAGCCTCCGTTTTCCTTATCCACTGATAACCACACACACACACACACACACACACACACACATACACACACACGAACTCACACACAAATACACACACATACACACTCACTCACTCACAAACACACACTCACACACACTTACGCACACTCACACACTTACACAATCACACACACACACACACACACACACACACTGAGCATCAGACCTGGGAGTGAATGTCTCTCTCTAATGCTACCTGAGGTCGTGCGAGCTCATCAGCCTGACATTCTTCCCTAATTGCCCCATTACGGTGTTTATTCTTGTTTTTATTGGCCGTCGAGTCCAGACGTCTGAGCGCAGCGGATAATTATTTCAGCGGGATAACGGATCTTAATAAAGCAGCGGCGTTCCCGACGCGGCCGCGGCGTTCCCGTGCTCACCGGACCGCCGGTTCAAGTTCCAGCAATTTATTTATACGGCGTTTATTTTAATAATAGAACATCATCACCTTTAAACCACCAAAGAGCAAGACCAAGAGACAGCGGCAAGACAAAAGTCCCTGTTCTGTTGATATTTTAAGGAGGAAACCTTGTGAGGACCGAGGCTCAGTGGGGGACTCGTCCTCGTCCTCCATCAACAGTGTAGGACAGCCACGTACAGATTGGTTGGTGATCATGTGACCCGGATTTAACAATTAAACACTATGTAAGTCCATTGGGGACGTCCCGCCGGTCCAATTTCCTCCTACAGTCCAAAAACATGGATCAAGGTGAATTGAGTTCTCCAAATTGCCCCATATAGAGTGTGTGTGTGAGTGAGTGTGAGCCCAGTAATACATTGGCGTCCTGTCCTGGGTGTATCTGCCCAGCGCCCAAAACGCCCCCCCCCCTCTTCTGAAGCGGAAGGTTCGGTCCTGCAGTGGAGCAGAACGATGTCCCCCAACGACACGTCACGAAGCGGCCGAAGCCGATTGGTCGCCGCGTCTCCCTCTCAGGTGGTAACTTCACCTGTCTTAGCTCCCAGCATGCACCTGAATGGCGCGTTATCTGCCGCAGCACGCTCCACCTCCGGGGAGCTGGCGCGGTGCGGGTTTAAACGGGGTGGCGCCTCCCGAGCGTCGGTGCCAGCGCTTACTGTCAGCGGCGACGGGAAACAAAACTCCCCCAGCTGCAGCCTAATTACTCACCGCCATCTACACCACATCCGTTTGTACCCGCGCCACCGGGCGGGCGAGGGAGAGAGCGCACTTCACTGAGCGCTAAAATACAGATGCTCGGTGCGCCGTGCCAGCCTCCCTCACTCAGGGTAAAAATAGTTGGTGCCAGGACGAGTGCGTGCCCGCTTCCAGCCCCGGCTCAGAGACGATAACATGACAGCTTATTATTACAGCCTGTCCTCATGCAATCTGTATAATAACACACACACACACATACACACACACACACACACACACACACACACACACACACACACATATACATACACACATATACACACACGCACACACATATACACACACACACATACTCACTCCCTCACACACACATACACACACTCTATGGGGCAATTTGGAGAACTCAATTGACCTTGATCCATGTTTTTGGACTGTGGGAGGAAGCCGGAGAACCCGGAGGAAACCCACACGGACACGGGGAGGACATGGAAACTCCACCCAGATGGGGATTCAAACCGAGAATCACTAGTGCTAAGAGGAGAACATGCCAAACCACTAAACCACCATTCGAGAAAAGGTCTTTTTTCCGTTTTCCGATTACGCTGAAACTTTGCACGATTGTTCATCGTCGACATGAAACAATTTCGTTAAAAAATATTGACAATTAATTAATAATTATAAAAAATAATTTTATCTCTCGATTAATCGCCTGTTTTCTACTAAATTTTATACTTTTTAAGCAATGAATTCAGGATAAAATCATTTAAGGGGATTTTTAAAATAAATTGAAATGTTTCACTTGTTTATCTTCATTTGAGTGAAAGGTTTTCTCTTCTGATTGATTTATTTTATTGATTATTGATTTTAAAACAATTTTTATTAATTTATTGCGGATTTAATGACGTTTTTAATTAGATGATCCTCTTCAGCATTCAGTTCGCCGAACTCCAGTCCGCACCACCACCTCAATGGGAGCAACAATTCAGCATTGTGCGCGGCGCCATCCTCCACCCGCAGCCTCCGGCTGAACAGGATGCCGCTTCATGTACAATCAGGAGGTTGAATTCGGCGCTCCATCGTCCTCAGACGGAGACGCCGGCAGCTGCGGTGGCACCGGGACCCGGACGAGAGACACAGAGAGAGAGAGAGAGAGAGAGAGAGAGAGAGAGAGAGAGAGAGAGAGAGAGAG
>JAFMOD010000459.1:250757-263803 GCA_019802435.1 Corydoras maculifer
GTGTGTGAGTATGTGTGTAGTTGTGTGTGTGTGTGAGTATGTGTGTAGTTGTGTGTGTGTGTGTGTGTATGTATGTGTGTGTGTGTTCTGTCTCCACTCCATTTGCAGTATTCTGGGAGTTCCCTCTAATTAAAGGCCATCTGTGTGCTGGTGCTGTGCTCAGTACCCCTCTTGCCCCGGGTGTACCCGCCCCGCCCGCACCGGCGCCACCTGCTGTTACTCAACTATTTGCAGTGCTGTGTCAACATTTGGCTTGGTCCACCGCTACCCCCCCCCCACACACACACACGGCCTGCTGCCCCTGGCATGGCCTCTGATAGAGCCTGACCCCGCTAATTGCCCCGGACCCCTGTGAGAGTGTGAGTGTGTGTGAGTGTGTGTGAGAGTGTGTGTGTGTGTGAGAGTGTGTGTGAGAGTGTGTGTGTGTGTATGTTGAAAGCCTGAGTAATGAGAGACGTGATAAGAGCAGGACAGACAGATAACAGCGGTGCGTCTGATTAATGTCGGGGTGGACGCAGACACGAGACGCGAGGGCTATAGAACCGAAGATATGAACACACACACACACACACACACACATAAACAGACTCACACACACACACACACATATATAGACAGACTCACAAAGACACTCACAAACCCTCACACACACATACATAGACTCACACAGACAATCACACACCCTCACACACACACACTCACTCACACACAAAGACAGACTCACACAGACACTCACACACACATACACACACATACATAGACAGACTCACACAGACAATCACACACCCTCACACACACACACTCACTCACACACACGCTCAAGGGGAATCTTTAGGGACTTGAAATCATGTATATAAAAACCTGTTTATCTCACCTTTGGTTTATAGCTTTGTCCGTCTGTCCTTCCATCCGCCTGACTGTCTGTCTGTCCTTCCGTCTGTCTGTCAGTCTGTCCTTCTATCCTTTCATCTGTCTGTCCTTCCATCCTTCCGTCCGTCAGTCTGTCCTTCCATCTGTCTGTCCATTTGCCCTTCCGTCCATCTGTCTGTCCTTCTGTGCTTCCGTCCGTCCTTCCATCCAACTGTCCCTCCTTTTCTCTGTCCTTCCGTCCATCTGTCTGTCCTTTCATCCGTCTGCCCATCCACCGGTCCCTCCTTCTGTCAGTCTGTCCTTTTGTCTGTATGTATGTCTGTCCATCTGTCCGCATGTCTGTGTATCTGTCCGTTCTTCTGTTTGTCTTTTAGACCATCTGTCCAGCTCTCTCTGTCCATCTGTCCGTCTGTCTGGGTTAATCTTCAGCCGTTGATCAGACTTTTGAGCTGTGGGTTTGTTTCTGGTTTATCTCAGAGTGTCCTCGCCTTCACCCGCTGCACTAAATAAATCTAAAAAAACAAATTCAGAAGAGACGCGAGACGCAGGTGGAGCCAATCGCTCATGCACCTGAACCCCACCTACACCACCACATGGTCATGAACGGTACTACACCTGGTGTGTTTCACTCGTCTGCGTTAATGAACTGAATTAACTTTCTTATTTATTGTTTTTGAACTTGAAGGTTGTTTGTTGTGTCGGTCCGGGTTCACCCCCCCCCCCCCCCCCCAAATCAGAGAGTGTGTGTGTGTGTGTGTGTCTCAGCATATACATAATTGATTATACCATCAGTCTGGTTGTTTGCGCAGCGCCTCAGTATAAACATCTTATTATTAAGTAACATTAACATTCGAACCGCATGCTGCGCCTCCGTCGGAGACAGTGACGGGACAGGACACAGCAACCTGAGGGACACCTGGAAGGTTAAACTCTGGGTCCATGCATTTCATTAAGGATTCTATATGGAAAAGTTCAGGGAGTTTGGTGTCGAAGTCTTTGTAGACACACTGATTTTTACCCCCGTGGGGGGTGGGGGGTATGGGGCGGGGTATCTTACGCTGTGATGTCACTGTGGTACGACCGGGGGTTCTCTGAACGCCGTCATCAGAACCCATCTGATCTGAACAGAATGAGGCATTAAAATTAAACAGCTGCATTATCAGGCTATTTAAATCCTGATGGGGGGTGGGGGGGGGTGGAAGGGGGCGGGGTATTAACAGAACGGTAGCGCTGTAATTTAATAACGAGTTAATTTACAGCTGTATAATTAGATAGCGTGTTGTATGTTGTAGATTCCGTACGGAGCGGGTTGCGGCTTTGACGGGAACGTCGGGGGTTAATGGCTTCAACGCGGCGCGTGCGGCGCTGTAATTAGTCTCAGGTTAATTGGTGATTGATGATGAATAACGAGCCGCGTGCCGTTAGCCCGGGCGCCGTCCTCAGATCTGTTCTTTCGCCCGATGGCTCTCGAAACCCGAGCCGCGTTGGCAGATCAAAGCTCCAGAGGTGTTCGGAAATGAAGACATCATTCCGCCGTCCGATCTCAGGACGGTTCTGCTCTGTGATGTGATATTAACCCCCCCTCCCCCCCCGCACACCCCCCTCCCCCCATGCGTGGGGTCCGCGCGGCCGCAGGGTTGATTTAAGGTGACTTTGACGAGGAAGCACCTCCGCGGAACAGCGACTAAAAATACTCGCCGACTCCAAGCTGCACGTCCTGATGAGGGTTCATGGGTGGCACTGGAGCCTATCCCGACACTTACTGGATGAAGGGCGGGGACACACCCTGGACAGGTGACTTTCAGAACGGATACATACATGCAGGGCTGGACCGTCCGTCCGTTCATCGGTCTATCTCTGATTGTCTGTCCATCCGACTGTCCGTCTCTCTGGTCGTCTGCCTGTCCATCCAACTATTTGTCCGACCGTCCGTCTCTGTTTTGTCTTCCTGTAAGTCTGTCTGTCTGTCCCTCTCTGTTTGTCTGTCCGTCTGCCTGTCTGTCTCTCTGTCCGCTTGTCTGTTTGTTCATCTCTCTGTCCATTTCTCTGTCTGTCCGTCCATCTCTCTGTCTGTCTCTCTGTCTCTGTCTATCTTTCTGTCTGTCTCTCTGTCTGTGCGTCCATCTCTCTGTCTGTCTCTCTGTCTTTGTCCATTTCTCTGTCTGTCTGTCCATCTCTCTGTCTGTGCGTCCATCTCTCTGTCTGTCTCTGTCCATTTCTCTGTCTGTCCGTTCATCTCTCTGTCTGTCTCTGTCCATTTCTCTGTCTGTGCGTCCATCTCTCTGTCTGTCTCTGTCCATTTCTCTGTCTGTCCGTTCATCTCTCTGTCTGTCTCTGTCCATTTCTCTGTCTGTGCGTCCATCTCTCTGTCTGTCTCTGTCCATTTCTCTGTCTGTCCGTTCATCTCTCTGTCTGTCTCTCTGTCTGTGCGTCCATCTCTCTGTCTGTCTCTCTGTCTCTGTCCATTTCTCTGTCTGTCCATCCATCTCTCTCTGTTTTGATTAGTTTAAAGTCTGGCTATAGGGATTGCGGTCACCAGGCAACGGTGAAGCATGGTGGAGGTTTCCTACGCCTGGTTAAGTTTCTTGGTTTTCATCGTCATAAACAGGACCGATGACGAGGGAATGAACCAATCAATTAATAAGTGAATAAATTCTCGTTATTTTGCTTGAAACAGAAAATTCCGAAGACACGACCTAAAAAATGACGTCCTCGAGTTCCGTAAACACCAACGTTAACTTTTCCGATACGAAAGGAATAAAAGTACCTTTAACGAGCGACTTTTGCGTCGAGTTTACTCCGCCTCCACCGCCGGGGAGCTGGTCCGACTCCGACTCCTCCACCTACGGCACCGCAGCCGTCCTGTATTATTTATATCCGAGCGTCCCGAGGAGTGCGGCGCGCACGCTGGAAGTCGCTGGCTTGCGGGGAAACGGGAGTGAAGCTGCCAGTCAGAGCGGGGAGTCATTTCCCGGGGCCTCGCCTCGTTCTCCCCCGTCTGAACGCCAGCGCCAGTTTATTTCCCAAACCCATCACCGCGTGCGCCCGCTCTGGCCTTCATTAGCGCTGATGGAGCGCGCGGTGGGCGTCGTCGGAACGGAAGGGGAAGGGGGGCGTTTGTCGTTTTAAGCGTACAGAGAGCCAGAAATCGTGTTTGCGATTCCCTCATTATTGGCGAGATAAATGCCGGACCTCACGTTTTCAGTCCGTAACGAGGGGGGAGGAGGACGGGACGGGGGGGTGGGGGGGCAGGTTTCGTCTCCGCCGGCCACTCTCTCCGGGTAATGAGCGCCTGGAGTCGCTGCTGACAGAGTGACGGGGAAAGTGTTTAAGCCGCTGCATCTGGGTGGAGGTGAAGCATTTCCTCCAGTCTTTTTCCAATTATGGAGACCCTGCAGCGCTGGAGACTTCAGCGCCGCGTACCAGGCGCTCTCCTGACAGGAAGTGTCAGTTATGGCACCTCACGCGTCACTGTCACTCTGGGAAACTCGCCGTGATGTCGCGCCTGTCCAAAAGCGCCCTACAACACAGACCGTCATCCGGGTTAATCCTTCAGCCCCTCTTTGCTCCGCTGTAATTGGCTGAATCAGGCCGTTACCCCGGCGATCATGTCGCTTCACTAATCATTATCCTCCCTGAAAACTCCACTGTGTGGTTGACTCCACTGAATCCGGCTGCTGGAACTCCCGCTCGCAGCCATAAGTATGCCCTCGCCCCCCTAACGCTTACCTTACTGAGAGGCTCTCCATCGCCCTTCGTCCACCGCTGACGCCAACTCTCTGTTGGACTTCTGTTCCTTGTCTCGGGTCTACCACCTGAACTATCCACCAGTTCCTCCAGAGTGAAACCATCGTAGTGGCATCAAGCTTACTTTGGTTTTTCGCCGGAACTGTGGAGAACTTATTAAAACATGGCTGAACCATTGGTTGTCCTACACTGTTGATGCTGCCCGGCCACTCAAGGAGGATGAGCCCCCCCCACTGAGT
Source organism: Corydoras maculifer (assembly GCA_019802435.1). Classification (NCBI taxonomy): domain Eukaryota; kingdom Metazoa; phylum Chordata; class Actinopteri; order Siluriformes; family Callichthyidae; genus Corydoras; species Corydoras maculifer. The sequence goes on from JAFMOD010000459.1 coordinate 255,614, forward strand.
CTTGCTCCTCCCAAGGTTTCTTGAACTTGAACATACCCGTGGGCTGGTTTTAGGAACATGATGCTGAAGACCTTGTTGATGCTTTGACCTCTAGGGTCTCCATATCTTAATCCTGTAGACCTTCTGCAGGAGGAGGTTGAAGAGGCTGGTCGGAGTCTCGTTTGCGCCGTCTGATCGCAGAAACCAGGAGATGTTCTTCTGTCCACAAAATGGAGACGGGGGGGATGCAGGACATGCGCTGTGGACAGGAGGTTATGGTTATGATCCTCAGAAGATCACTGGTCCTTCTCAATCATCCGCAATGTAACCCACACTCACGTTCTCCTAGTTTGTGCTGAGGAACCTGGAGAATTAAAATAATCTACATGTAAAGACCAGGGCGGCATGGTGGCTTAGTGATTAGCATGTTCTCCTCTCAGCGCTGGGGATTCCCAGGTCGAACCCCAATATGGGTGGAGTTTGCATGTTCTCCCATCTCATGTCCTGTGGAACATGGATACAAGGTGAATTGAATGCTTGAAAATGGATGGATTTTTAAAGATTTTGGTTCTTTTAAAGTTGTTTACGTTCTTGATCTGTTCTAAAACAATGATATATTTAAAATTGTGATTTAAAATATCTGCTTACTAAAATAAAAAAAAATGTAAATGAGAGAGAATATTAAATACATAATGAATAAATTAATTTAAGTGATGTCATTCAGGTCCAAGACAAAATGCAGTAATATAAAGAGTCCCGTGATTTTATTGTTAATATAATCCTTGTTTTCGCGTATAGATCAAAAATAAAACATTTTTAATTATATTGGGAAATTTATTAAACCGTAATTATCAGATTGTAGTTTGGAAATCAGCCTGAAATGAACGATCTGCAGTTTAAAGAGTTAACAACTAAAATAAAACATTTTTACATAATACAGAAAGAAAAACGTGGAAAATTCATTCTAAATAATAAAAACAATCATGAAAATCAGAAGTATAAGGACATTCAACGAAAATGAGAGACGGTTTTACGAAAACATAAGAATATTCCATTAATATAGACTGTTTTAGCCTTTTGTAATTTGTCCCGGAAAGAATTTAGTTAAATTCGCTGTATTGATTTATAATAAAGTTTTTATTTAAAGGTTTAATTATGTATTAAAACTTTAAGAACGTTCCCGCTTAATTTTACCTCAGCACCGCGGACCGTCCTCATTCGATTCAGATGAATCGAATAGCGCACTCGACTCTTGAATCATCCTCACTACGATAGCGCTGATAGTAAGAAATCCACGTGGTGTTTAACTCTAAACAACAGACCGTTTCCATGGTTACCTCATTAAAATAGGCATCTTATAAGTGAAATTAACACGTTAAATTAGATGCGCTTCACTGTCCGCATTTTAATGACAAACTCAGAAGCTTCACTGTGTCGATTCCTTTGAAGCGATTCTGTCCGAACGAACGTGTAGTTCCCGATAAAGTTAACGATTAAAACATAGACGAGATTAACTTTAAATTAAATTATAAACTAAATATCAAACTTCTGGTTTAAATCAACCTCCCTCTGATTTACTAACTCCACAGAGTTCAAAAGTTTGTGAACCCTGTGAATGATCTGAATATTTGCTCATAAAACTCGTTAGTTAATGTAAACAATGATTTTATTAAATGCTAATTATGAAGATTCACATAGTTTATACATATAATTAAATATAATTTCACTGTACGATTCAGAATAAATGGGATAAATTGGCAAAAAAAATAATAAAAGGTCTCAAATAATCCAGATTAAATTTACAGATTAACACAAAAAATATACGTGTTAGGATTTTATTTTATCTTATTAAAAACCTGTGGTTCGCTGCAAAAAATTTATGAGGTGGGACTGCCGAGGTCCTGACTTTTACATATACATTGGTGGTAAAGCTATTTTTGGCGACACCTACAGTCCTCTTTAGGAATTGCTATAAAGCATGTGTATACTAATTAGTGTTGGGAGTGGGACGGGAGTGTACATCCTGAGTAGGTTGCCCGTCCCTCGCAGATCAGACATGCCGTCACCCACATTCACACCTAGGACGACCGATTCCTTTCAGTTGGGGGGTTTTTGGGAGGGAGAACATGCCAACTCCACTTAAAACTTTCCGATAGTTAGAAGGTCACAGCCGTGGGGGGTGGGGGGATGCGTCCCGGGGGAAACTCTGCAGAAGATCGTTCGGGGAGCGTCCTCCCGAACGTCGCGCTCCGTCCCCGCCGTGACGGCTGGCGCTGCATTTCCATGTGTCAGAAGTTTGAGAGCTTACCGTCGAACGGCTCCGAATGGCAAATAAGCCGCTAAGCCGACGGGAGGACGGACTCGGCCGCGTCGCCCCGTGCACGGTCCGTTTCCAAAGCTCGGCTATTATGTGTAATCCCCGCCGCCCGCCTCTCATCGATCCCCCTCCTCGGCGAGGAGGCCCGGGGTCCGTCGCTCTCTGATCCCGGCGAAAAACAGGCCCCCCTTCCATTCATCCGTCCATCTGCGACAAAGCGGAGCGCCGCGCCATCAGCCAGCGGTCAAATTATCATCCAAATCAGGGGGCTTTCTGTCAGATAATGTCGCGTCGGGAGGCCCGGCGTCAGGCACCGAGGACACATGAAAGCCGGGCGCGCTCTTCGGGGACGGGATGACTCCTCGGCGCTTTGTTTGGATTCTCTCGCTTCCTTTCACCCTTTCATTTATTTTCGCCTCTTTCAGCCGTTCAATAGCGGACTCATTATGGCGCTCCGGAGGAGCGGCGTTTATCCGCCGAGCACTTTCTCCCGACCGCCTCTTCATCTAGAATGGTTCCTCTGGGTTCCTTTGAGGTTGTCTTCTCTTTGATGTTTTAAATCGTGACTCTCGTTATTACCCTTTAATTCCTGATGTCTTCATTTCATTAGCGACCGACTTGCGGGCCTGTTTACCGCCACGGCGCCCTCATGGCGCAGCCAGAAACGGTGCTAGCTGTGGGAAGTTTTGTATGTTCTTTCCATCCTAAGGTCCAAACACATGGTGGTAAGAATGTCATACGTACTGGGATAGGCTCCAGCCACTCGTCCACCCATCCAATGCCAGATTCTTTGTGGAAACTGGTCCTTTATCGTTCGTTAAGGTCCACGGTGAGGTTTAATGTGAAGGACCCGAAGGACCGATCCTCCAAACACCTTGTGAGATGAATGGGAATGTCGACTGTGAGTCCGATGCGGTGATCCTCACGAAACCTTGTCGCATTTGTGTCTTCATTTCAAAAGATCGATCTGAATTTTAGCCTTTTTTTCGTAAGGAAGATGGATTAAATTACGAGGAATCGGCAGGGTTGAGGTGGAGAACGACGCCGCTCCACCTTCTCCACTCCGCCGCCGCCGTGCGAGCGCAGCCTCTGCCGAGGACCGATAGCGTATGAATTAATGCCGACTCTTGTCGAGCTTCCCTCTGAGAAATTATCTCCTAATTAGGCCGGATGGCACCGCTAATTCGCATGCATCCAGCTCTGCCCGGCTCCCCATCGCTCCCCTGTGCACCCACTTCATCTCGCTCGTTTGTTGCTTCACTCTCGCCCTCGTCCCCCCCCCCCCTGCTGCGTTTCACCTAACAAACACTTCCGTAACGTTTGCATTCTGTGCCGCTCGTTAGCCCAATCGTTCAGGGCTTAAAAGATCCGGCGGTGGCACCGGGGCCCCCCCGTGCGCGGCGCAGAACGCTGTTCACTTGTCCGCCACTCCACCCGAAGGTCCGAACGCTGGAGGCTAAATCAATACCGCCTCGCTCTCACGACTTCGTTCTTCCTTAAACACTCGAGTTTTATCTTTATTGGATGTGATGTCATCAGGAGGGCAATTAATAAATTAATGGTCCACGTTCTATTCGGCCGGCCGCGCTCCGAGACGACGTCGTTAACCCCCTCGTCCGGTGAAGGTGACTCGTTTAATATCGATTTAATTATCGATTAGTCGTCTGTTCATTTAAAAACAATTTATTTTCCTCCGAAGGAAAAAAAAAACAAAACTGATAATCTCATGAGTTTTATTTATACAACAAGGACACCCAGGAGGGGGCGCCGATCCATGACACTCACTCAAACAGATACACACACACACTCTATATGGGGCAATTTGGAGAATTCAATTGACCTTAATCCATGTTTTTGGACTGTGGGAGGAAACCAGAGAACTCGGAGGAAACTCATGCGGACACGATGAGGACATGGAAACTCCACCCAGATGGAGATTCGAACCTGAAATCCCTAGTGCTAAGAGGAGAACATGCTAAACCACTAAGCCACCGTGCCATCCCCCCCCCCGTACCTCATTGCTGTAATATACACTCACACCTGAGTGATGTTCACAGAGGGTGGAGCCTAAACGTTTGGTTGAGGTCGGAACCCGCCCCACCCTCGTGTCTATGGACGGTCATGCCGGAACGTTCCGGGCCTTCCCCGAACTGTTTTCCCGACGGCGTCCCCATACTTTCGTCCTCGCGCCGGCCGACTTTTTTATTGGACTCCTGTCTCTAATGCTCCGAAATCCTGGGCGCCCCCTTTGGCGTCCTATCCCGGCTTTTCGCTGGCGTTTGTTTACGCGCGTGTTTATTCATCCGGACGGGCGCAGCTTTAAGGCGGCCGATCCCGACCCACTTCCACACCTGACAGTGGATATGCATGGCGTTCGCGCCCGACCGTCATGTTAACGAGGTTCCGCCTTCACGCCCGATCGCCCCCCCCCACCCCCACCCCCCCCGACGCCTGCCGCCCTTTCACCAGGGATTATTTTTTTCGTATATTATGCAAAACAAGGCGGGTTCTTTGTGCCGACCGGAATGTGCGCCGTCCACAGTTTTTCCACTCGGCTTCCGCCGCCTGCTCCAGAACCACCCCCCCCACCCCCCCCCCCCTCCCACAATGGGCCGACCCGGCGCGCGGCTCCATTCTTCTGGGTTTAGCGCTGAATGGAGGCGGCGGACGTTCCGGAGCGCCGGGGCCCCGCCGGGCGTTAATCCGGCTCCCGGGGGCGCGGCTGCATCGGCGTTCCGCTGCAGGTTCTTCTGTCACGATAAAGTTCATCAGAGATTCATTAAATCTGAGGTTCTCCAACTCCTCAGAGCAAGAGGAACCCAAATCGAACCCAAACCTTGGCTTAGTGGTTTGGCATGTTCTCCTCTCAGCGCTAGGGATTCCCGGCATAGATTCATGGATTCAAACCTTCAGGCTCCACCTCTGTGAACATCACTCAGGTACAAGGGGGCGTGGCCTTGGTCTGAATACATCATCAAAACCAAACGTTTAGGCTCCACCCTCTGTGAACATCACTCAGGTACGAGGGGGCGTGACCTTGATCTGAACACATCACCAATCCCAAACGTTTAGGCTCCACCCTCTGTGAACATCACTCAGGTACGAGGGGGCGTGACCTTGATCTGAACACATCACCAATCCCAAACGTTTAGGCTCCACCCTCTGTGAACATCACTCAGGTACGAGGGGGCGTGGCCTCAGCCTTAATACGTTACCAAACACAAACGTTTAGGCTCCACCTCTGTGAACATCACTCAGGTACGAGGGGCGTGGCCTCAATCTGAATACATCACAATAAAGAGAGATTGGTGGGCGCGACCTGGACCACACGGTTCCTTAGCGGTTGGCATGTTCTCCTCTCAGTGCTGGGGATTCCAGGTTCAATTCCCAATCTGGGTGGAGTTCGCATGTTCTCCACGTGCCCGTGTGGGTTTCCTCCGGGTTCTCAGGTTTCCTCCCACAGTCCAAAACCATGGATTCATGGTTAATTGAAATCTCCAAATTGCCCCATAGAGTGTGTGTGAGTGAGTAAGTGTGCCCTGTCCAGCGCCTGAAACGTTCCCTGTATGGGCGTGCAGAACACCCCCCCCTCCCCCCATGACCCTAATAGAGGATTAAGCTGAAGATAATGAACGAATACAGAACCTCGAGTGTTGTATTGTTTTTATAAAACGTTACAAACCCTTTAATTAAAATCGAGGTTTATTTCATTAATGCGTTTATTAAAAGCTAAATCGTTAATAATCTGGAATTGGTGATGTAATCTAGTCCAGTTTGTAAAGTGAACACTGATCATGTTTCTCTAACAATTCAACACCGCCATCTGGTGGCCAAATGACAGAACGCAGTGAATAAAATGTATCAGGAAACAGAATGTATTGTATAACCATAGCGTTATCTAACGTTCCACACTGTTCTGCTTTGTTTCTCAGCTTAAGCATCAGAACACCCCTCTGTGGAATGTGGAACTGTCCGGGGGGGGGGGGGGTAAGTGGGGGGGGTTGGTATTTGGTTAATTGGTGAAGCACGCACGCCTAACGGGCGGCGCTGACACACCGTGGTGGAGGAGTCCTCTCTGCGCGACCCTCCTGATGTCCAGGCCTATCGAACATGACGGTGGCGTCTCGCCGACTCGGCGCCGCCGCCGCTGACACGCTCCGCTCGCCGATTATAACGAGCGCTGAGGATGTTACCACAGGGGGCTGATCTCAGATCAGAGCGCCGAAACCGCTTNTAATTGGTGAAGCACGCACGCCTAACGGGCGGCGCTGACACACCGTGGTGGAGGAGTCCTCTCTGCGCGACCCTCCTGATGTCCAGGCCTATCGAACATGACGGTGGCGTCTCGCCGACTCGGCGCCGCCGCCGCTGACACGCTCCGCTCGCCGATTATAACGAGCGCTGAGGATGTTACCACAGGGGGCTGATCTCAGATCAGAGCGCCGAAACCGCTTTAATCTGACGGAGGCTGCGGGGGGTGCACATTCCACTTCAAAGAAATCTGTCGTTTAATAATTACATGTTCATTATTCAGTCATTAATGTTTATTGACATCATCATCATCTGATAAATCAATTTATTATTATAATTTACCCTCTATTAGGGTCACGGGGGGGGGTGTCCCCATGCCCATCCAGGGGAGAACGTTTCGGGTGCTGGGCAGATACACCCAGGACAGGGCGCCAATCCATCGCTAGGGACACACTCACTCACACAGACACACTCTATATGGGGCAATTTGGAGCATCCAATTCACCTTAAATCCATGTTTTTGGACTGTGGGAGGACACCGGAGAACCCGGAGGAAACCCACGTGGAAACGGGGAGGACATGCAAACTCCACCCAGATTGGTATTCGAAACGGGAATCCCTAGCGCTGAGAGGAGAACATGCCAAACCACTAAGCCACCGTGACGCCAGATTATTATTCATTCATTCATTCATTATCTTCTGCTTTATCCACTATTAGGGTCGTGGGGAGGAGGGGGGGGTTCTTCATGCCCATCCAGGGGAGAACGTTTCGGGCGCTGGGCAGATACACCAAGGACAGGGGGGCAATCTATCACTGGACACACACTCACTCACACAGACACACTCTATATGGGGCAATTTGGAGCATCAATTTACCTTGAATCCATGTTTTTGGACTGTGGAAGGAAACCGGAGGAAACCCACATGGACACAGGGAGGACATGCAAACTCCACCCAGAGGAGAACATGCTAAACCACTAATCCAACATGCCGCCCTATTATTATTATTATAATTATTAATTCTGGACGGCACGCTGGTTTAGCATGTTCTCCTTGTTCGAACCCCACTCTGGGTGGCGTTTGCATGTTCTCCCTGTCTGCGTGGGTTTCCTCCCACAGTCTAAAAACATGGATTCAAGGTGAATTGGATGCTCCAAATTGCCCCATATAGAGAGTGTGTGTCCAGTGATAGATTGGCACCCCGGCCAGCGCCCAAAACGTTCTCCCCTGGATGGATATGGAGAACCTGCCCCCCGCCCACCCTTGACCCTAGTAGAGGATGTTTGATTAAATGAATGATTAATTTTTATAGTAAACGAGGTCAGATTGTTCTATAGTGGTTCTAAGTTCTCATTTGAATATTAAACAGACAAGTCGGGTTCTGGATCGGTGGAACCCTGACAGCGGAAGCGGACCTGCGGGGGACGTGTGTTCGAACCGAGGCGTTCTCATTCCGAGGCCGCGAGCGTAGACGTCATCAGCACGGCGCCCTCTTCAGGAGCTGCGGAGACGGAGCGGAACCTGAAGAACCTCTTTCATTCCATTCATTTGGGTCTGAAGGTCGTTTTTGATTGATGTCCTCCACTTACTTCTCTGAATTCCTCCCACAAGGGTCCACTGTGCGTCCTCCACCCCCCCCCCAC